>JAACJT020000110.1:2651562-2779488 GCA_009936485.2 Gymnarchus niloticus | reverse complement strand
GAGAGAACATGGAGACTAGACACGTTCATGCTGCTCGCCCCCAGCAAAACTTCAACAGTAACAAAAGAGGGAAAAGGGATGAGGAACAGGAAATAAAGGTCAGAGAAGGGGAAAAGGAGAGGGGGTGTGGGTTCTAAGGAGGACATGACAACGGAACAAAATGGGGAGATGAATCAAAGCGACTCCTGTCCTTTTAAAAATACAGCACCACAAAGCAGAATGAAAGCACAGCAGAGGACTATGGAGAGGAATGAGGGTGAGAGGTAAAGGGGGTTTCACGGGACAAAAGGTGACAGCAAGATAGGTTTGTGCCACTTCTGCAATTACCATCATGAGCAGAACCCCCTCCACCTGAAGGGAGTCTGCTCACGAAGTTCTGTATTTGACATTACGGAGCAAATTCACAGGCACACTGGTAGACAGCCTAACACAAAACACCAACGCAAGGCGGAAGGTGTGCGTTCGGAGGCTGTCATTGTAGCACTGGAATAAATCTTAAACCAGAGAAAATGTCAGTGACAAAGAAATGACTTCAGCCACCAAGCAGCCAGTGAACTGGAAGCAGTGGACAGTCAAAGCCAAGGCAGTGCCTAGCGGTAGTCTTAATGAGCTGCGATTCTGGAAAATATAGAAACGTCAAGGAAACTGGGGTCAAATAAAGCAACCACAGCCTGAGGTCAGCTAGACGTTTCACATACGTCAGAAGAGGTTAGAATTAGAGGGAAGTACCGGATTTAGAGAAACACTCAGAAGAGGAGGAAACAACAGTAAAGCAGTAATCCTGCAGACATTTTTCAGATGAAGATCTTTATGAAGAATCTGGAAAACTGATGTGGTTTTAGTCAGGGATCACATGTAGCTGGGCCCTAAATTCAGTGAATGCAACTAAATAAAATGAAAAGATTAAAAGGTATTTAAGTATAACAAGGCAGATGGCGAACCTAATGAGGCCCCAGAATATTCAATGTTGCAAGTGATCTGTTCCTGAATCACCTGCAATTTCATTTAGGAGCAGAACCTTGAACACATCCTCCCTATTCGCTGTAAAACAAAATATTTTAGACTGAACTGTGTGTTAATATAGGGATTCAATTATTCTAAAAAGATTAATAAATCTGAAAATATGAATCCACTTTCATTCAAATTTTTCTTAAATTTATGGACAACTTAAAAATCAATGCCATACTACATGTATCTGATACGTAGCCGTATGTCAACTCGTCCCGAGATGCCAGTGCACTACGAGAGGCACAGAAATCCAGGTGCACACACAGATTCGTAGCAGGAAGGTCCCGAAGGAAAGGCGAACACGCAGAGAACGTGCAAACCGTGTCCATGCGATGCTAAGGCAACCCACAGCCCTGGAGGTGTGAAGCAGTAACATTTCCAGCTGAGCCACAGCGCCATCCTTTTATTTGACGTAATATGCCTAGGTTCCCGATTTGACACATATGGAGTAAATACGACTCTTTAAATTCAATGACCCATGAAATACTATTGCTAAACTGTACAAGCGAAAAAGGACGCCAAGTAAATAAATTATGAATTCTATTTTAATTTCTATGTTTAATGTTATTTCAGCTGTCTACTTTTTTTTTTTTTTTGCTACAATATGAAACCTATTTGCCTCAATTATATCATTCGTCCCAGTGTAAACTGTCTAATGATGGGAAATTCCTGGAGGAGAAAGATAACATCACCTCAGGCTCTGGCTACATGTGCATGCCCACTTCTCGCCAAAAAGTAAACTGTCTACGGAAGTTGTGATGGAAAACAAAAGCCCAGCATTTAAGTTTGCTTTCATCCTGCAGGTAAATTGCTGGATTCTGCATTTTTTTCCCCCTCAGTTTACTCTAGCCTTCCACTGTTTTCTGTTTAGTGAGGATGGCTTACAATGAAAATGCTTCACAACTCTTTCTGAGCAGGTTTATTCCAAAAAAAAAAAAATGGGCCTTCTGGAATAATCTGACAATAATTTAAATGCAATGTGTCAGATTACATCTGAGACTCTCCTTGGATCGCAGGAGATATAAATGTAAGAAATAAACCAGGAATTGGAGGAAGAAACTGGCACGTAAAGAGAACTCATGAGAAGACCTACAGAAATACAAAAGCATAAAAGATAGAATGAGAAGGTGGAGAGACACGTCACAGTGGGACAGAGTACAAGGCTAAAAAGAGCTAATCATACTACACTGAGAATAAAACTTCTCCTTCCATCTCACATTGACATCCTAAGGGATTCCACAAAAGGATTAGTGTGAGCTGACATCCCAATGAGCAAAACGAAACCAGCATAAAAATTATTGGAATAAATACATGACACTCAAATACTACTGAATTAGAAAGAAGGGGAGGTAGGTCTGTCTCTGTGTGTGTGTGTGTGTGTGTGTGAGTGAGTGAAATACTAGGGCTGAACATTCAGAACTGTTTTGGGTCACCACAGACTTCAAATGGTTCTGCCTTATTTTGTTGGTAATTAGGCCTACATGTATTCTTCCAAGCACAAAACATACATATTTAAGAAACGGAGCGTCATTGTTCAATAAGATCTCGTCAGATACTGAAGCTGAGTTCCTTGAGCGTTAAAAGTGATGCTAATATGTTTTTGTGTTTCCACAGTTTATTATGAGAGGTATGTAGAGCGCAGACTTATATTCACATTGAAGCCTTATAGATCAAGTGGTAGGTCAATGACAGCGAAATGTACTAGATCCTGGATGACAAATTGGTTTTCTTTTCATCTACAGTTGCTTTATGCAAGGCTCAGCTGTTGTTCACAATAGCCTTCTTCCTGGTCTCATTCAAAAAACGTTTATAGCATCCCTGAGAAACCAATGCAGTGACCCTTTAAAAAATAAAAAAAAATAAAAAAAAAAAAAAACAAGAAACAAAATGCATAACTACAAAGGAAGATTCATACTGTAAAGTCATTATCTTTCTTTAGCCTCTAAGAACTCCTTAGGGATGACTATCTGCAATAACTGAGCTTTAAGGTCAACAGACAGGTGCATTCCTCACTACAGCAACTCAAACACACTGGAGATCTTGGGGAACAGGCAATAAGGCGATTTCCTTTCGTCTCACCCCAATGGCATACTGAATCCTCCAGTAAGGCAGGAGACGGCAAATGCGTACTGTTAATGTTCGCAAAACGTGAGTGCTAAGGGCACCCCCCATGACAAAATTCATTTCATTAAAAACCAAACCAAATCTTCCTTTCCCATTGGTAATCTACTGCCTCACTACAATTTCCGATTCCAGTAATGAAGCGACTGCCAACTGTATGTCACAGAAATCTTCACATTGCCATGTGTAGTGCACAGCAGATGGTTTTAATGGCTACCTTCCGGCAACTAATTGGGGAAACGAAAAAAGTAATGGATCCTCTTTTATTCGCTATTTTTTATTTGTCACGTACTGATACAAATCTTTAATCAATTACTTTAATGTTATAATAAATCACTGCATCAAAAATGCAATAGTGATCAACACAGATAGTGAGAAGCTAATGTTTCGACCACAATTACTGAAAAAATGCCATAACGAGTAAATACGTTCCAGTCAGGGGTAGGGCCACTAAATCAGTGTTGCTATCCAGTGCACTGAAATGAGCAAAATAATTGAGCTAAATAATCTCCATCTAATAATAATAATAATAAATGTGCATGAATACAAGTAGGGTTATAACACGGGACGAATCAGAAGTTGGGACACACCGGAAACATTGACTTGCTGTTGTGTGGGTGATGTGGTCTACGGAGAAGCGTAGACGTTGATGTGCCACTGTCCCCTGGTTCATGGGTGGGACAGCGCCCACTCCTCTAGAGTGCTTATCGGCAGGGACTCTATGACTGGAACTTTCCATTCATTTGTCTGCCATGTTTGCCAGAATCCATTTCTCTTTAGTCCTTTCCAATGTAATTCTACCTACAGGGTGCTACCTGTGCCTTCTCCTCAGGAATCCTGATTCAGGTTTGCACCATGGTATTTACCTCCGCTCCCCACCTTTGCCTTTTGCCCCCATCCATCCAACGCATGGTCCAGTAACCTGTGATGCACTCTGCCTGCTCCTTCCCTAGCCTGCCCTTCTGACTCTTTATCCCCTCCCCCATTCCCCAGGCGCCTCTCTCTCCCGAGCCAGTAAGCCATGTCACAGGTGCACTGAGTCTCTGCTTCCATGCCAAGGCCTGCGGCTTCAGACACTTTCATCCTCGATGTAGGGGCTTTGGCCCCCACTTGCAGTTCACACCCCCCACGTGCCAGTTCTGTGTCTCGGCCCACCTTTGTCACCTGTGCTGATCACAGCCTTCAGCCGATCTTCTCCTCCTGAGGGCCTCCACTAAAACTAATTCCACACCTTGACATAATGGCAAAATTACATTAACCAATGGTCTGATTTTCAGCCCTCCAATTTAAGTGGGCCGTTTCGATGACACCTCGCGCTAATCAAGCTAAGGAAGACTTAACAGTGACTGAGCATTTATAATTACAGTGGGAGAATATACCATACCACATTCAAGATGTCGCAATAACAGCTTATCTAATACAGGGCTACTACTTATCGCAGGAAGCACAGGGCTGAGACTCACATGCAGTCATGCACTATGGACATCTTTGAGATGCCAGTTTACCAAAAATCGAACCCGCAGTCCTAGAAGCGAGGCTGCAGTGCTGCTTAGTGAGCCTCCATACCACCCACATCCATGATGTGGAACCAAAAGACGAGCATGTTTGCTCAGGGACTTGGCGACGGTACACTCTGGATGGAATGCTTAGCATTCTCCCGCTTTGTGTATGTGTGTTTCTGGGACAGAAAGAATGGAGGGATTAGTACTGTGACCTGTGTAATATTCCCATTGCTCTTTCTCATTTCAATCCAATTGTTTTTTTTTCCAATTGAATGAGGTTTTATTGGTGTGGCAACCCTGCGGTCGTTGTACTTCAGGTACGCCGTGAGTCAAAACGAATGCAAAAACAGATTGAAATGAATGAAACACACTCTGCAGCGAGGCAGATAAACAAAAAGGTCGTCAAATACGTGGAGGCAAAAAAAAAAAAAAAAGGCACGGAAGAGCAGAAGAGAAAGAGACAAAAAAAGAAATACCTGGAGAAACTGAAAGAACACAAGCCCTCGAACTGATAGAAATGCTATCAACATAAGCGAAGTACCAGCAGAAGAGAAATGAAGAGCGGCAGTGCTAGAAAAATTTTCAATATAGTAGAAATGACAACATTACTGGTAGACATAATTCCAGCTACACCTTTGGTAGCATGGGCTGTTATAACACTATAGTTAGAAGCAGTGGCATTAATAGCAGCAAGGAGGCTACTGTGGCCAGCAGCCTGGTGCCTATCAGCCACCTCCTCACAGAAGTGCCCCCGCACACAGTGCTCACTGTGCTGTCACTGAGGTGAGCCTCTGCATCTCTATTTCTCCATCTTACGTTCCATCTGCCAGGCAGCCAGAGGGACCCTATTACTTCCTCATCATCGCTCCCCAAGGTAAAGGGCAGTATGAAGGCGAAAAAGGGGGCAGCCTACCTATCACTCAAACTTTGAATGTGTCTTGTGTAGGAGGAAATTTCTGTGAGATAACTGAATGGCTTGCTTTTTCACCTGCATAGAAAATATGACCAGCGGGTCTTTCCCAGTGCTTTTTAAATTTCTTTTTCTTAAGTTGCATGCATTTGTCTTGATTTATTATATGAAGGGCCATTTTACATCAAACAGTCCACGGCGTCACCTCATCTCTCTCTCCCGAGCTCCATCTTTCTTCTCCTCCTGCATCCCCCTGTCCCTTCCCCCCACTTCTTCCACCCACCTTCCCCCACCCATGTCACACGCGAGATTAATGACAATGATCAGCGCACCACCTCCAGCTGCAGCAGCGCGAATGCCCGAACACAGCCATACACTATGGACTGTGCTGGCACTGCACACTAAACATGGCGAGCCTTGTGGGGTGGGGACACGATACTGAGCATCGGAACAGGGCACACGCCGTGGTGTGCCAAATGTGTCTTCCACTCAGAATACACAGATGTCATTACATGAGGTAGTAGCCAATACGGTCCACTGGGTTCACATTTTATCCCTTAGAATTGTGCATTCAGTCACGCTGCCCCAATGCTATGGGATAAATAAGACTTTGCTGTGCATCACTTTCTCCTAGTGTGATCAGGAAACATTGCTTAAATCAACAGAAATAGTGACCGGTTTATTTACTGCTAATTAGGCTTTTCTAATTCAGTGTGGGGGATGCTTTCTTTAAAACAGTATATGTAAGCTTTACGGGATGACAGCATGACACAGTTAAAGCCATGAAATCTGCTCTAGATGTAAAATTCAACTCCCTCATCTGCAGCTGCACTTAAAATGGGATGGGGGTGAGAAATACGCTGCTCCAAGTGGAGAATTGTACGCCAGGCTCAGAAACAGATCAGCCCTTTAGCCATTACTGTATGCCATTTCTACCTAATGCGTGTGAAAGAACTGTTTACACAGGAAAGTATATTTGGTATTTTTACTTTATGCTGAATATGAAGAGACAAGGCTCAGAAATACAGCTGCTGATATTAGCAAATTTCCCCATGACATCAGTACGTATTGTATTGTATAACTGCCTATCGAAGGTTTCTCATATAACTAGACCGTGGTCTTAGGTAATGAGGTCACAAATGAAAGAAGCAGAAGCACATGCTTAATACTGACGCTGGCAGAAGGGTACTGATAATGAACACAGTGACAACAGACACAAAGCTGAAACAGTGTGACTGCAGCGTGGGTACAAACAGAGGATAACTAGAACACAGAACGACAACACTCAAGAAAACGTGGAACCCACGAAGTAGTCATGTAACCAAGCGAGTATGTGAGTTCTTACTTAGTTACAGCACATTTAAACACGACGAAATACTCTCCAAGTTCAACCAGTAACCGAAGGGTATTTGCGGGAGATGCTCGAAAGAGTAGTGATGCACGGAGAAGTGAAAATGTCCACACTTTTCATTTCGTGAAGGTCATTTTTAAGAAATACACACAAGAAAAGAAATAACGTTTTTTTTTTTTTTTTTTTTTAAATTACCCACATAATATTTGAACCACACCGAAGATGACCGTATGGGTAGGGGGAGGGTTAATTTAGCCGCAAAGACGGCAGTACGGTAGACTATACGATCCGCAATAAATAGAATTTTTACACAGGAAACGAGTGACAGGTCCGCAATGAGAGTGCAGACACATGACAGAAAAACAGGCATTTCTGTCTCGCCTGCCACATTCCCTTACCTAGGCGGCAAATATTGTCGCTATTAGTGCAAGTAAAACCTCAGTTTCAACATAACTGCAAACTCAGACAAATCGTTGATAACTTTCGTTTTCATGTTATCAACCGCAGAATCTCCAAATCCTGGACATCGGCCGGCATTTCTCACAAAATCGCTTACCTGAGCGTAAAAATGAGAAGAGCAGAAAGACGGAGAATGGGACGCAGTAGTTCCAAAAGGCAGACAGTGCCATTATAATTAGTGTCCTTTCCTCGCCTCTCTTCTCTCGTGAAAGCTAAATTCACAATTAGCTCCTGTGCTGTGTTGACTTTAAATCCAACACTCTCACTTCGCTGTCAATTACATGCCAAAAAGCACTAACACACCTACTGAGTGAGACGAAATGGGCACGGATACAGCGGCTCGGAAGCTTTTTCCTCCGTAACTTTAAATGTTAATAAGCTGAGTGCTGGCGAAGAGGGAGGTGTTCAGAAGTGTCGTATGCTGTTTGCCACAGGGTGAATGGAGGCGTGGGAGAAGCCACATGAGGGTGGGATTTCAGTGACAGCTTAAAGGCGAATGCCCACAGCAAACATGTACCTAAATTGTTTCGTTTATTATTATTATTATAATTGACCACGACTCCTCAATAGATGGAAAAAGGACGGGATGAATAGATATTTGTACCAATTACGTAGTTGATGGAATTCCTCCCTGTAACAAAAACTGAACACACGACAAGACTTTGCCTAATGCCCTACACTTAGCGATAACCAAGGGTGCGATTTTCAAGCCTAATATAACATAAGCACCCTTAAGTTGCATTACATTGTTTCCGGTACTTTTACATGCATGTCTCATTGTAGATCTTAAAAACGTTGTGAATGAAAAAGCCATAGTGCCGACGTAACTCGCTGAAGTTACGGGGCTGCGGCAAATATGTCGAATGTAAGTGAATGGCCGCGCTTCGTAAGTAAAGGTAGCTGTCGGAGCGCAGTAATTACCGCGTACCCTGTACGCCACGTGTGTGACCGCGCTGCCCTGCCACAATGTCACGCTCACTCGCTATCCCCTTGATAGTGCCCGGTTTGCCTGCATGTCAGGATGAAGAGTGCGGTGAGAGTGCTTGGAACGTAGTAAGATCCGCTGCGGGTAACCGGGCCGGCCCACTGCGATTTAAGTGATTCGGTAAAGTGCAAAGATATTGCTAATCACCCTCGGTAACATAAACCGGAAATCTTCAAAGTATATGCATGCACATTGCTTTAACAATCGTTTTAGCTACCGTTTCCGGTTTATTGCCAGGGAGCATACAGATATATATAATAATTAATTGTATAGAATGTAATAGTCTCTAATTTCGTCTTTTTCACCGGCCGAAAGATTGAATGCTACTGTAATCGTAGGCTACTGTTTTCAAACTAACCTCCATTTTACATTATAGCCATTATTCCTACGCTTTTTAATATATAAATATTTCGGTCTACCCTGTACTGTATTGCGGTGGCTTAATGACCGACCGAATTAATTAATTCATTCATTCATTCATTCATTCATAAGGCAACACCAAAGAGATAAGAAGTTTAAGCTTCAGTATCAATTTTCTCAGTTCTGCTGATACAGCCTCGTTGTTCGACTCCCTCCACCTGACTTACTGTGGCGGGACGCATTTTATGTTATCGCACGCATTTGGCGACACCTGCAGTTACACAGAAGAACAGCATGGCGTACAGTATACGTACTGTAAGTTATTATAACGAGGTCGATAGAGAAGCAGGAATTTCATATCGCTTTAGAAAGGGCTGGAATTACCTTAAGTAAACGACATAATCGGCATTGTTCGCCATCCACTCTATTGGTTTTAATTGCAGAAACCACACCTGAATTTAATTATCAGTCGTACCAGTAAGTCTATTGGTGAGTAACCCAGTTGATACAGAAATTGATATGGCTTACCGGAATGGATAATAGTATTAGCAAAATAATTAAAATGTTGTTTAAGTTCTCCTTTTCCTCCGTCATGTAACGGAGCTGTCTACTTTAGTGTGCTTCTTCTGTTTGCGATTTGTTTCTCTATTGGAAGTACATCAGCTGCGTCTGCCTTCTCTCCAGATGGGCCATCGTTTGAGATTAATGATGGGAAACCACCTGCGTGCATTAGCCTCTTTCGCACTTTTTGTCTCATTGAAATGGGCTTCAGGGTTTTGATTGTAAACCGTGTCAGCAACGCCAATGAGGGTGACGTTGGTCTGAATAGCAGCGATTTATGAAGTAAATAAATATTTCCGTTGCCACTTTGAAATATTTTCAAAAACAGTATTTGGATATACAAATACACGACAAAAGGCTACCTTTCGTTCTAGTAACCAGGGGTTGATGGAGATTAAACGCAGTTTAACGCTGTTTACACAGATTTTTAAATCTGAAATACCATTTGCCAAACTCCCCCAGAGTGATTATGCTTAAGCTAGTTAACATGGAGTTAGTATGTGTTTCCTATTGCACTTTTTGCAAACTCTAGTATCACTCTTTTTGTTCTTCAACTAAATCCGTAGACAGGTTGTGTATCGTTTTCTGAGCACTAGGCAGCCATCTATCCACCAGCCGCTCGTAGGCAGGGACGAATAAAGCAAAATCTTCCTTCTGCGCAAGCGCTGATTACGATGGGCAGGCTGACTTTTTAAGAGGCCCGTGCAATACCATTACCATAATGCTAAGTAAAAGCATCATCAAATGAAAACACGTTCAATAAAAACACTAAGTAGGAAGCTATCAGCCCTACAGTTTTCTAGATCTTTCCTGTTAGATACTCATTCTTAGTGGTTTTATCCACGCAACACTGGCAAAGAGCTTGTAACAGGATGAGCTTGATGACGAACTAATAAAAATGAATTTCCCATAGGAAGGCATGTTCATATTATTCATTTTCAATTCCTTTAACTCCAGGCTCCTTTTAGTAATGTTATAGATTCAATTTAATGGACATTATTATTACCCCTCTTCACTCCAGTCTTATGCTGAAAAAATGTGTCATTAATGTTTGTGAACCCCAGTTGCCACAGTGGAGCCCAAAGGTACTATATGTGAAGACGTGGCTTTCAAAGCATGGAGGAGCCACTGACAGTCACTCTTGACCTTTTAATGTCAAAAGAGCAAAGGGGCATTTTGGCATTGTTTTATATCTGATGCATTAACATTATATAATCACAGTTTATTTTTTTACTTTTTTTGGGGGCGTGGGGGGGCATGGTGGCTTAGTAGTTAGCACCATTGCCCTACACCCTCAGGGGTGGTTGTTTGAATCCCAAATCCACTCAGCATGCATGAAGCTTGTATGTTTTCCCCACAGTACAAAGTCATGCTGATTGGTGTTTCCAAATTGCTTCTAGTGTGTGACTGTGCCCTGCAATGAGATGGCACCCCATCCAGGATGTACCCCACCTTGTGCCCAAGCTGCCCAAGATAGGCTCCAGGCAACCCTGCATAGGATAACCAGTATAGAAAATGGGTGGAATTAACAATTTTGTTGCTTGTATGAATTAAAATTTTGTGCACATTTAAATTACATAATAACAATTGTTTTATTAGAGGTTTTTCATGTTGTCAAGGACAGTATATTATATGCATTGCAGTAATACTGCATCACAGGCCAATCCCAACTACTAAAAAGCATTTTAGAGGATAAAAAGGAAAGGTATCAATAATCAGTTTAACTTACACGTAGTGTTCTGTGGCACATTCAACCACTAATTATGTCAACTGAACTGTGAAGCTTCATATTTATTACCAGTCAACAGAAACCCAGTAATAAGACAACGCTGGACATACATGGGTGGGTGGCACTGTTGCCTCACACCTCAAGTGTTGGGGGTTTGAATCCCATTCCCCCTCTCTGTGTGGAGGATGCATGCTCTGCACAAGCTGCACAGGTTTTTTTGGGTTACTCTGGTCTTCTGCTGAAGAGATGCAGTAAGACTAATGATGTCTCTAAATTGCTTGAAATGTCTGAATGTGTGTGTGTATGTGCACTGAGCTAGACTGGCATCCTTTCCATGGTGTAACCCAGCTTTGTGCCCTGTGCTGCCTGGGATGGGCTCCATGCCCCCGTGACTCTGACTAGATCATGATGTTAGAAGATGGATGAGCATAAATGCAGAGGACAGCTGTAATGAATTGTTATTAATAATGTTAGAACATTGAACTGGAGATCTGGAAATAACATGCCCACTGGTGAACAATACCTAAGTGCTAAATAAACTAAGAACACATCTCACCATATACTTATAAAATTAAATGCCATTGAATTAAATGAAATTCTAATAACCAGAAGAAGAATTTCATCCATCAATCCATTCATCCATTTTCCTACCTGCTTAGTCCTATTCAGGGTCACAAGGGGGCCTGGAGCCTATTCCAGTCAGCCTTTGGCACAAAGCAGAGGACACCCTGGATGGGATGCCAACCCATTGCAGGGCAAGAAGAATTTCAATCTCCTTAAAAAAGTAGATGCTGTGCCTTTTAAAATTTACGAAGGATTGTCATCCACACAGAGCAAAGGGGCGGAAGGGAAGCCTTTGTATTCTACAGACAGTGAAGCTTTCAACCACGACCTGAAGGTCAATGCAGATACAGAAAACACACAGTGCAAATGCAGGAAAAGTTATTGGTAGCGAAGGAAAGTCCACAAAAATTTGAAAGGGGTAAAATTAAACAAAATAAAATCCAGTCAGTGTTTGTTCTGAGTGGCTTCAATGCTAATACTTCAAAGCCTGTATTAATAATGTATTAATAAAAGTGTACCTATATTACTTATGCAGGGAACATTGCTGATTATTGTAATTGTATCAATTTAATTAAGCAAAACAGTAATGTTCTCTGTATGTTGGGCTTGAATTTCGGCAGCCTCACTTCTTTTCTAAATTCATCAATGTTCTGCAGTATTTTGCAGGTCTTCTGGGATGAGAACAGCTGTTGAATAGCCCAATGACATAGCAGCTATGTTGTACCAGTAGCTCTGCCACTAGATCTCATGCAAGGCCAACTAATACCAGCTGAAACAAAATAAAACAGTCTACATCTTTCTGTTTTACTGAGCATCCACAATAATACAAATTAATCTCATTTTGCGCTATCTTTAGTGCAAAGACAGATGGTGCATTTTCTTTTAAACATTTTATTATTACAGGTGAAAGGAACAGAAAATAGATTTCTCTGGCTAAAATGTGAAAGTGCAGTTCAAATCAATGAAAACTGCAATAAATCAAGCTTTTTAAATCTTTGGTCCTGTCCTGCCTTAAATGATTGCACGTTAAAGAATTTCACGTGTTTAAATATGATTGAAAGCATACAGAACAGTAACAATAGCCATTGTGTATCTCACAGTCCAAGGATTACATCACTGCAACACAATGCACTGCCAAGCAACACCTGCATGAGAATGGCTAATGTGGACTGTACATTCTACAGCAAATTTGAACTTACTTTAAAATGAATAAGATCTAGAAGAGGGATATGAAATCAATACAGAGAAAAGATCATGACCTACTGACTCGAAGGCCAACTTACAGGAGTGAAATCTACAGTGTTGTATTATGTGTGGCATAATGCATTTTTCCCTACTATTCTTTCTTTTCATTCTGTATCCAATGAATCTGCTCCCTCTTATTTCCTGCCTCCAGTCAGTCTTGCTCATATCTCCCCATTTACACCAGAGGCTGTTTGTCTCCACTGATAGATGGCAGAGACTCCACGCTGGCCGTGTAGATGGGCTTCTTCTGGGAGTGGTCATCGCTGAAAGAGGAAGAAAACGGAGAGGCATCAGTGACCCATCATCAGCACAGTGGTGTTCAAGGATAGCTAAAGAGGTAAAATCCCTTGCTGTTTCACACTACAAGTGACTGGAAGTGGCCTGTATGTACATAAGTGGTTCAGGCTAATGAGAATGTTTGAGCACCATGCGGTTGTAAGCTTTTTAAAAAATTGCTTTCTTATTTCAAAGCTGAGCTTTTTTGAGGATCAGACATCTGGAAAGTATTGCCTAACTCTGTAAATCTATCCATGCCTCTGCTTTAATTCTGCTTATTTGAGCTCCCTTGCAGTGACAGTAATGAGCATGCAAGGTATAGACCTAGTGCTGGCGAAAGGACACTTGAACACAGACAGAATCGGGCAGACTTACATGGGCCCCTTAGTCTTTCTCTTAGAAGCGCGGCGACACAGACATACAGACACAGATATGACCAGCAGCAGAAGCCCCGCCCCTGCAGCTGAGGTCATCAGTATGATACGACCCTGGGTGGAATCATACCAGGGGGCATCCTCTGCGGAACATAAAGTCATTAATTGGATTCTCATTAACACACTTGCAAGTAATGACATTATTTAGCAGCAGTAAGGTAATATTGTCACCTTTATTGCTGTACTGAATAATACATTCATTAATAGATAAATAAAAATTGCTGTTACTGTTGACATTAAAAACATTAAACATTAAAAATGAATATAATCCAATGATATACCAGATAGAGTATCTTTGTTCTACAGCAGTTATCAACATACCGCCTTTTCTCACCTGGCAACACAGTGATGGTTATGGTACGGGTCTTGAAGAGCCGGGATATTGATGGGTGTTGGGCAGTGCAGGTATATTTGCCACTGTCCTCAATCCTTACCTTCTTTAGCTTAAGTTTGCTAGATGGTATCATCCAGTCCTCCCCCTGGAAATGCAAAAATGGGAATTAGGATTGAGGTAGAAAGAGAATGGCAAATGCAATGGAAGGCTGAGTAAGTAAAGAAGGATTAATGACACATATGACATGACATACAGAATATCCAATCATAATTTGTCATAATAAATGTCATAATTTGGGCTTGTCTAATACAGGTTCACTTTGTGCTCTTGACTATCGAATCCATACTCCAAACTCACACTGAATATAAGAGTAAGTGAATCAGTCAAGCAAACAACTACCACAGTGTTGAAATATAGGTTATATTAGGAGAAGATTGAAAATGGGACATAAATAGAAATAGACCCTGACTGTAGCATGCAAGGAATATGGGGATAGGAAGAAGAGGCTGAAAATGACAGAGGATATCGTTGCCATCCAAGTGCTTTGGCACGAAGATTTAATTTTCTTGCCAATAAAATCCATTTCAATTTGAATAGAATTGAATTAAAAGGATTTTCAGTAAGGCCAAATTTTGGCCCAGACTGCAGTCTATGCAAATAACCTGTCATGAATAAATATGCATGATTTGCGCCATCTTGTGGTGAAGGCGAAGGGAATCTCTTCAAGGAAAGGAGTTTTACTAGATAAGTAATATAAAATACTATGTGAATATTCAGTGCTGGAGCATTTGACTATGGGAATGCAACACTGCCATTGACTAGGTACCAAGTAGATTCAAAAACATATTTGTGTTTGAATTTGTATTTGATCAGCAGTGAGTCAAGAGATGGGTAATGTCATGTGAAAACACAGAATTTCTAATGGCAAGGGCTGATTGAATGAAAATGTAATGAACAATGCAGAGATTAAAGAAGGGGATACATTACTCAGGACAGAGTGAATGGGAAACAGAATCAAATCAAATACATTTTCAAACAATGGATTCTGACATTGCCATCAAGCATTACGTTTTGTCACTTCATAACATGCACACAGTAAAGTTTCATTATAGAACAAAAGGTTATGTTTTGATGAAAAACAACAGGTTGCATGCTAATGTGATATTTAGTCTCTGAATTCATGCATAGCACTACTGCTTAACCCTAAGGGAAAATTCCTTTCCAGCTGCTCACCTCTTTCAGCCATGAATACTCTGGTGTTTCAGAAGCAGAAGTGGAACATTCCACCTCCACACTGTCCCCTAGTGGTACACGCAAATCCTGCAGAGAGCTGAAGTACCGGCTATAGTAACTCACTCCTTCTCTGGAGACCGACAGGTCACGCATATCTGTGCATGGGAGGCATAGAAAAGAAGTGGTACGAGCCTGGACAAAATCTTACATGGGTGCAAGCTATGAAGTAAGGCCTTAAGTGTGTTAGCTGTGCAGTGCCTGACATGCTAATGTGCTCAAATATAGCTTTGGTAAATAATTACTTTCATAAGGCCATTAGCTGCAGCCTCATTCATATTATTACTGCTATTCTGGTGTATAAATGGGTAGGAACACATGCTGAGTCAAGACTTCCTGTTGCTTTTCTTTACATTTCAGGCCAGGTGAGGATATATTGTAAAATATGGCACAAACTCAGAGTGATATGTGGGACTCTTGAGAGTGGTAATTATTTTGTATTTATTCACACCACCTCTGCATAGATGACCATATAAAACATGCTCTGGGCTTCACAATCACTTCAACCATACTGAAGCCATAATGTTCTTTTCCCCAGGTACTTACAGTGCACAGGTATGGAGAGAGACATGGTGGAGTTGTACAGGTCTGAAGAGTTGTCAGACACACAGCGATAAGGCCCGTTTGTCCAGCTTTGGATGGCAAAGATGGACAGAACGAGACGACCAGGCTCTCGATTCAAGTCCAAGTCATAGGAGAAGCAACGCCGGTACATTGGCATCTCATATGACTCCAGGCGGAACCACCTCTGCATATGCTATAGGAGGAGAAAGCAAGAGTGACTGAAGAATAAACTTAACATAATACACATTACCAGTCAAGTACAAAGTGTCAAAAGTGCTGTCTATTCTAAAAACTACTGTAGTTGTTTGGTAGCATGTTTAAGCCCAACTGGTCTACTATTTAGAATTAACCTTGACAGATTACACTTTACAGTGTGCCATCACTGAAGAGCTTCTCACCCTGGAAAACTTCTCAAAATGGACTTGGCTCATGTTTGACTCCACATCTGTCAGGCACTCCAGAGTTACATAGTCCCCTTCCAGAACTGGACCCGCTGGACCTTTCAGAATCAGGGCAGCTGTGATACAGGGAGAGATAATATTTTGGTTTTTAATTTCTCCACCTTCATTGTAAAGAAACAAGGCTTTTAAACTGAACCTGTGACAGTGGCATCCAAAGAAGTAACAGCATTACAGCATTACATTCAAGTCAAGACAGAGTTGGACAGATGAATTACAGGTTGCTGAAATCAAGTTGGACATAGCAAACCACAATTCCAACTAACATATTGCACTGCAAATGCATTATTGCCAGACTAATTACACACACTGTGCACATGATCATCATACCCCATCAACGTGTTGTACTACTAGTTTGTATCAAACTAGCAGTACAACAAACTGGTTTGTTTGTTTGATTGCTTTGAATGCTTCCATGCCTTGAACAAAAGAGATACTGTGAAATGTGGAAAAATTCTAGGAACTAAATGACAAATCAACAATAGTTAGAACTGTTTAATGAAGAACCATTATGTATATCAACCAATACTTTATCTTAATTACTAGTGTGTGTTCTAACTGGGTAAATGTGAAATACAACATGTAAAACGTTTTACCTCCAAAATAAGCTTCCTTTAAAATTGCTAACTGAAAACAACTCTGAGAAATATGAACAAGTGAATAGCAAGACATTCGAAATAAGAACAAAACACTGAAATGCACTCCAACAAACAAAACTAAACCAACACAATTATAGTTATGCAAATATTGAAAATGCAATGGTCCTAACACACGAATTCGCCGTTCCGCCAGACAACGTTTTCAAGTATTTCACTTCAGTTTAGCTAAAGTCTTTTGTTTTGTTTTGACATATGACGACTTTTTCAGCGCTTCCTCCGAAAAGTACCTCAAAGCCACCTTATGTTGTTAAGAGCGGACAGTCGTCTACTTCCTGGAAGAGGAATGTAAACAATTGACGTCGAATTTCAATGAGCATTAATTAAAGGTCATTTTAAAACCTATACCACTCAAATGGAAACAAAACAGTTTACAGACAAGTAACTTAAAAATTATTAATGACAGAAAAAGAAAATGAAAAAAGTTAAAGCACGAACATGCACAAACAATGCTTACACATAAACCATGAGTCAAGTTATATTTACCCTGTGTCCAGCGAAACTTAACGAATGCCAAACAAACCAGAATTATGTATGCTTTCATTTTGTAAATCTGTTAACTGCTGTAGAGAAGGACAAAACTAGACAGGTTACGTATAAAAGCCTGTACACTTCAGAAGTGAAACCTTGAGATTCAATATATAGGCGCCTGGTGAGGCGGAGTTATGTTTGCACATCCCTTCATGTACAACGTATTGTTATTACGGAAATGTTCAAAATGAGGCGAATGTTACTCTAAGATGTGCTAAACATAAATACCGTCGCTTGAATATAGGTGTATACTATAAATAACGTGCATCGTATCCTTGCTACCAAAGAACTGAGAAGGGTATTCAGATAATCCAGCTAATACGAAATGATAGCTTTTGGATGTGGCCAATTACAACTACAGTGTAGAAGAGCTTAAGCACCAAATAACTTTCTGCCGTCATTTGTTTCTAAGGAAGGATGGAATCGTCAAGTTCTTCCTCCATAAGCGAACAGTAATGTAAGGGACAGATGTTTTGAATACTTCAGACATTTTTAATTTAGGGTGAGTTTCGGTAATATAGGACGCCAGATTGCATCAGTTAAAAAGCCAAAAATTGTCCGAAATTACCTGAGTTCACCCGAAATTGAATTTCCTGTCTGTCTTTTCTTTTAAAAACACGTTCAGGATGAAAGATTTCCTACGTGGGTCTTTTGATGAATATTTCGAGACTAAAGAAACGATATTCATAGTCGAGTGGTGTGGTGGATATTGTGATAAGAATAGTAAAACATTACGATAAATGTGCTTGCTATGACAAACAGAAGGCGAAAATGAAATTCTGTCAGAGGATATTCGTCAACTGGGAGAACTGCTGAGTATCAGCAGGTTTTCCGCCGTTGTTTGAGCTACAGCGAGACGGTGATGGTTGATTGGTAAGGCGTGCAGACAGCAACCAAAAATAAAAGCGAAATAGCTTAAATAACAACAACAATTTTTTGATAACTTGTAGGAAAAATCAATATATGGGGTATTTTTATTGGCCAGTGTAACCGTTATACACATTTCATTTCTTTTATTTATGGATACCAAAGACCTTGTACAAATATGAACTTCCCAGGAGAGAGACGACACGATCTCATTGAACACTGTAGAGTAATGGGGATTAATGGAATTATAACAATATACAAGCTAAAAGTTTATTTTAAGAACTTTTCTTCTACATGTTATTTATAGAATGCCCTGCAATTGACTGATTTCCACCCTCACCATGACCCTGTACAGGCCCGGAGTGGCCCATGGGCAGACTCGGGAGAATGAATTCCCGGGGGACCGCTTAGGTGTGGAGCCGGTCGGAAACAAAATTTTACTATTTCAAATGTCTACAGCAACGCTTCAGAATGTTAACCAGCGAGTTTTCTCACGCATTGCTCTGCATAGAGAAACGCGCAAATACGCGGCACCCGCGTCTGTGTGAACGCAGTGCCGGCCGGGGTTGCGGAGGTGCCGCAATTAATCGCTTGCTATTGCTAATTGCTAGCTGTTTCCATGAAATTATCCTGTTTGCTGCTTAATGTTCATAGCCTTCTGAATTAATTTAATGACATTTAAAACAGATGGGTGTGATGTTGAGGCAGGGATACAGACATTGATTGAGACACCAGCATCCCAGCAGAAGATCCCTGAGCCACATGAGAATGTTACTGTAGATGAGAAGACAGATGTTTGATTATTTTGCTTGTCCTCAGTTACAGGATCTGCATGTGGTTTATGTATCAATAATGCAGAATTTTTCTTTTTTTAGGCGTGCAATATCTACTGTTTCATTTCTATATAATTACATTTTTTTTATTGCGCATATATTGTTAAAAATTCCACAATACTAAAAGTCTATTTTTGTTCTCAAACTTTTATAGATCATAATTCATACTGGTTTCATTTTTATATTTGTATTTGACTTTAATATTTGTATTTACAGTACTTTCCGTCCATGCAAATGGTCTGTTCATAGGTTTGACTGAAATGTCTTCGCTTAAACAGTTTAAAATGCTATTTACTATTTTCTTTTTGAAATGTCAGTAATAAATTTATCGAGATGTAGTATCGTGAGAAATGTTTCGTTATTTCTTGTAACCAGTACTAGGAGCAGTTCACCAGAGAGGGCGCTAATATTAATCTGTTTTGTGTGTGTGACCACCGTGGAGAGTGAGTACCCAGAGTGTCCCACGGTCAGTGCTAACCAGTTCTGTTGTTAGTGTAAATTGCAAGCGCTGAAATAAACATGTTAAAGCCACATTGTCTTTGGATGCCTCTGTCGGGATTGAACAAAGATAATAAGACTTGAACAGTGGCATAATTTATCAAAGTTCCCCCAGAACAAAGACAAAAATGGGCTGGACCTCTTGGGCATAAAACTCCAGGGCTTAATATCATATTTCATATCCGTAACATTACACAGTGGGGACTGGCATCCTATAGAAAGCGTACCCTGCCTCTTTCCCCCGCATATAGGGTCCAAGCTCCATGCCCTAATGATTTGGGTTAATGTTTATTGAAAATTGATGGTGGATGGATTTCTGATGTAATATTTCCTCTTCAGCTTTGACACGAGACAAAAAATGCTCATCTAACAAGGAATGTAATATATTTCCTTAGCTATTGAAAAGAAGGTAAAAAAGTGACTATGTGCAATTGTAAATTAATATACTCGTAGTACGGGTACATTGATTACTTCCGGATATTCACAAGGAATCAAAATTTGCCAAATAACCAAAAACATGTTTATTGTTCGACAATTACAATCAGAAAACATTGTACAGAAATCCATATAAATTAACGGCAATTCAAGAATAAAATAACAGTTATCTAAAAGTCTAAATGGCTGTCTAAAGAAAGAAAAAATATCCAAAATGTTTTAACAACTTGACATACGTCTACCGATATTCGATGTCAGTTTTTTCCTGTATGCAATACGGACTGCACAGTGTCTTACAGAATAACAAATTACACTGGTCATACAGTGATACTATCGTGATGTGTTTTTAAACTACATGTCCACTAGATGTCACCCTGGAGTTTAGCGTTTCAACCAAGGGCCTACAAAGATGCAACCGAAATATCTCATTTCTCTCATTTACCTTTGCCTGTTACTAAGGAGGTCGTTTTTTGAAAATAATACTTATCTACCTTTACTCTATTGAAATTGTCAAACTAAGAAAAAAGTGCAGACAAGGAACTAGTTCTTAATAATTTGAACTGAATATCATGAATTCCAAAGTACAAAAATGGCAGTTATCACCAAAGTATGCTTTTTAAAAACATCGTTTATGATATTTTAAAACCTATTAAATGACTCCACATTTTGAAATTAATTGACATGTGAACTTTTATCCCTTATGGAAAAACAAAAATAGTTGAAAAGTAGACAATATTTTGAAGGGAAAAAACCCAAATATCTTAAGAACATTGTCAGGTCATGTATTACTAGTTCAGTGCTTGTGATAACATTAGTGTGTTACTGCTTTTAGAAATTATCAACGAGAAGATATTCCCTGTTTTTGAAATCTAGGAATATTTAGAACCAACTTTAATTTTATGACAATTTTTTTCTTTAGCTTTCCAAGGAACTTAAATTCAGATATACGGTGTCACTGATTTAAAAAAATACTAATTATATATTGCTCATTTATACTGATGCAATTTAATCTAAATGCTTTGAAGAAAAGCACAACACTTTGGACTGTGGCGTTAGATTTGAAATCCTTCAACACACTAATCACAGCATTTTTTGTTGCCACAGCAGGTAACCAGAATAGCTAAAACTTCACAGTTTATATGCAGGAAAACAGCATTTAAGTGACAGACTGTCACAGATTTAGTGAATATGAACATACATTAGTATTTATTTTGGGAAGGCGTAATGGCAGTATAACAGTCAGAACACTGATTTCTGATAACCCACCCAACGTACAAAGAAGGCACTGGTCTTACTGCCAAGCCACTGAAGTTGCAAGATCACACAGTGTGGGTTAAACAGTCACCAATGGTTTAAGTACATCGCTTAATAAGTTAAATCAATCATTTATTTGCTGTGTAGTATCACTGTGCACTATGGCAACACTCTCCAGGCTTCATTACAAATCTGCACTACAGCTATGCATCATGAGTAGTGTGACAGCTGAAGGTGAGACACATGATGGTTTACAACTGAAAGCAAAAATGTACCGGGATGAAGTGTGAGGACTTTTAAGCTGAAGAAAGTATAAATGTAGTGGTGTGAAGTGTGAGGACTTTTATAAGCACATCTGGACAGGGCTACATGCAAATTAAATAATAAACTGAGCTCTGTATTCATTGAGTACAACTTCATCAATGACATTTTCATTCCTCAACAGAATCGTTCTTTGCAGATCCCTAATATGAGCCTATGCGGATACTTACTTAAAAAAAATGGATGGATTATTACGTTTTCATAGTTGCTTTATACGATTTGTTGAGGGAACATACAGTAATACTGATGGCACCAAAAGAGATTAAAAATAGACAAAATATCAGATTTAGCAGGACTACACAAGTAATAAAAAAAACACACCTGGGTATTATTAATAAACAATAACATTATTCAAAACAAACACTTAGCATCGGTGCTGACCACCCAGTTCCTACAAGAATAAATATACTCCTTGAAAAATGTAAAAAAAAACATCTTACAAATAGTTAGTGTGAAATTGAACACTATATGATATTTAAGGGGAATATATATATATTACTGACTCAGAAATTAAGTCCATAGTTAAACTGGAACACTGACATTTATGAGTTAAACACAGTTAAAATGGCTGTGCAAAGATTGGACTTTAACAAATCTGGGGAATGTCACATTCTTAAAGTGGAAAAGAAGTTGCAATGTTGCAGGTTTTACTCTAGTATAGGCATTCGTGTGGTTAATTATAACTGGAGCCAGAACTAATACTTTGATTCATAATTTGCATAATGCTAAACTTGCAGATATTTCTGGAGTTACAGTATCAGTCTCGTTTTTAAAGTGCTTTGCAAAAATATCAATGATCTACTTGAATCAATTAAAGAGGGCACTGTGTCGGACTGTTCTGAAGTTCATAGGCACACCTGTATCTTGACTCTTCCCCCCCCCCCCCTTCTCCTGCCTCTTTCTCTCCAGCCTTAGTACCTCCTTTCCTTCAGCTGCTCTGACCCTCATCTTCAAGGTTGGCCACACTCCATCATCCCATCAGTTTCTCACAGGCCAGTTTTCCTCCTGCTTTCTGTTACTGCACTGAGCCACTCACTGCATCAGACTGTTTATGGCCTCCCCTTCCGTGCTCTCCTGAGATTGCTCTATCCCTTCATCCTCCCCACTCCCCTCTCTTTCTCGCTCTTCTCCACCCTCCAGACTAGAGTAGTGCTCAAGTGCCTGGTGCCTGTTTCTGGAAGGGGCATCCCGAAAACGCCGGCCACAGTCCTCACAGGAATACTGCCGTGCCTCACGTGCAATTTCCCTAGACACCTTTTGCTGCTGAGCATCCTTCCCAGGTGTGGTCTCCAGGTCACTCCCTGAATCAAGGCGGAAACCTGACCCAGGAGACAGAAGGGAGCTGGAAACAGTGGAAGGGGGATCACTCAAATCAGGATCAGGATTGGTGCTGGGACTCTCACAAGTGTTTGAGCTGGAGCTGAGACTGATAGCTGGACTTGAACTACGACTGGCAGTCGGTCCAAATGTAGAATTGACCCGTGGACCAATGGAGGCAACAGCTGAGGAGTTCAGGAGGCCAGAATGTGCATCTAAGGTAAGGCTGGTCTCAGAGAGGATCCCATGTATGGTTCGATAGTGGAAGCGGATCCCAGAACGGTTGGAAAAGCCCTTCCCACACAGGCCACAGACAAAAGGCCGCTCACCAGTGTGGATACGCATGTGAATCTTTAGTGCTCCTGACTGCGTGAAGCACTTTCCACACTGGGGGCAGCGGTAGGGCTTCTCACCCGTGTGAGTGCGCTGGTGGGCCCGGATTCCAGCCAGGTGAGGGAAGCCCCGCCCACAGTAGGTGCAGGTGTAAGGACGCTCCCCGGTGTGGATGCGGCGGTGGATCTTGAGTGCACCAGACTGGCTAAAGCTCTTACCGCAGTCAGAGCAGGAGTATGGTCGAGCACCTGTGTGTACATTGAGGTGGATACGCAGGTTGCTGTGGGAGTTGAATGCACGGCCACACTCAGCACACAGAAACCCGCCTGTCTTGGTGGCGTGCTGGGAGCGCTGGTGCTGGAGGAGTTGGGAGGGGCGGGGGAAGGAGGCAGTGCAGTGCATACAGGGATGCTGTGGGATCCCCTCCTGCTGGGCATGACCCTGCTGGTGTCTCAGAAGCTGGGCGCAGGTCTGAAACGTGCGCTGGCAGGAAAGACAGGGAAAGGGGGCCGGGGACTGGGGAGAATGAGGCAGATGGGGGCAATGCAAGCAGGAAGTGAGAGGACAGTGGTGATGATAGTGGTGGTGAGACTGGGCAAAGTCGGTGCCCTGCTGGTGGTTCAGAAGTTGGGCACAGGTTTGAAAGCCCCGATGACAGCAGAGACAGGGAAAAGTTGGCACCTGGGGAGGGGTGGGCTGAGTGGGGTTGATGTTGTTGCTGTTATGGGGCTCAATGCTTTTTTCATGGTGCTGTCGTTGCTGCTGCTGACTCTGACTGGGTTCTGGGTTACAGGGACTGCTGGATTCATTGGTTTCTTCTTCCGGCGACAGGCCCAGTCCTAGGCAGAGGCCCAGGTTGACAGGTCCACTGCTGGAGTCTTTGGATTGCTGGATCCGGTCAGACTGTGATGTTTGGCTTCGTGTGGAAGAGTTCTGCCTGGGCTTGAGAGTCTGGAAATTGGGGGAGGAAGAGGAAATGGAAGAGAAGGGGCAGCCAGGGCAGGTACAGGTGTGATGCTGTACTGTGAAAAGAGAATGAGAAGAGGAATAATATAAAAAAAAACACTAACAGGTACACATATTGGGTGGGCTATTTACTGTAATACACATTCAAAATACTTAATGGAAATATTAAATACTACAAAACCAAAAATACAAATTACACTAAGAATGCATCAATTGCTCAGCAAATTTGACATCCCTGATTTGTTGATTTTAATTCCACCCTTGCCATGCTTAATTTTCACATTAGATTCCATCCATCCATCCATCCATCCATCCATGTATCAACTGCTTATCCTGGAGCTGGTCGCAGGACGGCCAAGAGCCTATTCCTCATATGGGTATGGGGACACCACAGACAGGCTGCCAGCTCCATTACAGGATACACCTTCACACACTTTATACAACATAGTAATACAAATTTGAGTCTACCCGGAGGAAACCCATGTAACACAAGAAGAGCATGAAAATCCCACATTTAGAGCAATTGTGGGATTCAGACCCCACATCCTGGAAGTGTGAGGCAGCTGTGTTACCCAATGAGCCACCATGCCATCCACATCAATTTCCAATATTCCTCTAATCTCTCCCACTCACACTGTTGTCCACTGCTGCCATTGCTTCCTGCCTCTCTGTTCCTTTCTCCCATTTCAGTTAGGGTCTGCAAACTGTATCCAGGTGGGACTTTGCTATGAGGAGGTCTGCCTTGGGCTGCTGTGGCAGGCAGAGCAGCTTTGAGTCCTAGAGCATCATGTCCGGCAGCCTCCCAGGCACTGCGGAGTGCCTCCTGCTGAGCAGAGTCTTTCACTGGCTGGTTGGAACTTGAGGCCATTAGGTCTCCGATGAACTGGTGCATCTCCAGCCATGAGCAAGGTCCACGCTACAAAATATTAGAAAAATACTGATGGGAAGACATGGTAGAGAAAATTGTCAGCAGAAAGAAAATTAGTCTCAGGCATTTAGCAAACGAGGTAGCCAGAGCAGATCGTGAGAAAATCGGTTTCTTTTACTAAAAAGAAATATACTCGATATCCAAAAACCGACGGTCCCAACCCCGCCACGCCAAAAAAAAAATAAATAAAAATGTAGATGCTAATATTCAACAGATGCAAAATGTGAACTACACCTCTATAAAACGATAAAAAATTGCAAAACATGACAACAAAACTCGATTTACCCAGTAGCACGAGTTTAAAACACAACTACGAGTAATGTTGGGCTATACAATTTTCCAAGAAAGTGGGAGAAGTGCTGCTGGGAACTGTCAACTGAGGTGAGTATCATAACATTTATATTACTTAAGGCTACCAGAAAAAAAAATCCATAATCAACAAAAACATCATAAACTACAGCAATAAAATCTTAAATAGATTCCCCATAAACTGATGCAATACTTCAAATATCACTAATGACAAAATACAAATAAACATCTCAAATGTGAGAACTGAAGTAACTAGGTTTTAATCTGATCTATTACAATGTAGCACACCACATACGTGAGCAATAAATGCAACCAAAAAGCAGCTGCGATACAAATAGCTACACAATTAAAATTCAAGATGGCCTTTTAAGTTATCCATATTTGTTAGTTTTACCAGAAGTCGTCCGATTTTTGCTACGTTAACCAGCTAAAAAAATCTTATCACGTTTTATGGATCATGCAACACGCGTCACATTTTCACTTGTCATCAGTATGTCTGGAACTCCAGAGTGTCGTCGGCGATTTTGCTTTATTTACTCACGCTTACGGTGAATCTGTCTTTGTCCATTTGAAATGAGTACATATGTGCAATTTGTCTCCTGGAGTTGTCTACAGTATTTCACCCAAGGCTTCACCTCCGAAAAACAGAACACATACAGAAGATATAGAGCGTCTAATGAGCGCTCGAATTAGTAAGACACCGAACAAAGGTCTTGTTTTTAATTTCTTTTTAGAGAAGCTCTTCGTTTCCTTTTAAAACTTACCGTGAGTACAGAGCCCTCAGTCCCGCCCCCGCCCCCCCATATCTCACTCACTATTATTATGACCCTCACACTCTTTTGCTTGCCGACAGTCTATTTCCGGGCCTCCTCGAGTCACATGACTCCCCTTGTAGTTCAGCCGCGTGCTCAGCTTTTCATATTTCTGATGAATGCCTAATGACAATTCAGTTTTGACAGAACATTAGACTTGGTGTAAGGCATTTCGCTCCTCTAAAATAAATTACTTCTGACATTTATTGCATTCTGTAATACCGGTCTACTATTAGCCCGTGTAATTTCCCAGCTAAATTAGGTAAATCATAAAGCGTCTACAATCATTTTGCATTAAATTGCTTAGAAATATGTAGGTGCATAGCAAATGAAAGGGGCGTTGCTTGCTAATATTTCTAAATATTGCGCCCGTGTTGAAATTATTTTTAACATTATATTGTTTGTGCATTATCCACGAGAAACTTGATGCATTTGAACCCACTACTTGTAGCTGTGAAGGGAACGAATGTATATATTATTTAAAAACCTCGAATTAGATATCTCCAATTGCAGTTTGTTTGTAACCAGCCGTGAGTATTTACATTTTAAAATAATTGGTCCGTCCTGCACATGATATAACGCATAACTAAACTAATCCGACAATCTCAAAAGTAAAACGACGAAGACAACAGCACACCAAAGTCTTTGAAAAAGGACACAAATCAGATAGTAATAACTATCTTAACGGTGTTCACAAAAAGAAGCGTTTCATGTCGGCCCCTACTGTACACTGAATGTTACTATACATCCCCATGGAGGCATCGTAGCAGCCACGTCCGGTGTGTAGAAATATCTACTAAAAATGTGACGAATCTGCTGAAATCTTTAGAGTTTATGCGCATTTTAAGTATCCTGAACAATAAAACATGAAATAGAACAGCAAAATAAACAATAAACATCCATGAAGTATTTTGCATTGCCATGAATTTCAGAAAAACAGTAAAAATATAAAAACAGCCACTTTTAAACACAGAAACATTCATTAATACTTATATTGTGAACACGCATCTATTTGGCCCGTATAAATTAAACGGATTATGACAAACATGGCTATCATTTCAGTTACATATTTCAAAAACTTAACTATTAAGTGAACTGTTTCATTAGAGGAACATGTTACAGTAAATAATTCAAAAACAATATTTAGGGAAGTGGAGGGAAACACGTAACAATTTGTACGATATATAACTACTGAAAAATAAGCTTTTTAAAAGTATATCTATAAGCCATCTGTACAATGAAAAGTGGAAACATAAGAAAACTTGAAGTCATTCATTCACAGTAGCACTGGAATTATATTTTTTCCATTGTGTTTAATAGTGCCCTATATCCACGCAATCACATTATGTAAAGCTCCAAAAAAAAATCCAAAATAATACATTTACAATGCAACAACAATGAATGTGTTGGCAAATTTTAGGTTCAGCCAACAGAAATATCTTAATATAGCCCGCCCAATACAAAACTGCATTAAAGTAGAATAAAACACTTAACAACATCCTATTATTGTGGCAATAACTGTTCTACATTTCAACTGGCACTATAAGCTTCTCCCTGATGAGAGGGATATTTCCTATTCAGCATAGAATGTAATTGCACAAATAAGCCATGAGCCCCAATAAAAACCCCTATGATCAAACAAGCATCAAATCTTGGACAAAATCAAGTTATGAATGGGTGGAATATAGGCTTGAGCTGCAACAGGGTAACTTCAGTGCTTTTACTGCTGTAGTGTGCTGACCCTAACAGTATACATACACTCCTCACTTAACAACCTACCTGTTTAACAACTGCGCGGACTTACGATCAGCTCTCCGACCATTTATAAATATACTAAAAATGTTTTAAATGGTGACTTACTTGTTTAGATCCTCCCATGCCTTATTGCATATCGGGCAACAAACGTTTGCTTGTCGTTTCCATAGAGGTTTTTTTCACGAGGACAGATTGCTAACCCGATGCTCACACTCACACATAATGGGCAATTTTTGCAATGCGGCCAGTTCGCCTAGAACATGTCTTTGGGCTGTGAAAGGAAACTGGAGTACCTGGAGGAAACCCATACAGGCACAGGGAGAACATGCAAACTCCACACAGAAAGGCCCCAGCCAGCCACAAGGATCGAACCCGGAACCTTCTTGCTGTGAGGCAGATGTGCTAACCACTTAGCGCAAAGGCGACATTAAGACAATAGCTAAAGATGGTTGACACAAACCCACTACCAGTACAGTATGTTGTAAATATCGGTAAGGGGTGGCTCCTTGCTTATCAACCAATTAGCTTAATGATCTAGTCGTAGGAACAGAACTCAGTCGTTAAGTGAGGAGCTGCTATAGTACATTTTCACTCTTAAAGGAGATTTTTAAGTCAAAAAAGTGTGAGATTTTACTGATCACTGCATTGACTTACCAATTTTCTTTAAAATCTAACAAGATGTTACAATATACTTTGTTTTCATGAGTATGGTCTACATTTTGAGTTCTCAGCATGGTCTGGGACAAAAGGTTTGGATACAATTGCATGTGGGAGTGTCAAGGACACTTACGGGGTCTCAGTTTTCTCCTCGGGGGGCTAGGAGGAGGGGGTGATAGAGGGTGAGACCAAGTCTGAGCAGAGTAGTCTGGAAAGGGGCAGTCTGATTGCATGGCATGTTGCATATAGTGCTCCAGGAGATTGCCATCCAGGAGAATCTGGCCACAGTTGACACATTCATGTGGTTCATCTCCAGTCTCTCCTTTTCCCATCTCATCGCCGATCTCCACCTCCACAAAATGAAAATCCCCAGTACCTCCACCATTATGGTCTTCCACATTTACATCATTGCTTCCCTGACTGTCTACTTCTGGCTTCCCATTAATCCCCTCAACAGACACCATCTCACACTTAACAGGTATAAGGTCACTAGCTTGCCCAACTCTCCATCTCTGAAGACTCAGCCCCCTAGTAATTATGGAACTGGCCTTCTCTTTTTCTTTTAACAGGGCTAATGCCATTTCTGATTGTGCATTTCTGAGACATACAGGTGTCTGTTTAACTGTTTTACTCATTTCATTTACTGTTTCTGAAAGCAGTACAGTCTTTGTTGGTTGACCAACTGTACTGTTTGTTGTCATAGTAATCTTAGCCGTACATCTCAGGAAGGGACTTGCCTGCTGCAGGTTGCCTGTATCAGCCTTTTCCTCATCATTCAACTGCTCTATCCCCTCTTTCACTTCAATTTGAGCATCACCCACTTCCAGTTTAAGTCCCTTGCCATTTAGGGACTTCAGCATGTTCTTATCTTCACTGGACCCATCCAGTACCCTCATTTCTGTCCTTGAACCCTCTGCTGCTACCATTGGGTTGATCTGCATGCCCCTTTCAGAGGGGCCAAATAGTGATGATGAAAAAAAAACTTCTTTTGTATTAAAAAAATCCTTCTCGGGCAGTAGTCTCCCTCTTATCACTGCTTCAGTTGGAATTGCTTTGGTCAGAGTAGTGCCTAATTGAGCAGAAGCTTTAGCTTGGGTTGGGACAATCAGAACCACAGAGGGGAAAGGATGGGGGATTTTGTTTAGCTTAATTTGCCACATTTTTTCTTGAGATGCTGATGATTTATCAGTCCTTATGGGTTTCTTTGTGGACTGACCCACTTTGGCAGCTGATGGCCCCTGCAACAAGAAAACAGATCATATAAGAAGAGTGCACAGAGAAATGCTTGTTAAAGCAAGAGCTCCCATTCCACTTGAATTCAACAAATGAAAATGCAGATTACACTAAAAGTTTTGGCTAATAGGGGTGGTTCCACTTACTAAGAGAGGAAGAACATGAGTGCAGTCCTTCTGATGGCTCTCATAAGCCTGTTGGTGAGGAAAACCTAGTCCACAGTGCTGACAAAGACAAGGTCTACTACCAGCATGACCCCCCATATGGGACATAAGGAGCAAGGAAGAGCGAAAGCCCATCCCACACTCCGAACATGTCAGCACCCTCTGGTGTGCTCCTGCGTGCTTCTTCAGCTCATCCACTTTCTCAAAGGCCTGACCACACTCCATGCATCGGAGCTCATCCCCTCTTGCACCCTGGTGGCCCCAACAACCTGTCTCTTCCTTGTGTCTCTGGAAGTCCCTCTGGCTATGGAAGAAACCCAAGCATGCCACACACTGAATTCGCTCTGGCTTGCACTCATGCTTGCGGTAGAGAGAGGCTAGGCGAAAGTGGCGCTGGCAGCGGACACAGGTGTATGGCAGCAAGCCTAGGTGTGAGAAGCTGTGACGAAGCAGGATGGTCTTCTTGGGGAAAGCCTGACCACACTCAGTGCAAACATAAGACGGCGTACAGTTTTGTTGTTCCAAATGATGGCACAGAGACTTGTACCGGCGAAACTGGCGGTTACACTCAGGACACTGATGCCGCATGAGTCCACGCTGGTGCTGCTCTACATGTCGGTGGCACTCCTCCAGAGAAGTGAAGATGTCTTTACAGAATTCACACTGATAGACCCCCTTCTTCAAATGGGTGCGCTTCAGGTGGGCCTGCAGTCCTTCCACCGTCTCGAAGCTGGCGTCACAGATCCTGCAGCGGACAGCTGTGGCTTTCGCATGCCTGCGAAGATGGGTGCGGTAGTTGGCAAGGTGGCAGAACTGCTTGCCACATTCGGCACAGCGATAGGGCCGTGCTCCGCTGTGGAGATGCATGTGTTCACAAAGCCGAAAAGCAGAAGGCAGGCTGAGGTTACACACCTTACAGCGATACTCGCCCAAGTTGTCAGTTGGGATATCTGACACAAAAGGGAGAGGAAGAAGTTAAGTTTTCAACATCAAGGTTGAACTTCTAGGAATAATTGCATATTTACGTTGCATTCACTACAGTTTTGACAGTGAAGAACTTCTAAAATTAGGACAAAACACAAACATATGGAACACAAAAAAGCCTGTTTAGTAACTAATCTGTTGAAGCGAGAACAGAAAAAGTCAAATACAGCATGAAGTACAAGCTGTCACACCTGAAGGAGCCATCTCCTCTTCCTCGTCATCTTCATCCTCATCATCTTCAGAAACATCACTGTTATCGGTGTCCTCAGAGTCTTCCTCCATTTGATTTACATTATTGTCCCTAATTGCCCTCTTCCCTAGTGGTTTTCTGTCATCATTGCCGGGTTTGTCTCCGCCTTTTCTTTTCATGAGAACCCCACTGATTTTTGCTTTAGAGACCTGTTTAAATTGAAGCTGGGGGACTTTCCCACTGCCACTCTGTTTAATAGTGTTGCGAATAGCAGCTGTGGCAATAGCCATATGTTTTATTATATTCTTAGGAGAGCTGACCGGCGATCTTTGCTGCGTGTAAAAATCTTGGGCTGTGTCGGTGCCGGCCTCAGACAAACTGTTACTGTCATTGTTCGGTATTGATTTTAAAAGCAGGTGAGCACCAGCTGGTTCATTCTGAGAACTGCAACTGACAAATGAAGGGCTGCCATTTGGTGATCTGTTATGTGTATAAAGGGAGGGAAAAGTGGAGGTCTGAGAGTTTGGGTGAGTTTTATGAGTGAAGGAAGAATCCTTTGAAGCAACTGCAGGTGATGTCTTTGTTCCTGTGTCTTCATTCCTGAAGACATTTGGAAAGCCTAATTCTGTCAGCTGAATGTCAATAGTATAACCAGACATGGAAACTAAAAAGAAGAGAAAAAGGAGGACACGTTTGCACAATAAACAAGACCCACTGGGAGAAAAAACCCAATATCCCTATTCATTCCACAAAGAAATGTGGACTGCAGTATAGTAACAAGAGCGACAACAACAACAACAATAATAATGTAAAACTGCTTTAAAGAAAAAGCCAAAGATTCTACTCGCATAGAGAACACTGATTCTGAAGGTTTCAGAAAATGACAGACCGTCATTTTATATGAAGGTAATCTGTAAATACAGATATCAGACACTACACAAATGCATGAAACACCAAGATAATTACTCGCACACAATAAATGACTGAACCGACGGCGTAATTACCTCAGTTAAAGGCTCGTCAATTTTAAACACGTTTTCTCTGCAAAGCTACAATGGAAAGAGAACAAGCTCTCAGAAACAGAGCACTTCATAGCTAAAACAAAGCTATTGGTAAATCATTAGCTGTCACTTAGCTAATTATAGACGACAGTACGCAAGCAATTGGTTGACGATCCACAGGTTCCGTTTTAAACGCAATCAGAAACCGTTAAATCAGCCCCACGTCATTTTTTAATTGTTAACTTGTACGTTGCAACGGAATTTTTTCATCCGTTTAACCTTTAGCCTCGCTCCCGTAACAAATTCCGTACTCACCTTCCGGAACAAAAACATGAGAAGAGGGAAACACAACTTGCAAGGCGAATCATCTACTGCTGCCACCTACAGTAGTGGACCGTGTACTGCCAACGGCTTGCTTTGGAGCAAATTAGCGACCTATCGGCGACAGAATCAGCATCTTTTCCAAAGCACAAATGATAGTGTTTAAACAACGGTTTGCTACTTGTACACATGAATTAATAAATTTGCTTTCAAAGCAATCTCAAACAAAATCCATAGTGCTTTTTAACCCCCAAAACATGTACAAATTGTATAAAAGGGTTCCACAACGTAATACACAAAGATACTAAATTTTACTGACACTACTAAGCATGCTATCATTCTGCATAACAGTACCAAAAGCCTCAAGTTGTTCCTAGCAGTTAAGATGGCCATAGGGATAGGCTAGACTGACCAAGAATTTTTTATGGCACTGCTGAAACATGGTCCCTACTGATAGGGAAAACCAGTCTACATATCTTCATCTAACCTCAAAATGAGCACAAAGCTTCTCTCAGGACAGACAGGGTACATAGCTGGAGACACTCCAGAAGGAATGCCAGTCTATCAGAGGGTGGGTACACACACACACACACACACACACACACACACAATTTTCAGATGCCGGTTCATTATGGGATTGAATACCACACAACACGAGGAGGACACACACACACACACACACACACACACACACACACACACACACACACACCAGGGGGAGAACTATCATTATTTTTCTGATGAAGACAGTCAGTTGCTTTGCCAAAATTTTACATAATATTATGAACAAATACATCCATTATCCAAAATTCAGAAGAGCATTCTCACACTGATGCAGCAAATTAAAAAGAAAAATGTTTAATTTTATAGCAGACCCTTGGGTCAGTTTCTTTAATTACAACTTGTCAGCATAGTGGTCATCAACCACGTGCATACAGTCAGCTGTTACAATAAAGAAAACACAGACATTATAGTTCCTCACAGGTTTCTGTTCAACCCCTTCTGTTTTCAAATTCTTTTCAGAGGGCTATTAAAAAAAGTTAAATTACTGGTGCACATTAAGTTAAAACAAAGATCTCCAGCATGGGGATGAGAATGACACTGAGGAGCAACAAGTAGAAAGAAACCGAAGAGACAGGGGCCTCTAATTTTGAGTGGGGAGAACCGGTTTGAGAGAAAGATGGTCAAATTCAAGACAATTTTAGTTATTGAAATTCAAGTTAAAGATGAGGGAGGTAAAATTTCCTTTGTTGAATGACCAAAAACAAAAACGTTTTGACTAAAAATGTACTACACCCCTGTAATTAACCAAATACTAAAATAGATCTGCGTTAATTGTAAATTACATAAAGCTTAAAATTAATATGATCCTCTTTTATATCCTCCCTGCAAAACATTTAAATCCCAATTTGTCAACATATTCAACATAATAAGCTGAGCCATCTATGTGCTACTTTAACACTTCAAGTTAAATCCAAAAATTAAAGGCTCCTTTAAATCAGACAACCTGGAAGCTATTTTCCCCACACACATCTAAAGAGAATACAAAAAAAAAAATACACACAATCATGATAATAAAAAATAAAAAAAATGAAAATATGAAACACCATTAACCTCACCCTCCCCCCTCTGGGATGTGAACTGGGCTTGTTGACTTTTAACCCAGCTAGACACAGGTATATAATTGAGCATATTTACAGTTCCAAATACATGGGTGTTCCTTCACAAGATTATCCTTAAACTTCACTTTCTCTATAAAAAAGCAACCCCCCCCCACAAACACACTTAAAAATAACTAAGGATAAGCTAACCAAACAACTCCTTTAGAGTAGGACAATTACAAATAATAAAAACCTATGAAAGCTTTCCACTTGCTTCAAGGTCTTCCAAACCCTCATTCCCACCCTCTAAGACATAAATTTATTAAAATCATCTTTCATGTTGTACATATTATAAACCCCAAAATGCTTCCCAATCAGCCCCTCCCCCAAATAATTGCTTTTTCCAAATTATCTTCTGCCCCCATCTGTGGCTTTCCCCTCCTCAGCGTGTGTCTGCCGGTGAGCCTTCAGGTTGCTCTCTCTACCGAAGCTCTTGCCGCAGGTGGGGCAGGCGTGCCGTCCTGCACAGTGGGCCCGGGCCATGTGCGCCTTCAGCTGCTCTGGCCGGGCAAAGCTTTCCTCACACTCCCTGCAGGGGTGGGCTTTGCGTGGAGGGGGTGGCCGGCTGTGCTTCTCCTTCTTATGAAGTCGAAGCTGGACCAGGCCTGGAAAGGAGAGCTTGCAGTCGGGGCAGGGATGCTGACGAGGTACTTTCTTCTCTTCACCTTGCTCTTGGTCTGCCTCGACTGGAGGCTCCCGAGTGACCTTTGGAGGCCGCCCACGACGACCTCCTGTTTTTGGCTTCCCCTCAGCCACTGCAGGTGTAGGTGCAGCTGCTTCTGCATGGTTGCTCACGCCAGACTCCTCTCCGTCATCACCCTCTCCTGCCTTCTTCCTCCGTTTCCCCTTCTTCTCCGCTTCAGCCGTTTCCTCTGTTTTGGGGGGGCGTCCCTTCCTTTTGGCAGGAGCTCTGCCGTTGCAGTGCTGATCCCCGGCGTGGTTTTCCTGGTGCTGCAGGAGCTCTGCTTCTGTCTCAAACCCTCTGCCACACTTTCCGCACCGGTGGGTCTTGGTCGCATCGTCTCCATCTTGGTCAGCCTCAGGACGAGGTGGGTGTTGAGCTAAGCGGTGACTCCGCAGCAGGGCCGGGCCCCGAAAAGACTCCCCACAGTCTCGGCACAAAAACTGCCTTTCTGGACAAACTTGCCGTCGGTGGGATGTCAACTGATGCATTAAAAAAAAAAAAAAAAGCTGAGTGTACACAGGTTAACGTACACTTTGTGGTCTAATCATACCTATACGAGAAGTATTCCCTACATAATCCAACAGAATGCAAGACATGTTACCTGGATATGGGACCTGAACTTTCTTCAGAGTTCTAGAAAAACAGGAAGTCCTAATGTAAAGGGATGACTTCCTTTTTAAAAAAAAAACAAATGTCACCTAAGCCTAAATGCCTGGCCATCCCTGCAGGTCTGAGTTACTGCCCTCCCTCGATAGGCACAAAACCAAAACTCACCTCAGAAAAGGTACGGAAACTTTCCTGACAGTGGGGGCACTTGAAAGGCTTGTCCTCCTTGTTGTGCGAACCCTGGTGCTGTGTGAGCTCCTCAGAGGACGGGAAGGTGCGGTCACACACATAGCAGGTGAAAAGCGTGTCACACTGGCCAGCAACACAAGAGTGACAAGACAGGATCATAGTCCACTAACGGACAACATTGAAAGTAATTTTTTCCCCATCACTCAAAATAGATAAAGGAAAAACCCCCACCCAAGTAAAATTGCATTCATTCCATTTAGAAAATATCAATTGCATATTTTCACACAGTGATATGTACTTCAACATGCAATTTAAAAACCATAACAAAACATAAGTTGACATACAAGGAAATGCGAAAGCTTTTTAATAATGGACCCAGAAGACGCAACACAACACGTACCACTTTCAAAGACTGATCATTCTTCAGTTCAGGGTGAGTGCCCTGTGCTGTGGACTATTACCTGCTGAAGCTGCTGTTTGTACTCCTCACGGTGGCTCTTCTTCATGTGCCTCTCCTTGGCTTTGGAATTGCAGAAGGTGATGAAGCACTGGAAACACTGCAGATTCTCATGCTGGTCTGCAAGAAATAATGCAGGGAGACATTGGAATTACGCATGCCCAAGCACAAACAACATGTCTCCAAAATAAACTCAAGTTTATGCAGGTTACCCAGATATTCAGGTACTGCTAATTTTTTTAAGTACTTTTACTCTTAAAAACAATTACCATAAATGCTTTATGTTCCATTTCACAATTCAAAAGAAACAGCAGCATTCCAAGAAACAACCCATTTAAAGAGCAATACTGGCAAAATTAGTGAAAGCTTTCCCAAAACTTTTAAACCTAAAATGTAACAAAATTTTTATTCCCAGTCACTCATACATTGCTAAAAATCTCTCTGACACAGGGACTGCACTTAATTTCATTGTACTCGTTACAATGACAATAAAGATATTCTGATCTTCTGATCTAGACATCATCATGCGTTTCCAAACTTGTTTAAGATTTTAGTCCGAAAATAAACATGCACTCCCTCAATTAGTTACTTCATCATAAGTTTTCAGTAGAGTTTGAGAGAGAAAAGTAACCAACAAAAGTCATAAAAATGTTTGATTTCAGTATGGAATGTAATGTACAGCAGCAGGTGGTCAATGTGATTAAGAATAGTCTGACCAAAGGGCTGCAGAAATACTAAGAGAAAGATGGAGGGTACTGAGTTCTTCTCACATAATAAATGGGTGCAACTTTAAATTACAAGCTATAGATATCACAAACGTACAGTGAAATACCACTTTCCATGTAAGCAATAATAACCTCTCTCTAAGTAAACCAATTTTAACAATATCCTCTTGAAATTTATATTTTAAAGCCATAACTTCCCATAACTTAATACATATGTATCAAACATGATTATTATTAAAATTATCCAATTCAAAAAGTATTTGCACAAAATAGGGCACAACAAAAGTGCTTCCAGGAATTTGTAAATTAAATGTTTATATGAAAACCATATATATTAAACTACTGAATGAAAGGACATTAGACTAAAGATACTCCACATTTGTATATTTAATATAAAAGAGACCTCCTATGAAGAACACACCTCTATTCAATGGCAACACCACTTTTAAAAGAAATTAAAAGCAGAAAAATCTTTCATGTGTCAAAACAAAATATGTAAACACCACATCAGGTGCTTCCAGTAAAGGCAAATCAGCCAATCGAACTGCAATATACACATTTAGATTCACTGTGACATGAAAGTTAAACTCCTTTGGGTCCCAAACATATCCACCCTTCCCAGAAGTCATCTACATTTACAGAAACAACCAAAGACATGCTCATCCACTCACATGGCTGAATGGCTGGGGCTGCAGGGGGTTCCTCAAGAATAAGCGTGGTTGTGTAGGGCTCTGCTGGGTCATCTGATGCCATCTCCGTGGGACTCTCTGTTGTTGCCTGACCCATCACGACCTCCTCTATTTTCATCATATCCGAGTCCATCATGAGCAGAGGACGGATCAAATTCACAAACTAGCACAACTTTAAATAGAGTAAGACAGGAAAAAGAGAGTTGTGTGTAAAAATCAAAAGAAATGAACGTGAACCAATACATTCAAGGTTTAACAAACTGTACTTGCTCGATTACCCTACTGGAAGTGTTTAACTTTCTTGCACTCGCTAATAGTAACTCTAACAGTAACTTTATATATACAGCTTCAGTGCTGGCAGATAATTCAACGTGTATTTTCCTCCTACAACCGGCATTTTTTCGTCTTTATTTCAGCAATCCATGCAAGCGTAACCTATTTATCGAAAATGTCTTCGTTTTCACCCCTCAAGGTACGCGTGACCGCCACTTGATAAGGCGGCAAACTCATTAATCCATGAGTAAACATTTAGCCATTTTACACGTTGACTAACACGAAACAAGAAAAATTATACTCTAAAGGAGACTTGGAGCTGGCTGCACGCTAAGCCTGTTCACATATCCACAAGTTTATTTTTTTGATCAAACCAACGGGATAGCCGTATATCGAGTCAGCATACGGTACATATTATCAGGAAAAATTCAATAAACGGGCGGCTAGTAGAAGGAGCGCCTGCCGCAGCTCCGCAGCTGGCCGTGCCGCTGCTTCAGCAGGCCCTGACGCCGGCTAGGCCCTAACTCCAGCGGCAACACAGAAGGCGCCCATTTAAACATGTACTCCTCCGACAAACACACCATATAGCAAGACGACCGCGTCTCCGCAGCCATTATTGATAGGTGTTCGGTAAAATAAAGCCATTTCTTTAAAATATATTAAAAAAAAGAACCCACCGTGGTGCATAGTTAGCTAGCTTAGGTTAACTAACAAGCTTCTTGTCAAGTTCGAAGTGAAACTTCAAGTCTGGGTGATTCACAAAAGGGGAACTCTACTTGGATTATTCTTTAAGAAACGTCGACTACGTTTCAAATCGTACACGCGCGCCGATGCATAATAAATTAATTAGTCTGCGTTTTACAACCAGGTAAACACAAAAAGTTAGCGAAATATGGTAAGATCAGGTTCACAAGCGCCACTTACCTTAGACAGAAAATACAGTGCGGTGAAGCCAGCCTTGCGATTGACCCTTTACCTCTATCACATGACAGGGGTAAATTCTGCGTTACCAGCTTACTAGGCGCCAGGGCAAGCGTAAATGAAATTGTAGATATTTTTTACGTTGAAAGTCTGTCGCCGTTTTTAAAAAATAAAATCTTTGAAATGTTCGATATTTGTGCAGCTAGTTAGCAGCGGTGGAGACGGGTTTGCAGGTCGAGAAACCGCACTTCTCATCAGGGTGCCTGTTTGGAATCGTTTAAAGGATATATATGCGGCTAAGTAAGATTGAAAGTGGTCCATACACGTTAATATTACGCGATGAAGAGGTGCTTATGCAGACTAGCTCACTGTGATTAAAAAAAAAAGTCGCCTCAAGCACAAAGAAGGTTATAACAAAGGACACAGTCATTAAGGGCAGGTTAGTGCCACTAGTTCACCTAAATGTCATTGCACTGCGGCGACTGTGAAATTCACCAAATATTATACTAAAGGCAAACTCTGGATTCCAACTAGAAGTGCTACACTGCTGCTTTCTTTATTTCAAATAGAAATACTGCTGCTATTATTGCCTTCTGTTTAGTATGACTAACTGAACTAGGCAATGTATTTGTGGTTTAATTTTTCATCTAAGTATTTTATATAAACGCGATTTTGAACGAACTGTTTTTATATAGAGAAAATCATACCCACACAAGCTTCACATTAACAGTTGAATACATACAATGTAAATTTATTTACGTTGTAGTGGGTACACCAATCATGTACATAGATTGTAACAGCATGAAATACAAACTATTACACATGACATTTGGATATCTAATTTTAACTAAAATCAGTCTAACAGCATTAAATCCAACATTACACTAAAAGGTCAAAAGTCAACCTCAAACTCTCTCTTTGCAGTGGAACTTAAGGAAGCAGTTGTTATTCTGTGAGATGCAGAGGAAGACGCAGCACTTGAGGCACCGAACCCGGGATGTTCGGTCACAGCCACCAAATCTGCATTTACCGCCCTCACCTTCCAACAACTGCTCTGGCCAGTGTCCAAGACCATCATACCGGAAAATTTCATCTGGGGTATGGGCTGTTGGATAAGGCGTAGGTGAAGGAGGCAGGACAGTCTCTTGCCTGTGCAGTTCTGGAGCAGGAGGAGGTGGTGTTGAGCTAGGGCTGTTAGAAGCATTTGAGAGAATCAGTGCTTTGGCCACCTCTAAGCGAAACGTCATAAGTTTCATAGGTTCCTTCAGCTGATGGTGATCTAGCCTGTACTGTAGCCAGGAGTTCACCAGAACCATATCAGTGAGGTGCCAGAGCACAGACTGGGGCCAGCAGGCCAGAGAGGATGCTGACAGAGGTGTACGGTACAGACTTAACAGTTCTCTGTTTAGTCGGACAACCTTTTGAGCTCGTTCAAACTCCTCAACAATTGAAAATGTTGAAGAATGCCTTTTCCTTAAAGTAGAAAGAACAAACCCTTGTGCGCATCTGAATAAAGTCAGTTTTCCATCAGAACTCACAAATTCATTACCGATCCCTCCTTTTACACCCCCTACCCGGGCTGCACTTCTCACGCCAGCTGACAGAAGATGCTCCACCACAGCAGGGGTAGAGAGTTCCTCTTTGCAGAGAAATACTGCTCTCTCCCCATTCTCTTCATTCCTGGGGACCATTTTCTCTACCACATCCTCTTTTTTGGAGTCATCCGCATTCAAATTAAAATCTAAAATCAAACCACTGGCCCCAACAAGGACCGCACAGTTTAAGGTGGGACGAGTGCTGGGGGAGGCCTTCCTTCTTATCGGACGTCCCAAATGTATGGGGTATTCGTCAACTCCATGGTTTCCTTCTCGATTCAGTGCCAGGCAGCCTGCTCGAACTCTCTCAAGCAATGCTCTTACCCTCCAGAGAGGGTCTTCACTCCCTGTAGATCGATTCTTTGTTTCACAGATGTTCTCAGATGTTTTTGCGTTGTGTATTACTCCAAGCTCAGAGCCTGGGTTGTGCGTTTCACTTTGCGGCTGTAAAGTAATATCACTGAGACACATCTCTTTTTGTACATTATGTGAAGGACTGGGAGTGTGGTGGATGTGTTTGGTTTTCATTGCACCAGGTTGGTGCAATGAAGGCATGTGTGTGATGTCAGATGAAGGTTGCACAATTACAGGTTTCTCACCCTTGACACCATCATCTAGTTTGGCACCAGACACGACTGAGTGAGTACGCATGTCGGAATTGCCAAGATTGCAAGCAATCTCTGGTACAGCTGCATGAACAGTCAATGCTGATGTGCGTGCTGGTCCTTCAATATGAATGAATGACTGCACATCTCCATCTGTCCTGTTTCTGTTCCCACTGGTGCCCACAAGGTCTGTGTCTGTAGGAGTTTCAGAATCCCTAGCTCGATGTCCCACCCTGAGCTTGCTTGCCAGCTGAAAGAATCGGGAAGCAGCCATGGCATCCGCAATCAATGGCACTCGGGTGAGGTCCTGCCAGTAGAGCCTCATGTCAGGGAACTTTTCAGTGGATAAAGGAAAAATGTGGGTGTGGGGGATGGAGAGAGATCATAAGATGGATTAGTTGCTGTTAGACAAGCAGCACAAACAGTAGATCGTCAATCATCTGAAGTCAACTGTATGAACCTTCTCCCTCAGCCCCCCCACCAAAATATATTAGTGCCTCCCACCATTACTACATTCCCAATTATTTGAAAATATGAACTTTAGCACAGAAACAGTATTCCAGGATTAAAAATCATATGTTAACGTGGACTCAAGATAGTCTCCCATGACCTTTGATGCTCTGTCTGTTGTACCATTGTGAGTGCAAGAGTATGGTGTGGGTGGTGGTTAGTCCTTGGTTTAATCCTAACTCAAAAGCTGCATATTCTTGTGTGGTTATCTGAACTTTGTCTGAACATACCTCAGTCCCAGTTAGTCACACCAAGAATTAGTTACCAGGATTAAATCGAGAGGAAAAAATATATTTTAGTTTAAAAATTGAATAGCCCAATACTGCTGGAAATACTAACCTTCAAGGTTCCCATTGCAATGTGGATTCCAACAAACTGAGCCACCTCTTTGGCAGTAACTGTATTGGCAAAATCTGGCCAGTCAGTGTTGCAATTGACAATTTCTTCCCACGTGTCCCAGTCCAAATACTGTCTGAAATATTCTATGGGGGTCTGTACCCCTTTTCCTCCTCCTTCATGCCCCACATCTGTTTTTTTAGCATCTTCACTTTGGGCTGGGAAACTTTCCGTGTAGAAAATAGGAAATAGATGTGTAGAAAAAAGATTATTTTTATACATTCCAATTTGGGAGCCCTCCATTTAAAATACACATTATAGTATACAGGTATCCCTGACTTACGAATTTAAAGCATTCCCAAAAATCAGTTAATAATCAGAGTCAGAGATGATATCATTATACATTTCAATAGGGGAATAATACAATCTAGTGAAAATTGAGATGTGATCAAGATTGCATACAGGAATCACCAGGCACTACTTGAAACAAAAGGTGATCAAAGTAACTGTGGACAAGAATGGGCAGCAATAGCACTAGTGAACTAGATATGGTTACTGACATGAATTCTGCCCCACTTGGTAATTTTTACTTGAAGGCATTCAAGTTAAAAAACACACACATATGGTCATAAAGGGTATGATAATAAATAGTTTTTACATATTTGACTAAAATTAACTGAAGGGGTACCTGTATAAAGTAATATAGTAAATTACCCAAAAAAGGCAAACAAATTTGTCTTAAAGAAAAAATATTTAGGAAAATATCAAAACCAACATACCTGTGTGTTATACAGTCATGCTGTTTGCTTGGGCTCTTGTCAGAGTCGATTACCGCTTTTCGGTTGCCATGGTAACAAGCCATCACAAACGCTTCATCTTCCAACTCGGAATCAGAAATACTCAGCTCTGATTCTTCTACATCAGAGTTCTGCAGCAGGAAGTCAGTGATTTCCTGAGCATTCTTCAGTTCTGTGCAGAGTCAGTTAATATCAGTTACCCGCACTGACAGACAAACCCACCATTGAAAATACAAGATCATAATGAATACAAATTGCACATCAATGAACTGCATTAGCAATCAAGGCACAGTTGATTGTTCACGAGTTTTGTCTCCCCCCATATCATGAAATTCGGCGCAGAAGTGTATTGGTGTGTAGAGCTCCGTATTCACCTTGTTCAGTGGAGACATACACAGTCTGTTGTGTTTCTGTTTGCTTCATTTGTTCTCCGTCCACCTCACAGTTTTCAATTCGTGCAACACCTTGCTCCATCTCACATGCGGGTGGCACAGACAGCCCTACAGAAAAAGCCAAAAGAAAATGTTATCATGAGTAAGGTACTGTTCGAGCTGTGGTGCACAGTGGCTCACAAAGATTCTTCACATCCCCAACTGAGTGTAATTTGCAAGTTTAGGTGCATTTGTGTCTGAGAATTGCCCAAAGATTATACGTGCCTTGTGCGTTTTGTTTTCTAGGAGAGAATCAAGGCTCAATGCAACCCTGTACTGGACAAACCCATCTAACCGCTTATCCTAGTCACAGTCACAGGAGGCCTGGAGCCTATTCCAAGCAGCAGCAGGCACAAGGCTGGGCTACACCCTGGATGGGATACCAGTCCAAATGGTTACTGAATATTAATGGTTGAGTTGTATTAGTTTATATTAGTGCAATGTTAAAAGTCATGACTTACAGAAACTACTACTGGAAAAGGGTCCTGAGTGGAGTCTTGATACAATCTGATCTCCTGCTTCAGTCTCACACGTATCCATCTGGTCATCCAGTCTTGTTCCTCCAGACACCACAACCACCGAAATCCCATGTTCTGTCTGTGAGGGGGCCAATTCCACCTCTCTCTCTTCCTCTTTCACTTGAAGGAATATGCACTGCTCGCTGCCATCTCCGTCATTAAGGATCAGAGGGGACACACCTGTGACCCCATCTTGCTCTATATTCTCCCTCTGGTCACTGATGCTAGGTGATGTTGCATCTGTGCCTGAATTGATAAAACATTACATATTTATGCAACCTGATTACAAATGACTACCAGTTCAAGCCACAGTTGTAATACTACTGCCATAATGAGCAGTACTACAAGCATGAAACAATTATACCAAACCATGTACCTACCAAGACATCCACTGCCTCTGTGCTCCATTTCCCCCATCACCAATTCTGTGTGTCCATGTTGGGAAAAGCCCCGTGGTTCATTTATAACACAGTCTTCCTCCTTAACTAAAAACACCTGGACTCCATTTCGCTTCTCGCATGGGTTCAGCTCATCAATCTTTTTCTTCTTTACAGAAGCAGTTGTGCAGGATCCTGTAGAATACTGCTGTACTTTAATCACCTGACCTCTCAAAGACTCCATCAGTATTATCCCATTGCCATCGTGTTGTTGAGTGCCTTCCACCTCAAATCCCAAGGGCATGCTATCCACCTGTTTGGATGACAGGCAATTTTAAATCTGGGGGGAATTAATCAGATCTAGAAAATATTTAAATCCAAGCCATTGGGTATACAGATCACAGCTGTCATATAAATCCACTTTCCTGAGAATACAAATTTCACAGTATTTAAAGCAAATGGTCATAAGACCACTTACAGGAATAGCAATTATGATATTTCAAATTAAGTTTAAGACAGGCCATTGTTATAATATTCTATGTTTCTTTTACAAGTTCACTTTTTAAAAAAAATACATGCCTTAACATCTTAGACCCTTGCTTATAAAATTTATGGGAAAAACAAAAAACCGCTTACCATTCTTTCACTGTGTCTTATTTCAACTTGGCAACGTTCCATATCTACCTCTTGTCTTTCTCTTCCTCTGAGGAACTGTTCGAGCAAGACACATGGGGACTGGGAACTACGAAGTCCTTTTTCAGGTTCTCCTTCCAAACAGTCCTCTTCTTTCAAAACCTCCAAGCTGGTTGTAACAGAATCCAACTCAAAAACTAACTGCTCATCAGAAGATTCCTTGAGAGAGGCAGGAAGACAGGATTCTGATATGCTTGCACGCTCCTCTCCATCACATACAGATCCTATTTTGTTCTGCTCCGTACATAATTTCTGGGATGGATTAAAAAAATCCACCTGCTCTTCTTTAATTTGACAGCTATCAGTGATTGAGTGCACCTCAAGAACAACCTGGCAACCATCTTTTACCATCTCAGCTTCAGTTTCCTTCATGCAATTTTCTGGAACTGTACTCTGCTTGCTTCCTTTTTGACCAACAATGGTCCTCTTTCTCCTTCCTCTAAGAAGTCGTTTTCTACCATTTTCCTTCCTCTCCACTTCTATTTCTTCTTCCTCTTGCTTGACTTCATAGTCTGTAGTACATGAAACGATGCCTGTATCTGAGGTTATGACTGCAGCTTTGATGTTTGTGGCATGTTCCAAAAGGTTGGAATTATCAGTAGATTGACTATGCTTAGATGATTCTGTAGAATTGTGGGCAGTTTGAGAAATGGTTGTGAGACTGGTGTTCTCCCGTGTACCAAGACGATTTTCCATACTTTCATCTCCAACAGTGACCAAATCTACATCCATAAACAATTCCTCCTTTATTTCCTCTGCTGTAACACTTTGAGGTTCTCCAGGGGCTGCGAGGGGGATGCTATCTCGTACTTCTTTGTTGCTCTTTTGGTATTGCAACTTCAGCTCCTCACCTTCCATTTGTGCTTCTTTGTTAGTGGCTCCTGTTTGCTGTAATATTTGTGGATGTGTTTCTAATGATGGAGAAGATGATATACAATGATCATTTGTTTCGTAAATTTTGACTTGGCTGGACTTTGAGACATGTGAAGAAATGTGTGAATGAACAATAGGTGGTTGAACATCTTCTGGTTGCAGAGGACTCTCCATTTCTTCTATTCTGTTTGATTCTACTTCTTGTCTAGACTCATTCACAGTGTCCTTTAAGCCCTCCTGATTTTTAACAAGCTCTTCTCCCTGCTGCACTGATTTCTGTGAATGTCCACTCTCACTTGTTCCCAAACATGTGGAAATATCTGCAACAGAAATACAGCCATCTACATTCAGTCGTCCATTTTCTTCTCGTCCTCCTTGACTTTCACCTTCAAGACAAGAGGGCACAAGAGGTAAAGAAGGGGATGGGTTCAATGCTGGGAAAGAGACTCTCTCCCCTAATCCAATTTCCCCTATTTCAACTTCCATATCCCAGTCTGCTGTAGCCTGTATTCTGTAATTATCGCTGTGGACTCCAAGCCTGTGTTTATCTGACTTTGGATTCTGGATCAGATCTAACGTAAAACAATGATCAGCACCCGAAGCAGCAATACCAACTACCTTCACCCCATCTCCTCTTTGATTAGACAAAGTCTGTATTTTTCCTACTCCATTCCCATTCATATTTGCCATATCTTGTTCAGCATCAGTTGTCTGTCTAGTAACTTGTTCTGAACTCAAAGCAACTGGGTTTTCCTCTACCCCCTTTGAAAAGTCAGCAAGATCACTGATAATTGCACTACCCTGACTAGGTCCAGTTGCCACTGAACATAAAGGCATGTGCTTTCGTAAAGCTAACACATCAGAGAATGTCTCGCCACAATATTCACACCTGAGAGACAGTCGAGGCATGGTGGATCTATATGCTTTTTCAGGTATCCCTGACATGGATGCCCTACGCTTTCGAGTGGCCCTTGACTTTCTCAGTAAGGTAGGGGAAGAGGAGGACTGGTCTAGAAGAGATGGTGACAATATATCTTCTTGCTGGTCTTGTTTTGTCTTTGTTGTTTGCGTTTGCCGCTTCCTTCTGGGCATTATCTGTTTTGTTCTCTCTTGTCGCTCGTTCTTTGCACGTCCGCGTTTTAGATTATTTTTTTGGGAGATAATCGCTTGGGACTGGCATGGTGCTGGTTGCGTTAGTCCTCTTGAAGTCTTTTGGGGATCTAATTTGTGGACCTTTAGCTGGGGTTGCTTATGCCCTTTCAGGAGAAGTAGAGATTTTGTTATTTGTTCTTGATCTCCTGAAGCACCCCTATCTCCCTTCTGTTCCTTCAATTTCTGCTGTTTCTTCATCCTTTTGTCATGAACCATTTGTTGCTCATTTTTTAGCTGTATATGTGATTCTTTGTTTCTTCTTTTCTTTTTATGCATTTCATCTAACAATTGTTCTTGTCCTTTCTTTCGCTTACTCTGTTTCTCACATACATCCTTTGGAAGTTGCTGGAGTTCTCTTTTTGACTGCACTCGTCGCAATTGCTCGGTCTTCGGCAATGCTTTAGGCATCTGCAGATCCCCCTCCCTCAGTAAAGGTTGAGAATGTTTATCAACACTTCCCTGTTTCTTTATTTTTTCCTTCCCACCTTTTGCTTTAAGCTGCAACTTTTTAAGAGTCGTGGGGATGGTTTCTTTCCGGTCTTCTTTGTAGTGTTGCTGTGCATCATTTTGTTGCTTCTTGGTCACCTCCAAAGACTTTTGTTTTGACTTTCTACCCCTCTTTGGAACAACAAATCTCACAACAAGGTGTCCCTTCCTGGGATGTTTGACACATTTTTCTACTGACTGATTTTCCACATGGTGAGTTGCTTTTTCTTTCTGTTTATGTTTAGGTACTCCTTCTGGTTGTAAGGACTGAGAATGATTAACTGGCTGACCAGTGAACAATGTGTTTTTCATTTTTGTTTGTTGCTCTTCATTGACAGATGTCACCAACTGCTTCTCTACATCTTCATTATGGCTTCCTGTGGGTAAAGGTATTAGCTGTATATTGTCATTATATAGTAGCATATCTGGGCAGTGTTCTGAATTCTCTTCCGTTTTTCTTATTTCAGACAAAGACTCGCTGATCTGGTCCTGCTGTTCTGTTTCTGATGACATTCCACTTTGTTTTAACGGAGTCTTTTGCAATAATTGCTGTAACTTTTCAGCTGACAGAGACTGTGTGTCTCCCTGTTGTTGCTGCTCCTCTTCATGCTGCTCTTGGTTTTCTTGTTGTGTCCTGGTGCTTTCAAGTACCTCTCCTTGTTCTGCATCTATAACCATCATTTTGATTTCCCCATGAGTCTGACCAAACGGAATCATTTGTCTCTGTTCCAGTTCTTCTTTTTGTGCCTGTTCATGTGTCTGCCCCAATTCTTCACTTTCCTCCTGTCTTTGTGTGTCTTCTATTTTGTCTGCTTGTACATGTACCGGTTCAGATTCCATTATATTTATTTGTTCCAGGTGAAACCCTTCCCTGTGTCCTTCCAGTGGTGTCAACAACACAGTTTCCATATGGTCTTCTGTCAGCTGTATTTCCAGTGTCTCTATTGGCAATTGTGTTTGCTCTAGTTCAGTTGTCTTCAATGATACCTGCAACTGCTCGAAATCAGTTTCTTTCAAATGTCCCAATTGCTGATCCACTGTCACCATCTGTTGCTGTGCCAGTTCCAGTCCAATTGAACACTTCTGTCCTTGGGACTGTTCAGTGTCTCCTTGTAACTGTTCTGGCACCACCATTGGTACTTGCCTTTCAGACTCTTCATGCCCAAATGTCTCTATTAGGTGCTGCATTTGTTCTTGCCCAAGTGTTTCCATCACCTGTAATGCCTGCCCTTGTTCAAATGTGACCATGTTTTCTAGAACCTGTATTGTCTCACATGTCTGCATTTGTGATTCGGTTGCAGGACCTTCTTTTGGTTGTTCCCCAACAGGTATAATATTGTTGCAAATCATCTCTGTGCTCTGGGTGTGTTTCTGTTTCATATGTTGCATTTGAGTTTTGGCACTCTTGAAGGTCACATTACACAATGAGCATGAAAAAGTTGGTTTGCCTAAAAGAGCAAAAGAAACTCAATATTAGCACCATGATGATATGCAGAACTACATTTAAGCAATACACATAAAGGTACTTTCATGCTCTGCTGGCTTACAAATAACATTTCCACACACTGATTTTGGGGGAAGCTAAAATTAAATCATAAATTGTAATTTAAACAATTGCATTCCATTGGTTAATTATACATGGAAACAAAATTGTCATGCAAAATGTAGATGAACTCACATTGTGCACTGTCTGAAATTTTCCTTATGCTTTTTGGAGAAGTGGCAGGGTTCAAGGGAACACTCCCATCATTAAACCCTTCCATTTCATCTTGTGAGTGTAAGAAACGATGTTTTTGAAGAGTTTTTGACATGCTGAACCTTTTGCCACAGTCTTTGCACACATAGGGCCTCTCTCCGGTGTGCGTACGTTGATGATACTTAAGCAAAGTCACGGTCTTGCAGGGCTTTCCACATTCAGAGCAAGTGTACCCATGTGAGCTGAAGTGGACTTTCTTGTGAATTGTTAGCTCCGAGGACCTGCTGAAGGCATCGCCACAAATGGGGCACTTGAAGGGCTGCTTTTCTGTGTGGGCACGCTGGTGGGCCATTAGCTCACTGGAGCACGTGAAGTGGCGGTCACAGACGTAGCAGGCAAAGAGGGCATCGCCCAGCATGCATTGCTCATATTCTGCCGGATGGCTGTGTTTAACATGACGTTCTTTACTCTTGATATCACTGAAGATAATATGGCACTCCAGGCACTGTAATGAGAGCTGTGCCGCTGTGGACATGGGGCATATAAAGGAAAATGCAAATACACCATATTAGTAGAAATACCAATCCATTTAATTAGATTTTTAGTTTAATAACCAGCTAAAAAAAATAATGAAAATCAGTTATCGAAATGAACTAATCAAAATAAATAATGAAACAAGTAGTACTTACAGGTAAGTGGTACAGCTATGGACTTGGACATGTCTATCTTCAATGGTTCCATGCGGTCTTTCTTTGCTGGAATGTCTTTTCTCACAACAGGGACAATATGTTCCACCGCTGCCTCTTTTTGCACGTTCCTGTTCTCACAATTGGGTGTTGCCAGTCTGAGATCCCCGGTATGTTGTTCACTCTCTAAAACCACGCCTCCCTCCAGTGGCATACACTCACTAACCGTTGTTTCCATCAGTGTACTTTGTGCACTATTCCATTGGCTGCAGGACCCTGCATCAAAGCCCCAAATAAGATGGACCTCTAATTTACATGCCTTGACAGAACAACTTTTTATTAATGCAAAATAAACAATTTAAGCAAATATAAACAAGAATATTCAAAAACTTAAATGTACTGGTTTTTATAGTTGGCCACAGAATAGTATTCAAAATTAAATACCGATGTATAAGGCCTAATATTTTAAGTACTAAGGTCTGCTGCTTAAAAACAAAAAGTAAATGTGAGGCCTACAAAGCCATTTACAAGACTGCACCTGGTATGGTAATGTAACTGAGGCAAGAGGCATACATAGCAATGTGTATCTCACAAAACCTAAAGATTTCTTAAAGCAATCATTGCAGCTCAGATGTTCTTCATTGGGATTTGCTAACAACCCCACACAGTGATTTTATCCACTTACCACGTTGTCATATCAATGTTTTCATTCACTATAGAAATAAACTAAATATTTGCATACATTCACAACATTATGATGTTTTGGTTTAAATTACAATTTAGGTAACTAACAGACGTAACCACTAACATTGATCATTCACTCAAACATGCAGAAGAAACGGTCGATCAAACATTTTATCCAGCCAAAAAACAAAAACACCGTAAAATGTTTGCTCCTCAAATATCCTGTCTGCTACACTAGCAAGCTCATCATTGCACGAACACACCGAGTTATAACACAATGAAAAAGGACAATTTTCATTGTTTTCACATGAAAGCTAAACTAGTCACGATTTTTGACAGCAAAGCAGAGATTTTGATGATAGCAGTAAAGTCCTACCTACCCAGGTAAAAGGTTGATAATCGATTTGCGCTCATATCTTCCGAAGATATGTATACACGTTACAAACATCTGAGTTAGAGTAAATGTAATTGTTGCTGATTCTGGAACTGACGCGCTCACTTGCTGGCTGCTGTATTTCCGCTGCACTATTCATTTAGCAATATTTAAGGTAGTACTGATAAAATCAAAATAATTCCTTTGCTGTACACAGCCTCTATGTGCGTGCAATCACATTTGAAAAATATATGTTGAGGGTTTACCTGCTTATCTTGCTTTCTTCTGCCGAAGCGTCTTCTTCGCATATCAGTACACACAAAGGAAGTCCGAATGCTAGGGGCAGCCGTGATGACGTCCACTGTTTTTAGTGCCCAACCACAGCAGGACTTGACCGCCATGCATAATGGGAGTTGTAGGTTTATAAAAAATCAAGCTTTACCGCTACTCCCCATCTTTCCTGTAAAGACAGAATCGTGAAAACAGTTATTTGAAGTATTTCCAAACATTCACATGCCGTAGCAATGTTGTTTCAGTTGGTTTGTTTTATTTCTAATTGTGTATTAATGTAATTTGTAATATGGTTTATAATGAATAATGCACTATAAACTTAATGTGTAATAATGTAAATGTAGAAAATTAGGATGGCGTCCCTAATTTCTTCAGATTGAAAGTGGCAAACCTAGATTGTGAATACATAGCATGTACAGAATAGCATCTGCTGCGTTCAGCGTGTTACATTTTACATTTTTTGACCACTCTAAAAATGTATCTTCACCCCCATTAAAGACAAAGTTCAATAGAATTGCAAAAATATTGTGGTGCTGCACGTAGGTTTTCCTTGGGTTCTGTGGGGCAACCTATGCATTGTGCAAATGCAAATAAATTGTTGGGAAATGTCTGTTAAACAGAACATGTATTGTGTTATACTTGTATAATCCAATGTGGATTATACATGTTGGTTTATGCTATGTCTGTGTTTGGTGTTGGTTTAGGTGTCCACCGTGAGCCCACTGGGCTCTGCCTGTCATGGTTGGTTGCTGATGGTGAAAATACTATGAGTAAATGCTTTTTGTTTGAATGCACCTGATTATGCACCATATTAGATATCATGGCACTTTCAACCAATAATCCTGGATACACATGGTACTATCTTTGCCCTTTCAATAACTAAATTCTGCTCAGAAGGTGAACAGTTTACAAAGGGTGCCAGTCCTGACAGTGCAAATTCATGGAACGCCAGTTAGCCTAGCTGCATGCTTTTTGACTGCAGGAGGAAATTAGATTGCTCAGAGGAAACTTGTGAGACACAGGTGGAACATGGAAATATTACAGTCTCACAAAGCAGAAGTGGGATTCAATTTCCTAACCCTGAAGATGTAAACAAGTGTACTAGCTATTGTTCCACCATGCTGTATATATGCTATAAACATATCCATCTAGTTTGTATCTTCTACCTGCTTATTCTGGTCAGGGTGACAAGGGGCCTGGAGCCTGTCACAGGCATGATAGGGTGCAAGGCTGGAGTACACCCTGGATGAGATGCCAGTCCATCACAAGTCACATAGACATGTACTCACTCATACATATACATATGGCCAATTCAGTGACATAAATTAGCCTAATTGCATCTTCTTGGACAACAGTAGGTATCCCACGTGACAGAGAGAAAACATACAAATTCCTTGGAAACAGAGAAGGTTTAATTCAAACCACCAACCCTGGAGATGTATTGCAAATTCAATTATCAAATATCACTGATTTGTTTTCATGTGCAAAGTATTCATGTTAATGAAGAAAAACATTGGAAGATAATATCTGCAGAATTTATAAAGATGAGTTTGATGCAAGGAGGCTTGAGTTATTTATTTGGTGTTACAAAAATTATTGCTCAAATTGCTTTGTGTATCTAAAGACTTCAATAAAAAACATAAACCTAATTCATGAACTTTCAAGTTTAACCTAATGAAATGAGATTTGATAGTAATTCTAAAATGTACAAAAAGCACAAAGAGACCTTGTTATAAATCTCCATCTAACTTTTTGTACCACTAAAGAAGGAGGCAAAACAGTGTATGTCCACTCATGGTGCTACTGTCAAGGTTATTCATAAAACAAGTGATTCAGGCAAAATTTCCAATTTTGTTTGGCATCTATGAGGCTCAGGCACTACCACAGTAGTATCATGCCTCCATGATTGTGGGTAGAATCCTCATCTCTTGGTTTGAAATTTGTGGCATTTACATGTCACCACAGTCCAAAACAAAATGGTATCTTCAAACTACCCATTGTGTGTGGTAGTATGCATCCTGCGAAGGGATTGGCATTCTGCCCAAGGTGTCCCTTACCCTGGAATTCCTGGCTCACTGTGTCCCTGTACTGAATAAACAACAATAGAGGATGAATTTTTAAGTTGAATGTGGCACCAAATAATTATCTACATGAAATCAAACAACACAAGTAGGTACATAACATCCCAATACTACTTGTCACGAGAGTGTCTCTTTTGATAAAAAGGTTTATTACATTAGCAGGGATCCTGAGCTGGGTTGTGATAAATCGCAGTGTTCACCAGTATTCAGTCATACATTTTGTCATGTAACAGTATAGTTCCAGAATTATCCACACCATGCAATACACATTAAACATATGAGTAGTTCTCAGGATCAACAGGGTGCTTAGATCCATCTGTTCTATAAAATAATAATTCTATGGCTAAAAAAATGCTTCATTAATGTACCAAGATCATATGCTTCAAGCCCACCAACCTGCATTATAACTGTAACCTATGTACAGTATGATGTTACTCTAACAAAATCAAATCAAGATTGTTGTTTCAAGTATCTGAACGTTCATCCATTCCCCATACCACGTATCCAGCACCAGACTGAGCTTAATAATCAACTGCATCATCTGTAGTGAGAGTTTTAACAAGGATCGTCCAAGTAAGGGCTAATTTGTAGTGATCCAATGCAGAAAGGCAAGTCCTTCAGCATGTATTGCACTGAGCAAAAGCTGCCTCAGCACATGAATTGCACCATTAAGCCAATACTACTGCTACATATAGAACCTATGTGACCAATTTGATGGTAAGAATTAAAAATGTGCTGTTTTGTGGACATAATGACCACATCAGTGCAGAATGATTCCAGGTAAACATGCTTGTTACGATCCCTTCTCCGCTAATAATACATCTTGCTACCACCTGGTGGTGACATAACACAATACCATGCTATTATACCTGCCCTAATCATAACTTGTTGCCTCTTAAATACAAACGTCCATATTTCGTGCAGTATGTTTTAGTCTTTGCCAGTTTTATGCTGATCACTGGTAGACTTAAATATACTTAAATGATAGGTGTCAAGAAAAAACCTCAATAGTAATAAACATTCCCTGAATTTCAAGAATTTGAAATGCAAATTAGAGACAGCCTTTACCCCCCCAATACCATAAAAGCACTTCTCCAGCAAGAATTTGGGTGTACTCAGTGAATTTGCATACAAAGGGTGATCTCCTGGGAGGAGATGAGCCTGAGACTGGGCAGGACGACTGATTTGATTGAAAACAAAAATCACTGCGGGATCCCTTAGGTCAGTTTCCCTATGCTCCAAATAAATATTGAAATAAAAATGTGCAAGTTGGGTGGAATGGCTACGCAGTGGGCACTTCAAGTTATGCAGCACTATTGCCTCACACATCCAGGGGTGGAGATTTGAAAGTCTACCCTTCTTGTGTGTTTGCATATTTTCCTTATGTTATGTGGGTTTCCCTTTGGTACGAGTTCAGACAAAATGATATTTCTATAGTGCACCTATAGTGCATGTGGGTGCCCTGTGATGGTCTGGCATCCTGTCTTATGTATTCCCCTACTATATACATTATACTGCCTGGAATAGGCATAACCACCTAGTGGATAACCAGTTAGCAGTTGGGTGAATGGAAATGTTTAATTCTAGCGTTCTCCCATATTTTGAATGGTCACTTTTACCATTTGTCAGATTATCCTCCTTCAACCTTGTAAAACAAAGATCCATAGAAATTAGTTTTAATTTTAAAATGGACTTGCACTCCTCCAGATTGTCACAAACATCCATTACAGGTATCAGGGGCAGGCACTAATTAGTCAATCATCAAATAATTAATCAGGCTCTTTTATACTTCCATTGATGCACGTCCTGTTGATACTATATACTTCTTTAAATACTTCGTCATGCAACATGACATATTTGGAGATGAGTATTATTTACTTGATTCCACTTACAGCTTTGTAAGGTACCCAGTAAACACAAGACATTGCTACAAAGCATCGAGTGGGACCCAGCCATCTCTCTACCCAAATTAAGGAAAGCTGGTTTCAGGTAAAGTACTGAGCACATCGGAACTGATTTTTAAAATGTATAATTTTATGGACTCAGTATAGCCATATACATCTGCTGCAGTGTTTCCTATATGAGTTTGTGTCTAGCTCAGCTTCACTGGACTTCAATAGCACTTCAGAATATGCTTTGTTTTCAGCACAGCAAAGCTAGACGTTTATTGGGCAAATGCTTCAAAACATCATTTCCAGGGAAGCTCAGCTTCTCTGGGAGAAAACAGGACACTGGGCTGTTGCATGATGATTGGAAGAACTGTCAGGGGACGGGACCTCTTTTTGATTGACAACATTTTTACATCGGAGCATTTCAAGTTCGGTCATAAGCGGATTTTTGGCAAGTGATTTCATGAGAGAAGCTGATGCTCGTAGTCTGTTATTTGCTAGCGATACAGCCCACTATTTTCATTTGTACATATCCTGCTGTAAATTAAAACAAATATAGTATTCTTGAGTTTGCTCCTTGTTTGTGGTTATTAAAGTTCATTCGTTTATTTCAAACTAGGTCGTGGGGGGCAGTAATTGACTAATTTTATGATGTAGGTCTAAAATGTGCTTCCCCTGTTTGAAAGACCACCAGCCACCACTGCAGGCACATGAATAGATTATTATGATGATACAGCAAGTGATGGTAAAATTCAGTACTGCAGGCTGCTCTAATACAATAATGTATACTAATCCATCCAGCCATCTTGTAATTGGTTAACCAGTTCAGGGACACTGGACAGCAATACACTTGCAGGATCAAAATTTTATAGTGTTTTTCATTGCATATTTTCTGTCTTCACATACACAAGATTAACAAGCTTAAAAAGAACCTGACAAGTCATCCAAACTCTTCTGTAGCAACTTATTTGTCATACTGAAACACAAGAATGTGGATATTGGATATCCCATCTTGCTCATTAGGACATCTCACCAGCAAGAGTGAAACTTGGTGTCAGAGCACAGGGTCAGCCATTTATCCAGAGATGCCAACAGTTTTTGGGTTAAGGGCCCAATGGCGATATAAGCACTTTTACCAACTATGGAATTTGAACCAGCAGTCTTCCAGCTAATGGCCCACAGATCCACGAAATATCCAGAGAGCACTAGAGATGTAGAAAGCTTGTAGGTCGCTTTACTTTGACTTTTCTGTCCTGTTCGTCCCATATAAGTTCTACATTTTTTTTTAACCAGATGGTTCTTGTACAATTTTGCGGTATATTTTCAGTTATCTTAAAGATTAAGGAAGAACATGAAAGTTTGGCTTTACTTCCATTGGCTTTTATCCATCCTGGTCAGGGTTGCCAGGGTCTTGGAGCTTTTCCCACGCAGCATAAAGCACAAGTCCGGGGTATGATGCCAGTCCATTGGCACAAGTCATAAAATGCCAATGGAACTCCCTTCAACATACCTCCTTATTCCTGTCCTGCATGCCCCCATCCTTATTCCTTCTTCATAACAAATATTCCCCTCTTCCAACCTCTTTTGCATTATAAATTAAACATTGCAAGAAAATTAATGTAATTACGTGCACTATATGTTCAGGAGCTAATTAGTCTGAATGGATCACCATATTCTGATCTATGGATTCTGAAGCTGATGTCTAAAATTTCACTACAGGCAAATCATAGACTAATAAAGTTTGGTTAATATCAACAGCAGCATGTGGATTTTTCATTATGTACACATCTGATTTGAAAACAAGAAACTGCAAAACTAGGGAAAAAAAAAAATTACTTACATTACACCAACAGCTTCAGAGAGCGAACCAAGAAAAAGATGCAGAAAATCAATGGAAAGGAATTGAAATTAGTATCAGACTATTTACACTGTGTGAATGTGCACCAAGCAATGGTCTGGCATCCCAGTCAGATTGATAAGGATTTACCCCAGAGAAATTTTCATCCCCTGCACTAGTACTGGATAAGTGGCGGGAGGATGGATAGATGGATGTGTGCGTGTACAGGACAGCATATACACCTTGCTATATGACTCACGGACACATCCACGTAGCAACTTTAAAATTATCCATAGTATATGGGATTTTTGCAAAGTTAAAAAAAAGACATTCACTTAAGTGTTGCAAACCAATTTCATATAAAAACAAGGCTTTCTTCAATGCCACTTTTCCTTCTTATCTCCACTACCAATTAGGTTGCCCCAGTCAGACACTAGGCACATTTAACCAACAGGAGGACAGCTGGTTGGCCGGGGGGTCAGCTGCACATACTAATTGAACAAGGCCAGCTCTCTTGCCTTGATCAGCATGAAATCATTGTCAGTGATGTAAAAATCATAATCAGTGTGTGGAATAACCTTTCATATCCAGATTCTCTGCTCTGTTTCCTCATCTCTGAGCAGGTCGTGCTCCCCAAGATGGACTACCCAACGTGGAGGGCTGGAGTGGGGCAAGAGGTAGCGGAAAATGATGCCGTTTTATATTTGCAAACATAGGAATCAGCTACTCCACATAACTGATTTGATAAATTAATACAAGCACAAATGAAACCTAGTAGGAAGTATATAGAATACTGCATGTAGGTCTACATATTGTGTACTTAAAGTCCAAGATGAGACTTACATACACCATCAGATATAATTGTGGTACAAAGGAGTGGGCAGCAGACACCACCCACCATTTGCTGATCAGAGATTCCCCCTACCAGGGCTCCCCATCGTCATAGGTGAGGAACACTTGCCATGGCTGAGAATGTGGGTGGCACTGCTGCCCTCCAATAATCTTACCATCTTCATCATCCTTGTAGCAAGCTGATACCTGGCACTAGACACTAATCACATTCGTGCCTGGCAAATCAAAACATGTTGAGAATAGGCATGTCTGGCACTAATGGTGTAAAGTTATGAACTGGAGCATTACAGAAATCACAGAAGATCATGGGAAATCCCCTAAACTGCAACTTTTCAGAACTTTTCAGAAAAGTGAAATTAAATTAATTAAAAGGTTAAGCACTTTCTGAGCAGTCAACTTACCAACTGAAACACTATGACCAGCAAATATCAGAGCTCTCATCTCTTTTTCAGGACATCAAAATACGACAATCCTGAATACAAAAACAGAGGAATACAAAAAATATACAGGCACTAATGCTCCACCCCCTTCCATCCAGTTAATATTTGATTCCAAAAAAAGCGGGAAACACTCCATCTGTCCAAACTCACCTTATTCAAAATGCTGGTTGACAATGTCGGTGGCAATACATCAAGCAAACACACAAATTATGTGCATATGCTTATGTTTTTACAGGTGTGATTATCTCCTTACATATTCATCTTCAGTCCCCAAAATTCTCTTGATTATATCATAATATTGCTTACAAACCAATTTACATAGTTTAATTGAAACAAGTGAAAATTCATTTTATTCATATTTGAATTGCCAATAAGAATGCATTCACTCATAGAATCACACATTAAAGTTAAACCTGACATACAATAGAGGTATGGTAGTTCACACTAATTTTCAATAGCCTACATTAAAAGTTGCTTTTTCACTCATATCAAGGACAGAATTTAATTGGCATTTAACAAAACCATTAAAGATTCACTTGGGGAAAAAACATCCCAACTCAAAGGTAAAATACCGATTCTCCCTTAAAGCCATCCAACAGTTCCAAACTGCAAATGCAGTCCAATGCCAATGGAGTTAAAAAAATGGTGTGGCATTGAAAATGAAATGAAAATGAAGTGAAATCAGTCCTTGCCTAAGACATCAACTCAGTAAAATACAAGAGAAATGCAGATTGTGGCTAATGTAAGACCATGATACATTTACTTAGAGCAGCATAATAATAATAATAAAAAAATAATTCTGTTATGTGTACGCACATTTGTGTGGTCTTTTTTCTTGTTCCCTGAATCCCACTGCTTAAGTTTCAGGTTCTGCGATTCTTCAAGCCATACCCAATGGCTTATGATCTGGGAAGAGCTCGAGGCTTAAAGATGGCGGCACCCAAAGATCGAGACACAGTAACATATTCCTATATTTAAAACAATGTGAACACCGTCACATAGAATGTTAAGCACAAAAAAACACCTCCCCTCCATTTAAAGGGATGATTAAAAAAATGAAGGCATACAAAATGTTTGCAGAAATACCAATTCACTTAAATGTAATATACAATTAGCAAAGAGCTGATAAAAAATTAAAGCATTTAAAAACAAATACAGCAAGTTGAAGTTAAATTTCATACAGTATAACCACACATTGTAATATAGCTGGTTTTTATTGCAGCATCTAAACTGTAAACATTCCAAACTGATTATTAAGTGTTGAACAGCTTGCTATTTAAGACGTATCACAGTTCTTAAAAATTTGGTTGTTTTAAATTCCATTCTTACAATCAAACAATGGACCAAAAAAAAACTAATCTTGATGTTAAATAGTCACTCTTCTCTCAAACCCTTTAATCCATCTGGGTAATGGTTGCATGATGCAATCAGTACTATTACAAATAACTTCCTCAAAAATAAGGCATAAGTCAAAAATTCAATTGTTCCAGTGTTTTTTTTTTCAAAATTCGATCTAGCAAAAGAAAAAAAGCCTCATGAGAACAGTAGACTAATATTTCCACATCAGTTGCTTCTGACAGTCTTTCTGAGGGATTCTATCAAGCAGTAAAGCTACTGACTGTCAAGGCTGGCAGACATACTACTCATATTTCTCCACTGGCATGATTCATATAATGCTGATGCAACACTGACTCTTGGCTGAAGAGAGCGCCACATTCATAACACTGGAGGTCCGCTTCTGGTTCGTTAGGAACCTTCTCTTCTTCAATTCCTGAGACCTCACTGTCAGACTTATCCTCCATTTCTAGGTTTGCCGGTATTATTTCAGCACCTCTGGCCTCCTCAGCCTCACCCATTCCCATAACTATCAGTTTCTTCATAACCATCACCCTTCTTTTCCCAGCAAATTGCTTTGCGTGGTACCCTAGTGGAATCTCGCTACCTTCTTTATAGACACCAACATGCTTTTTACGGTGAGTAATTAGGTTGCCAAGCTGCGAGAAGGTTCTCCTGCAGAGTCCACAGCTGTATGGCTTTGCGCCAGTGTGAGTATTGTAGTGGTAACGGAGTTCTGCAGGTACACGGAAGGTCTTTGAACAAACATCACATTTGTGCCGCTTGAGTTTGTGGCCAAGTAGATGTCGGTCAAGCCCTTTAGAGTCCTTAAACCCCTTAGCACATGGCAGACACCAAAAAGGTTTCCGCCTGTGTATCTCTTTGTGTGACATCCAGGTCTGCTGAGAATTGAAGGTTTTGTTACACTGATCACATTTGATGATGTTGGAATCATCGAGATTCTTGTGCACCTTCATGTGAGATGACAAATTTGATGCACGATGAAAGACTTTCCCACACTCAAAACAGGGGAAGGTGTTGGGTTTTTCATACCCATCCTGATGCAGCCTTTGGTGATTCTTGAAGGACTCCCGATAAGAATAGACCTTTCCACAGACGCCACAAGCATACACTTTCTGCAAACTGCCGTAGATGCGCTTTTTATCCTCTGGGGGCACAGTGATCGAAGGCTGAACCTTACCTTTTGAGGGTTTTGTTTCTGAGGAACTGGCCAAACTAATTTCTTCCTTTTCACATTTCATGTTCTTGTCCCATTTATCTTCCCCTGGTACTGCTCCAGTATATTTCTTTTCAGAGTTCAAAATGCTCCTTCTCCATTTTTTGTTTTTCTTGTCTTTACTATTCCCTTGTCGGCAGAAATGAATATTGTAGGCTTCCCAATGAGTGAACAGTTCCCCACAATCTGGACACTTCAGGGTTTGCAGCTTCACTAGAAGACAGTAACAGAGAGGAGAAAAAAAAATTAAGCATTTTGTTAACCACATTATACAACAGGAACAGGAGTCCTTACCAACTTCCTATGATCAAAAACTAACCAGGTACCAGTAGTGGAGTTGCTCACAGTTATGCTTAAATAGTAAAATGAAGAAAACCCAACATGGAACAACGGGGTTTCAGAATATTTATTCAAACATCTGCAAAGAACCCATTGATATATATTCAACGCAAACCATCAAAGCAAAACATCAAACCATTTTAACTTAAATTAATTTACTTGCCTTTAGACTCAGCTCAGAAATACATGTACACACTGCTTTAATCTGACACTGATGGAAATTAAGTTTTTAGAGTCTGGTTATGCACCCTTTTAAAACATATACACTCAACATCCAGACTTTTCACACCAGAAGAATAAACATCAGTGGTATCAGAGCACATCCATCACTGCCATTATGGTATTTTACAGCACTGAGTAATGTAAAGTTTACTGATCATTTTGTAAATGTGCATATGCAAAGCCATTTATATTGAATGCTAATTTTAAATCAGGCACTGTAAAAAAAAAATTTAAGAAAAACATGTTACAGGTAAGGTTTGAATAAAACTCGATCAAATTGTAGGTGGTACCAGTTAATTACGTTGCAGTAAAATTATGAGCCATAACATCTGATTTTTTACAAAGTACATTTAAACAGTGATAATGAATGAATTCCAATTAATCTGAACAGTACTCCTGGATCTGAAATTGAAATTAAAGATGTAAATTTCTCTAACATTTAGGAGATTAAGAGCATTTAAAAGTCAGCTGTACAATGGAAATCTGAAGTAGCACTTAACTACAAATATACAGTACAACAACCGAAAAATTATATTTAGACACTTTTGTTGATGCACATACAAGTGAAATCGATCATTCTAGGTTTTAAAGGTTCCAAACATAGAATTTGGTTTAGACAAAGTTATCAGAAATGTTAAAACAAATGTTTTATTTAAATACATTTATGTGACTGCTTATTCACATCTACGCACAAAGCACAGGAAATAAGTGAAGTTGTAAACTATTCTAAAAACTTTGGTATGACATTTACTAAATAGTTCAAGTTTCTGATTTACACAAAACGTACATGGTAATAATATCTGTGTTAGACACATACACAAACAGTTGAGGTACTTTTACGAATGACTCCAGCTGAAAAGGGATGCGCATCATAGGGGAGTGGAGGGAAAATAAGAAAAAAAAGGCCTGAATCGCCATGAAGTTTAAAAAATAAGCATCCAGGTGATCCTGATTAATGCATTATCTGACATGGTTATTCTATCATATGTATGCTTAGATGATTGACATTTTAAAAATAGACTGCTTGCTTATGAATAAAGCAATACCAAAAAGTTAGAGCACCAATTTCATATTGATGAGCAATTTAATTGTTAAAACACATTCTTGCATTTGCAGCTACATTTGAGGGCATTTGTAAACGTTTGTTTTAATAAGAGTTCATGCACAGGAGACAAACAATGAAGGGAGCCTGAGAAAAACGAAATCCTTCCAATGCAGTCATAAGAGGGCACCTATGCTTTATTGACATGCTACAATAAAACCACATATTTTACAACTTACTACAGCAAGAATCATAGGACTTCATAGCATGTTCTGGGATCCAATAAGCTCTTTATCAAAAACGGGAAAATTAACATTATGACAAAACACTCTTGTCCACACTGGATCAGTTAGAGTTCAGTTTCTCTACCTTGGAGGGTCAGCGGTGTTTCCGCATCATTTTTTCTGCCCCCCACCCTCCATAAATCATTTAGTATTCTCCTCGAGCATGTTCAATGTAATGCTGGTGTAGTTCCACCTCCTGACTAAAAGTGATCCCACACTCAATGCAAGAGAACTCACTGCTTGCTTTCAAGGTGTCCTTAAAGGCTACTTCCTTTTCCACAACAGTTTGCTTTCCATCCTCACCCATACATTCCTGGTGATGGTCAATGAGCTCCTGGATCTGACTGAAGACCCGTGGACACAAAGAACAAGGATAGAGCTCATTGTGTAAAGTCTGGTGTTCTTTCAGGGCCTCAGTGGTTATGAAAGCATCTCCACAGTGTAAGCACTTGTGGTTTATTGGTAAATGAGAACCAGAAGATGCAGGAGGTGGTTTGGATGGGAGCAAATTTGTGTTTTGCTGATTCAGGTTGGATATGACACTTGTTGTATGAGTGCAAGTGCTGAGCCGATATCGCAGCTCAGTGGGCAAACGGCGACGCACCTCATCGTGCCAGGCTAAATGTTGCTGCAGTTGTGTTTCAGTCCAATATCCACGGCAGCAAAGAGCACAACAATGTGGCCGACTCTTAGCAATAGTGTTATGGGCCTCTAGCTGATCCACACTGGGAAATGCTTTGCCACACTTATGACACTTAAAAAGACATTTGCTAAATGGTTCAGAAAAGTGGCAGGGTGATATGGGGTCCTTCACCACCACTTTCTGTTGTTTCAGTTTCCTTTTGGCCACTAAACAGATCTTCCTGTGGTTATATAGTGCCCCCTGGGAACTATATCGCTTTTCACACCCTGGACAAGGAAAGGGTTTTAGGGATGTTCTGAAGGATCCCACAGTCTTTCGGTTCCCATGATGCATCTGCCACCTATGTGCTCGAAGGCCCCTTATTTTAAAAAAACGTTTATTACACTCAAGGCATTCATAAGGTTTAGCTTTTTTTGATACCACAGATTTAGTTTTCTTAAGGGCTGGTGCAACAGCTTGGCCACTGCTCTCTGCACTATTATGGACTTGGGACTGATGTTTCTGAAGAGCCTCTTCTGAGAAGAAAGACACATCGCACTGATTACATGTCAACTTTTTGGCATGGTAACTCTGACAGTGAGAAGCCAAGAGTGAGGCACGATTAAAAGTCATGTCGCATTTTTGGCAAGTATGTCTGCTGCTTGTTGATGGTTTATTACTGGACAACTGATTATGATCAGATGGAGACTCTACTTTGGCCTGGGCTCCAAGCCCGCAGTAATTCATCTGGTGGCGTCTAAGAACACAGAAGTACAAGAATCCTTTGCCACAACGGGTGCAGTGAAAGGGTCTATTAGCCACGCCACTGTTTTTCTTGGAACGGGGAACATCAGCTGTTGACACAGTCTTAGCAAATTTCCTATCTACATGCCATCGTCTGTGCGTTCCCAGGGCAGAATTGGTATTGAAGCTCCTTCCACATTCTGGACAAATGTAGAGATCTTTGTCATTGCCCTCTATACTGCTGGGTTCTTCAGGGCGAACAGGAGTTCTAAAATTAACGGAATAAGTTTGTTGCTTGAGATGAATTCTCTTGTGAAAATTAAGAGCTCCAACAACTGAGAACCCTCTTCCACACTCAGTGCATTTATACTTCCCAGCATTATCCTTAACTGGAGAAAAGCGTAAAGATTTTAGAGATGTTTTAGTCATCTCTTTCACAAGCTCAACAGAATTCTCCAACTGTCCCTGTGAAAAACAGTTATCTTTTAGGAGGGATTCAGCAGTGCTATCGGTTTCATGCTGTATCTGGTTATTTTCACTACTTTGATTGCCCTGACTCTGGTTTACAGCATGTTTCTGGTTCAAGTGATCTTTCAAAGCAGCTTCACTGGAGAAACGATCAGAACAATTTGGACACTGAAGTATTTTAAGTTTGGAGGCTGACATTGACCAAGAAAAGGGGTACCCAGTTTCATAGCCATGGCTCCTCATGTGGAACTGAAGAGCCATGGCTCTGGAGAACCGTTTTCCACAATCTGAGCAGCTATACATGTTCTTTTTCACCTGCTCTACTTGATGCTGAAAAGACTTGATTGGGGGTGGATGTTCTTGAGAGTCATGTACAGTCTGGTGTTTGAGGAAACAGGCAAGCATGCGGTAAGATTTACCGCATACTTCACACTTGTGCTTTTTCTCAGTAGTGGAATAGTGCATTTTCATGTGACATGTTAAGTAACCCCTGTGGCGAAACTTCTTGCCACAAACAGGACAAACTACACATTTATCATTTGAACGTGGATGGTTACTAATAGAGGTTAGGGGCTCAGACAAGTCATTTTTAACCTTGACCTCAAGACTTTGACACTGCTTATGCTGAGAAAATGCCCCCAGTGACCAAAAACCCTTTCCACAATGTTGACAGTGGTACACCTTGGGGCCAAGAAGAGTCTTCCTTGGATTGAAAACGTCCTTTTTGAGGTCAGCGTCAGCACCCAGGCTAGACCATCCACCATGACATGTTTTGCGATGGTTATGCAATGCACCATGACTAGAGTAGGTCTTGTCACAGTGTGGGCATTTATGGGTTCTCTTCGGTTTTGCATGGTGTTGCTGATGGGACTGTAAAGCAGACGCTCGAGAAAAACGCAACCCACATTCTTCACACTCTAGTGAGTTCTTCTGTATCCCTGCAAGCTGGAACAAAAATGACTTGTAGGGTTTTGGGTCTCCATGTTGTTGCAAATGAAGGTGATGTGAGGAGAGTGTATGACTCTCCTTTCCACAATCACTGCATTTGAAAAGCTTTTTCAGGCAAGCCTGACCTTGGATTTTGCGAGTCCAGGTTTTATTACTTGCAGCTCGTCCCATAGGTCCCTTGTGCCACATTCTGTGACAGCGTATGGCACTGGCACTGGCAAATTTGCGACCACACTCAGGACAATCAAAATTCTTTATTTCACATGGAGGGTCTACAATTTTTTCAGCTTCTGCTGACTCAAACTCAAGCTCTACATCAACCTCTGTCTTTGATTTTAATGATCTGTTAGACTTTGGGCTTATGAGAGTACTGATTGCCTCTTGGCCTTCCTTATTCAATTCACTGCCGAATTCTGATTCTGTTCTTGCAACCAGAAAGGGAGCATTTGTTTCTTTTGAACTGTCAGATTCAGTCATTCCAATAATTTCACAAGTAGAAATCCCATTCTCACCCTTCACCTCGCCCGTTTTAAGATTAGATGCCAGATCATCCATAGACTCAGACATCTGAGGAGCCCCCTGGGAATATGCTAAGCTTCCTATTGCAAAGCTTTCTGGCTTTTCTTTATCACACAGGTATAGTTTTTGTGGTGGTGTCAGAGGTGTTGGAGTGGAAACTGATTTCTGGGACACCTTCTCAATCATATCTCCAAAAACATCAGTATGATATAGCTGATGAGACTGAAGTGCTGAAGCCCGCGAGAAACGACGGCCACAATCTTGGCATTCAAAGGACTTCTTCTGGAGTTGACAAACTTGATGAAGAAATGACTTAGCAGGAGTCTCTTCACTGTGCACCAGTCTCTGATGCTTATGGTAGAAGGTAAGCGAAGAGAAGACCTTCCCACATTCCTCACATGAAAGTGTTTGGCCAGTACTGCTCATTTTAGCCCGGCGAACATGCCAACGTTGATGGCACACTAGAGAAGCATTACTCACAAAACACTTATCACAATCAGGACAGCTGAATTCCTCTTTTGGCTTTTCTTCAGGACATTTAGGGTTGCAGCAGGAGCGCTGGTGAACGTTCAAGCCAGACAAAGAGCGGAATGACTTCCCACATTCAGGACACTTACAAAGAGGTCTTGATTTATCTCGTGCTTCTTCTCCATTTTCCTCTCCAACTTCCAGTGGAGCTGAAAGCTTCTCTGTGCCAGTGCTGCGGGATTTGATTAGTTTAACCTCATGACAACGACGGTGTGCATCGAGAGCTGAAGCCCGTGAGTAACACCGGCCACAGGTAGGGCACTCAAATGATTTTTTCTTCAGGTGAGCAAGCTGGTGAAAAACAGACTTTGATGCTTGCTTATGTGAACGTTGATGGTTCAGGTAGAGGCCTACAGTGGAAAAGGTTTTACCACAGTCCGTGCATTCAAAAATGCGATGCTTTATCACTGGTACTCCAACCTCAGCCACTGGCTCCTGCTTGAGTGCTTGAGTGCGATGCTTCAACTGATGAGTGAAAAAGCCCCTAGAATTTGAGAATTTACGGCCACAAAGGGCACAGCACAACGTCCGACGGCCTCCATCCTCGGAAACAAGCAGGTCATTCCATTGCGAATCTGAGTCTAAGCAGACTATGGGGCCATCATGGATGTGTTCATGCCGATGTTCCTGGTAGGCCTCCCTCTGCTCAAAGCCTTCACCACAATCCACACAGCGGAAAAGCCAATCCCCTAAAAATAGAAAGGGGAAAATGGGAGGTCAGGGCGACTCCTGCTCTCAAAGAAAGAAAAAGACCAAAATTGTTTTATTATAATCAGAACCAACATCCTTTTCAACATTCTCAACAAATTAACACATCATTTAACAAAGGGAACAAACATTTTATTTTGTGGTACAAAACACCAAATGCATTTGAACAACAGGCTTACACCATGTAACCAATAGTTATTTGTACTTGACATCTTGTTTACAGACACCCATCAAAACTCACAAACACAGTTGCAAAGTTACACATGTCAAAAGTAAAACATAATACAAATCTTGTAAAACAGTAAAAAAAATAAATAAATAAAAAAAACGATGTGTAGGCCTACTTAAACAAGGGTTAATAAGTTCAGAGTTTTTCTATCTCATATGTAAATGGTGGTAGGCTACAGGATGTATTCAAGTCAACCCAAAACTTTATACACCACACAACCACAATCATTGTCCATTATTCAAAGGATTATTAATTTTAAAAACAAAACTGGTTAAAGAAAATGAAATTTTGTGCATTTAAATTAAAACTAATGTACTTCACTATTATTACTGCTCATGTTGTCTGTTTCCATTAAAGACAGATACCTTTGTTTTAGCAAAAAATAGTTAAATGATACAGCATTGAATGATAAGAATTGATTACATCTTTCTTAAGTGGGATAACCAGAATAATGATGATGAGGTTTTCCTACTAGTGCACTGCATGTTTGACACAGCTTTGGTGGATTTTATAAACAGTTACAGATATCTTTAAGCATCCTTTCAACATGTCACAGTACCATAAGGCATAATTCTGAGATGACTTATTACAGTCAAGTGGATTTTTTGAGCAAAAAAAAAAAAAAGACTAGTTAGTTTAACTAAATTTGTATTAATTCAATCTATGCAGACTGTCTCAAAATATTCATGAACAACACGGCACTAATTTGAGCAGAATTTTAATTTGCAAGAATAAAAACTAACTGCTTTACAACTGACTTAACGTTCCATATGGGCTTTGTGGACCGTTACAACAAAAAAAGTTCAAAACAAAGAATGTGCTAATATTAAGTTAAAGTTTCAGAATGAAAACCTAGGTCACAAGGCAATGTTAGGCAATATTTTTATTCAGAAACACACAACAATCATTTTACAAGTTTAACTAATCAATGATTTGAATCTATTCAGCATTTCTACATTTTGCATAGTAGGCTCTGAAAACGACAGCTCATTATTCTTGACAAAACAGTTCTCAAACTTGTCTGGTCATGTAATAAAGAGTGCGTCAACTTTCATTAAAGTTCATGCATAAACATATAGCAACAAATTTGCTATGAAAGTAGACACTGATAAACTGCCAAATTCAAAATCTCATGCAATATCAGTAAGCAGTCACTGTAAATACAAACTGAAGCATAACTGACTGCACCAAATCTTCCCCATAAAACATCTAGGAAATGTTACTATGATGCACACTAACACCACTTTAAAGAAAAATTCTACCATGTCAGTCTTTGTTTAGGTTATGAAACGTGACAATATTAAGGTTAGAAAAGACAATTCTACTTTCACTTGACTTTAGGTTCATATTACTAGGACTGCAGAATGATGCAAAGTTTCCTTCTTGCTACATTGACTGTGCTATCAGTACTTTTCATTTGTGGACTGATATTACATATAAAATAAATACAGCCCACTAAAACAAGTTACTGTTCTTTGGTATAAGGGTACACTCCAAAAAGTCACACAAAGTACATCAGCCATTCCAAACCCTATGCGAAAGATTCCCTTTTCTTATTCATATTAATACAGAGGAAAAACAAAATACCCTAACACTGGATTATAAAAGACAACGTAAATAAACGTCTTCAGATGCAAAATATCAAAACGGTACTTACAGAAAATGAAATTGTCTACAAAGAGTTGGCCAATAACCTAGAAAACTGGCAATTTCAAAAAATACTTTACAATGCCCAACTTTCTATCTCCAAGATCCAGTGAAAATGGAAGCCCCTCCCATAACATGCCATACTCAAAATATAATTGAATTGTTCTTGCATTAAACCTAGCTCATATTAATTGCTTGGTTTCCAAACGTGTCCTTCAAATATTTTGGTCTTTTTCTGTACATTGTTGACATGTATCAAATTAGCATCTGCAGGCTACACCCAAAACGAACTGCATTCATTTAAAACAGCTGTTTACGTGCAGCTTATGTAATAATAGTAATCTGTCTTACTGACAGCACCACGTATTGTCTGCAACTTCGATATCTGATTTACTGAGCTACTGAATTTTACAACATTCGGATTTGGATTATAAGTTTAACACTGAAAAGAAAAACTAGCTGATATCCATTAAATTGCTCTTAAATTCTTACTACAGCACAGTGACTACAATAAAGCATAACAACAACACAGAAAACTAGTATTAATTCTAATTAATAAATTACTGTCAAAACGAAAGTGACACTAAGCATGGAAAAGACCATCTACAGTATTTATGCATGTTCTTTTTACCAGCTCACATGCTTTCAAAACAAACCGTCCCGCAAGATGCACAGACAATGATTATTTAGCAATTTTTCAGGCTTGAAAAGAACATTAAGACAATCAAAATACAGTGATTATAGTAGCCCTCCAAAACTGCTGCACTACACTGCTGTTGTCGGTGTATATAACATCAGAGGTATAGCATTATTGTAACTAGGTAAATGCCACGTGCAGTGACGGGGCTGTCGAAAAAACAATGTCACCCACCAAGGTTGTAAAAGATTCTTTGTAAGTATGAGTGCAACCTGCATGAACATGTCATTACCATCACATGATGATCACAAGTTCCAAAAAGACTACTGCATGCTGTAAAGCGATTATCCCTAACACTTATGGCAGCAAGTAAGGAATCGTCATTCTCCAGTGGAGGAGATACTCATGAAATATTAAGTCAATGTTAATTCATCACCAGAACCATATAAATAAAAAAACTGTACTAGTTCCAAGCGAAAACAGCCATCAAGTTACGAGAATGATAACGTGTTGCCTCAACAGCAGAAGCAAACTTCATTTCAAAGTAATTACGGTAATTCAAATAAAACGAGAGGAATTGGCTAAAAGGCATTAAGTAACATAAGCAAAGAGCAGCTGTCACTCGCCTCCCCGTGACATCTTACCAATAAACCTCGATATAGTTTACAAAGTAGCCAATTAATGAACTAAAATTCCTCATCAGTCGCATGTTCAACTGTCGACTCTGTTAAAGCTTGCTATAAAACCATAATCGGGAAGGGGGGTGAGGCAATAAGGAGTTCCTTGAAAGGGAAAGTTTTCACGATTTATCCACTGATTGCGCGTAATTTCTATATAATCTTATTATGCATATTCCACTTGGCTAAAAGTCACTTCGATTGCTGACCGGAGAACAGCCCGCGACGACAGCACGCGCCCTTTCTCAGTCTCGCGATAAAACACCACAATAGAACACTGAAGACGGAAAAATGACCTAACTGGACTATTTAAGTTGTTCGGTGGAAACAATAGCACTCTCCACTATAAAATAAACGTACAAGGCAGAAAAAATAACTCGTCAACAATATGCAGCCTTTTAGACTTTATTGTTTTAAGAATTTGCGTTTTTTGCTATAACCGGTATGAAGGACAGCACGATGCTTAGCTTGCAAAAAAGGACTAACCACCGACCCAGTAACCTAGCTTCATCACACCATCAACAAATGTGGACCTCGAAACGTCATTCTGAATTTCCAAGTCCCATCTGCGACTTTCAGTACAATTTTTGAACTTCAGAGATTAAGTCTCTTACGATTCCAATTAGCTAGCTATAATGTAGGCTACCTTGTTTAAGAGAGCAATGGAATAACTTACCGTTAACGTTCTCGGTGTCTGCTCCGCCGTTGTTTTCGGTCCTGTCATCCGAACTGCCCCCAACATCACCCAACTTTATCTGGAAATACTCTTCGTCCTCGATTCGCTCCTCTTTAATTTTAACTGGTGGAGCAACATTCGTCGCTACATTTGCGGCATGGTCTCCCGACGATATCGGGTCGGTGGCACTTGAGTCTTCTTCCCCACTTGCGTCTTCCACTTTAATCTTCTTGGCACCGTCTAGCAATGGCAAGACAGCAGGTTTAATACTTTCAGATGTATTCTCTGAAGGTAATTCCTCACCGTCAGTCTGCAAGCGCCCTCCAGTCACAGTACAAACAGCGGCCATGGTGGTTCACTTTTTGGCTTCTGCACCAACCGCCTCCGATTCACAAACACATAACTACCTAACAGAGCAAAAATGTGAATGGTCAGTCCCAGGAAGTGACGTGACCGTTCAAGACAAACTTCCTGTACGTGGAGGTGGAGCGTAGCAGGGCGCCTTGATTCGATATAATATTTTCTGGAAAACCGAAAACTGAATTTGAAAACTTGGCACACATAAGTAAATTTTATCTGTATTTCTTACAAGATATAATTTGATATTGAAATATTTTACAAAGTGGACAAGCATACTAAGTTGTATCCTAAAGTTTCTATTAAATTATAATTAAGCATGAATGCAACACGCCACGCCCATCACCAAGACAAGCGGCGGGAAAATGATGATGATAAATGTAACACGAAATTCTATATATTTTTAAAAATATTTACCGTGGTAAAACTGTAAAATTGTCGACAGTCATCATGGAAAAACATTGAGATAATCATCTTGTTAACTGACAAAACAAATCGGTTAATTTATACATTTGAGTTAAATTCTGATTCAAATTGATATCAGGATATAATGTACGACTGACCTCAGAATTATATCAATTACATTAAAAGTTATTGTAAAAAATCACTTGGGTACCCTAATACTGACCCTAATCAGTTCACCCTAATATTACATAATGCACATTTGGTTTATGCTCTACCGTTCTGTATCCAAGAATAGAAAACATATTTGCAAAAATATTATGATATGCAATAAAAGCTTTTCCGTGTGTCAAGAAAAAATATGTAATAGATTCCCAATTTTATGCAGTGGTCCTTGTGATGTTGTGATTTCAACAGCCCTTCTGATTTTAAATGTTTTGTATTGCTCTTGCTCCCATGCTAACTTGCAGTTGTAACTGATCATTCGTATCTCAGCTTAGCTGCTCTTATACCTAGTTAGTCTCCTTGACAGCTAGATGCTTTTTGTCTAATTCGCTTATACATCGCATTGAATAAAATAAAAATATAAGCGTTGACTAAAAAACTTGAATGACCTCGTCACATTAGAAATATAATTATTTTGTTGAAACCACATCTTTTTAATAACCTTAATATTTACTCCTTATTCTATTGGAAATTACCATAAAATTCTATTTCTTCACATAATTCAAAGAAAACGGATATATGGAACACGTACCGCTGTTTTATAATGCTATTATTACAAATGTCAATCATCCACCAACAACTGTACACCATTGTCATTTTCTCGCGATGTCCCTTCTTATTTAACGTAGTTTTAATAATTTAACTTTAGTGCATATTGCATTTATTTTTCAATTGATAAGAATATTGGAGATTTATCCAAAAGTTGCCACAATTTATAAGGGCATAATTTATAACTTCGTAAGCTCACTGTTGTATTTGAGCTTCTTTGTTTTCAAGATGGCGACTGTAATTCTCTTCTGTATTTCATAGCTGATTAGTTACCCTCTGCAAAGTTTAGAATACGTTAATTATGTCGATAAGATTGTGCAGTTAACACAGTTATGTAATTTATACATTAATATAATTGCTTTTATATGTCCAATTTATAGTAAATTTGTTACATGCGCAGTTCACATATATGCTGATTATGCTCAGAACGAAAAACCGTGTATTTCGATTATTTACTCAGATATCAGCCATACTCTAACTGAAATAAAAAAAATAAAATTGATAAAAAAATACAAATTGTACAAATTAAAAAAGTATTAACAACGCCATCGCTACTAACGCCATTTGTGCTTGTGCAATTATGGATGTTTCTTTTCTTTTGTAAGGTTTCAGGAATGCGGGCTAAATTTTTCGTGTCTCTGCCTGTGCTGTCCGTTAAAGTTGCTAAGGCATAGTGATGGGACAAATGAGGCTTCAAAACCTGTAGCGGTTGGGAGAATCCTGAACTAATCAATCAATATTGGCGCTAAATGACACTCATTTGTCTCATCATCACGTAAGGCGATACCAAAAGCATCGCGATACTGGCCAGTTCTTTTAAGACCAAAACGGACAGCATGTGTATCCAATGATACTAGAAGCTGTGCTACTGACGGATATGAAAACTACTTGCATTTCGCCGTCGTCATAGCTAATCTTGCATCAGTCTTTAAACATGTAATTTAGTCTAATTAGACTCTAACGCCACATATAAAAATGCATTAACCTGAACATTTAAATAAGCATTTTTATTTAAATGGGAAAAAGTAATGGGTCAGTAATACAGTAATAGCATAATTTGTTTAGACTCACTTTTAATTCTTGGTAAATGGTAGTGTTTCGAGACTAATTTTCTCTAACGTTCTCTTTAATTGCCTCTAGCCTATTAACACCATCTACAGTTGTATGTGTGCAATGGTATTAAAATTCTAGTCCTGGAATGTAAGTCCAGCTCAGCTTTTACAAAAAACACAATCATATTGTAGTGGTGCCATGTGGTATTGTGCGTAATGTTCTGTTTTTGTCTAACCGTGTGTATGTGTTTGGGGGCTAGCAAGGCTAACCCCCAGGTTGTAGAGTGTTGTTGGTAGAGTGGGTGTTAATATGATTATGGTTCCCTTTGATTATCGGTCACCTCCAATAAAAGTGCCCTGGTTGAATAGCAAGATGTCTCTGCTTCCTGCTTGTCACATTGGTGTTAGAAGTGGAATGGTCAGTGGACACTATCCGAACCCAGAAGATAAGAGGAGAGCGTGGACTTGGAAGCTGCATTGGAGAACGTGCTCCTGACGGATTTGCCGGCAAGCAAGAGCGGGGATCACAACAAGTTGGAGGAGGAGGAGGAGGTGGTGGCGGCTCTTCCATTTCCACCAAGGACCCCTCACAAGCTGCTGGCAAGCAACAGTGGAAGTTCTATTAGTGATCTGCGCAAGGTGGGTGGAGCTGCCACATCAGAGGCTTCAATCTCCACAGCGCAGGCACTGCACTGGTCAGGAGCTGAGTTGGTGCATCCAATCATATTGATGTTGTTGGTCATGAAGGACCTGGAAAAACTGGTCATGTCCAACATCAAGCCCTGGACCCACTCCAGTTTGCTTTTCAGCTAAACAGATCTGTGGATGATGCCATCTCCTTACCCCTGCACACTGCCCTGGGGCACCTAGAAAAGAACTCCTACGTCAGGATGCTTTGTGGACTACAGCTCAGCTTTCAACATCATTGTGCCATCCAAATTGGTGTCAAAGAGACCTCAGTCTGAGCAGCTCCATCTGTGACTGGGTGTTTGACCTCTTAACAGACTCCATACAGTGAAAATGGGCAACAGGAAATCATCCACACTGATTGTCAACACTGGCGTCCGGCAAGGCTGCTGCCTCAGTCCTCTGTTGTACAGCCTATTCACATACAGTTGTGTGGCACAGCATGAGGGCAACACCATCATCAAGTTTGTGGATGACACCATCCTAATTGGCCTCATCAGCAATGATGATGAGGCTGCCTACAGGAGGGAAGAAAAAGACCTGACTGTATGGTGTCACAACAACAACCTCTACCTGAATGTTGACTTCAGGAAGACCAGAGGGCCCCACTGTCCACTAACTATCAATGGCTCTCCCATCGAGACTGTCTGCAGCTTCAGGTTCCTGGGCACATAGATCACAGTCTCCCTCTCCTGGTCTCTCAACACCAGCTGCATCCTCAAGAATGCTCAAAGCAGTTTATTCTTCCTAGGAAGGCTGAAGAGCTTTGGACTGGGTAAGACCTTGGTAAACTTCTACCACTGCACCATTGAGATCATGCCAACAGCATGCATTAGGGTGTGGATACGGCCAAAAAAGGGCTGAGGCGATCATCAGCAACGCCAGCCACCCAGCTCATTGCCTCTTCACACTGCTACCCTCTGGGACGCGTCACTAGTGCATCACCACCCACTTCAAGAACAGCTTCTTCCCACGGCCCATCAGGCTGCTGGTCAGTTGATGACCCATGCCCTCTGCCTCTCAATTACACAGAACTGGAATATATTGTATTACTTGCACAATTGCCAATACTGCACTTCATGACTCACTGGTTCAACATACTATTTCTTAGTATTGCCTGTTTTATGTAATTTTGCACTGTCCTGTCTCATGCACTGTAATCCCACATTAACATGCCATCTGTGTTTGCACTGTATTCTCTGTATTTATTCTAAATCTGTGCTGTATTTTTGACCCCCACCCCCTCCCCTGCAACTCTGGCAAAAGATTTTCACTGTGCTCTCCAGAACAATTGTGACAATAAAATTTGAGCTTGAACATATATGTATTTACAAAGATAATGAGAGGGTTACCAGGTTGAAATCAAGAGTCATAAACAAGCTTTCAAGAGATTTTGCAGAATCCATTTTTCATAGAGGTCAACTTGACCACACTATGTGTGTTATTTTATAACACCTAAACAACGGGAGAAGGGTTAAAACTCTTTGTCCTTGCTGGAGACAACGTGGGTCAATAATGGTAGACCATGCACATATTTTCTGGACTTGTCCAGTTATTCAATCATATTAGAATGAAATTTGTAATTTTCTTTGTAAGATAATGGGCTATAAGATTAATACTTTTGTCTTTTTGTACCTCTGTGACCTACACAAAGAATTGTATAATGAAGATAAATACTTCTTAAAGGGTCTATTTGCTGCAAGTAAGAAAGCAATCACAAGGAGGTGGCTTACTGAAAAACCACCCACAGTGTCTGAATGGATCAACATTGTTAAGGAGATACATAATATGGAAAGTATGACCTTTGTGGTAAAAATGGAACAAGGGATAGAAATTTTGGTGGAAATGAACCAACTGAGGCCCAGGAAAACGTTTCTGAAAATGACGATGTTATATGACGTTGTTTCTTTTTTTAATGTTCAAGAGCAGCTATGAAACGTTTCCTGTTCAAAATAAAATAAAAATTAAAAGGTGACCACACTATAAGGTTTTTTGTTTTTTTTTTTTTTAAAAAGCTATCAACTGATTTAGAAAAAGTTTAAGTTTTGATTATATGAAACAGAAAAGCCCATTGGTCAAAAAGTAACCAGAATTTTTGTATGCTGTAATGTCATTTTAAGATCTCGATTTATCTTGGTTTAATTTCTTTACATCACAAAAACCTGCTATTTTAACAGGTGTGTATAGACCTTTTTCAGGCCATGACACAAATTCACTATTACTACCAGAGTTAATCAGTACAGTAGGGATGAAACACCAACTACTCCCTCGAGAAGTGTCTTACCGCCACAATTTTCTTCATTCAGAAAATGGGGGAAAAGAATCACAGGTCGAAGTGTATAACTGCACCATGAGATAAACTAATGCACATTACCCCTGCCCGAGGTTGTTGGAACCAGATTTAATCAGATATCCTAGTTCTGTGCCTTGAGAAGACACAAATAAATACTTAACAAAAGCCTGGTAATTGTATGGCAAATCAAATCATGCCAAAAATTACAATATACCAAAACACATAACTGGTATCGATAATGTACCACAGCTGCTTCAGGTGAACATACTTAAGTGCAAACAAGTATTTTCATGTCAAAAACAGAAAATGCAAAAAATTTCAAATTTACAATAATGCACACACCTCTCACTGAGGAAAATAAATATCCCTAACATCGTACTGATTGCAAAAAACAGCCAAATACTGGGATGATTTGTGCTGTTATCTTCATATGGCTCATCCAGAGGATGCAAGGGCAAGACACTTTAAAATGGGCACTCATATACACAGTATAAAACAAGGACAATACACACCAGTCCATGACACTACAGAAACGCCTAAAACACAAAAAATATCAAACAACAGTCATGGCCAAAAGTTTTGGCAGTGACACAAATGTTGTGTTTTGCAAAATTTGCGGCTTCAGTTTTTGTGGTGGCAATTCACATTGCACAATAATCTGAAAACAGAGTGATCAGATGCATATTAATTCATTGCAAAGAGCTTCATTATCATAAAAAGCTAACTTTATCACAAAAACCCATTTTCACAGTATTTTGGCCCTGGCTCAAAATGATCAGCTAACTTCATTTCAGTATAGTCACATCCTCAGCACAGGTGAAGGTGTGAACAAGTACAGCTGAAATCACTCTACTGAATTAGAAGGGCAGACTGATTGTCATAAAAGAGGGGCCGATGTGCTTGAAATCATTGTCTTGTGTTAGCAATGATTACCTCCAAAGAAACACGTGTAGCCATCATCGCTTTGCATCAAAATGGCCTCACATGCAAGGAAATTGCTACTAAGAACATTGTACCTGACATAACCATTTACCGGATCATGAAGAACTTCAAGGTGAGAGGTTCAATTGCGGTGAAGAAGGCTTCAGGACATCCAAAAGAGTGTCCAGCAAGCACCAGAACCATCTCCTACTGAAGAGTCAGCTACAGAATCGTGTTGCCACCAGTGCAGAGCTTGCTCAGTATTGGCAGTAGGTGGGTGTGAGTGCATCTGCACGCACAGTGAGGTGAAAACTTTTGGACAACGGCCTTGTGTTAAGAAGGGCAGCAAAGAAGCCACTTCTTTCCAAGAAAAACATCAAGGCCAGACTGAAATTCTGCAGGAAGTACAAGGATTGGACAGCAGAAGACTGGTGCAAAGTTATTTTCTCAGATGAATCCTCCTTCCGACGGTTTGGGACATCTGGAAAATCGATTGTCCAGAGAAGAAAAGGTGACCCCTTCCATGAGTCCTGTGTCGTGCCAACAGTGAAGCATCTTGAGACAACCCAGGTGTGGGGTTGCTTGTCATCCAAGGGAGTGGGCTCACTCACAATTCTGCCCAAGAACACCGCCATTAATAAAGAATGGTGTCAAAACGTCCTCCAAGAGCAACTTCTCCCAAAAATTCAGGTGCAATTTGGTGACGATCTGTGTATTTTCCAGCATAATGGAGCACCATGTAACAAGGCAAAAGTGATAAAGTGGCTCAGAGATCATAACATTGAAATTTTGGACCCGTGGCCAGGAAATTCCCCAGATCTTAATCCCATTGAGAACCTGTGGTCAGTTCTCAAAAAGTGGGTGGACAAGCAGAAGCCCACAAATTGTGATCAACTCCAAGCACTAACAAAGCAAGAATGGCTCATCATCAGTCAGGATTTGGCCCAGAAGCTGATATCCAGCATGCCAGAGCAAACTGCAGAAGTTAGGAAGAAGAAGGGTCAACACCGTACATATTGACTCTTTGCATAAATTTGATGTATTTGCCAATAAAAGCATTTGGAACTTATGAAATGTTTATAATTGTTCTTCAGTATACCATAGAAACATGCAAAATAATGATCTAATATTCCTGAAGCAGCAAAGTTTGCGTAACAAAATTTGTCAATGCAAAAACTTTTGGCCATGACTGTACATTCCAAACTAAGAACCACCCATGCCTACTTTTGACAGATAGAATGTAAAGGACGTGCAAAAGGTTAATATGAAATGAATTAAAACTACAAGTCTTGTATTTTAGTAAATAGATCTTTAGACAAGATCTGTAGAAATTTGCCATTATGCAAAGTAGACTTAGCATTAGTTTAATATTTGAGTGATTTTTGTGAAAAAGTTCTAAACTCTACCTTTTTTCTTGAGGGAACTGATTAAACAGCCATAAAAACTTCACTATTTTTCATTAAGAGTGACAATGTGTACAGATATACATTAGGGGCATAGCAGATTATTAGCACTTGCTAATTTAATTACCATTTCATGGTATTTTTAAGCTCAAATGACAGTTTAGATATTTAAAAGGTTGAATACAAAATGCTACTTAAATCAAAGGTTAAGCCACTTACCAGGTGTTACTTTACAAAATTGTCACCTGAATGATAAGTTATTTTAACAATGGAAAGTGCCAAAATGATGTAACTGAAGAAATAAATGACTATCAAATTGACTCTTGATAAGCATTCTTCAAGGAAAATGAGTTAGTAGCTCAGATTAATCAAGACAACAAGAACTGATCTGATACCTAAATCCATCAAGTCAAGTTGCATACGATAATGTAGTGGTGGGTGCCAATTCCCAGAATTCAAATTAAATATACACAACATCTTTGTTTTATAGAAGGTCTTACTAGTATGTAAAAAAGTCAGCACACCAAACTGGAGTGAATTCAGATTATTACCAACAATAGGTTAAAGCAAAAATGTTGGCTAATCTTCAAAGCCAAACAATTCAGGTCAACTTATTCAGATTAAGTTTGCAATCCCACAATCTGCAGAATTAAATTTGAACATAAACAGCTACACAAAAAGAAAAACTGAGGTTAATTTGACATTAGGTCGTTGAACAAATAGACCACAAGGCCAGAAACAACTGTTAAAAAGACAAACATTGAACTATAGAAGTAATGAAGGCACCAATTCCTGTGGTAAAAAACACTTTATAAAAAAGACAAATTACACCAACAGAAAGGACTTTGAGCTAAGCTTGAGAAAATAGGAATATTTTAGGCTTCTGCCAAAAATTGACATGGAATTATAGTTTTTCATTCCTACTTGTACATTGACAACATTCAGATTCCACCATAGTGATAAGCTTTACCTATAAGTAGCTCAGCATGAATTATATTAAATTTTGAAACTATTGTTCTTTAGATAATTGTTTTTCAAGGTGCCACAATTCCAGGTGGTTACCAAGTCTGAGTCTGTGAAATATAAAAGCAGGTACTATCCAACCATAAAAACAAGTGGTAAAGGGCACACTGGATAATGATTGCTATCTTTCAATTATCTATACATTACTTTACAGGTTAAATAAAACTTATTCTCACTGGTTATTCTCAAATCATTGGTAGGTAAAATGCCAGCTATGAAGCAAATCAAATCATATCAGTCAGTAGAAGTTAGTCTTCTGTGCAGATGGGGTCAAATTTCTCCCTGCGCATGCTGCACATAGTGGATGTGCAAGTCTAATTCCCGTGGTAAGGAGCACCCACAGATCATGCACTGGAGAAGGGGGTTTGTGGCAAACGGCAAAATAGTGGGAGGGTGAGCACCATCAGGTTCGCAGAGTTTTGCCTTCTGGACTGGAGGTAAATTCCGTTTTGCACACTCCTCTGAGACAGCAGTCTGCCGTGTGAGGTAGCTATTCTGAGGTTGCAGGTATGAGCTGGACACATCAGAATAACTAGATGCAGGTGGCAAAGCAATCGGAGGAGAAGAGGAGTAGGGGGTAAGACCAACTTGGTCTTCTGCTACTGGCTGCTGCTTGTTTTCAAATTTGTCTTTTGGGCTCTGGGCACAGGACACAGCTGGTGGTGTTTGGAGTTCCCACACTGCAGTTCCATCCCCACAAAGAGGCTGATGATTCTGATAACATGCAGTAGTTTTATTCCCATGTGCTGATGTGGGTTTACTGATCCAACCAAAAGACCATTGCTGCTTTTGCTCGCCAGAAAAATTGGAGGTTGGGCAAAGGTTTTGACGTTGTGCAGGCAAGCCCTGTAATCTCCATGGGGAAATTTTTTCAACCTGTTGAAGACGGGACTCCTCATAGTGAGTCGCAGATTCTCTCATAGGTGTTAGAATGGCTGCGTCTGACCAAGTCACAAGTGGTCTTTGTTGATTTTGGCATTCCCCAGGTTTTTCTAATAAATTCTGTTGTGCTAATTGAGGAGTATTGAATTCCCATACAGCAGTTCCTTCACTGCATCGCACATGAGCATCTTCATACTGGACTGTGGTTTGGCCTGATGTGGATGGTGGTCGACTGGTCCAACCTAGAGCCTGTTGCTGCTTTTTCTTCTGCTCATCCCCAAGTTTGTCCCGAGAAACTAGATTCTGTGATGGAACTGGAGATGCCTGGATTGCCCATGCAGAAATTCCGTCTGTCTGTTTGGGATGGGATTCATTGTACTGACGTGCAGCTTGGTCAACTTGTGTTGATGCAGGTAAATGAATCCAATCCGCAGGCTGCTGTGTGAGAACAGGCCTACCTTGTACTTCTGACTGCCACTGGTGACGGACAGTTACATGGCGTTCAGAAACAGAATGTTGCTGGGATATTTTTTCATGGCACTCTTGTCCCTTCGATATCTGACCTGGCGGTTGAACTGGCATTGCAGTGTCCTCCCCTCCTGCCCACCAGGACCAACCAGATGCCCATCTACTCCCTCTTCTCCCCCTAGTACCTTGGCCCCTCCCTCTACCTCTCTGTGATGTGAAGGAGAATGGCTGATTGAGTCCTTGACGTTTGCGGGCATGGATCTTTTGATGCACTAGCAGGCTGCTTAACCATGGAAAAGACTTATGGCATTCTGCACAGCGATGGGGCCTCTCCCCAGTGTGAGTGTTCAGGTGGTCACGCAGCAGATATGCCAACCCAAAGCTTTTGTCACAGAGTTGGCACTTGTGGGGTTTGTCACCGGTGTGGGAGAGCATGTGGCGCTGCAGCTCAGCCTCTTCACTATACCCCTTACGGCACTGTGTGCATCGGTACGGCTTCTGCTGATGCAGTCTCTGATGAGTCTTCATGTTCTGGAGGAAGGCAAAGTCCTTGCCACAATCAGGGCACTTAAAGGGCTTCTGGCCTGTGTGAATGATTAGGTGCTGCTGCAGATAGCTGCTGAACTTGAACCCCTTGCCACACACTCTACAGTGGAAGGGCTTATCCTTAGAGTGGATGCGCATGTGAAGTTCCAGCACTGATCGGTGGTGGAAGGTCTTGCCACATTCTGTGCACTTCAGCATCTTCCGAGTCAATGGAACTGGCCAGGCCAGCATTGATATGTCCTCACCATTGTTCATGTTCACAGTCCCCAACACAGCCAATCCCTCCTTTGATGCAGTTCCATGACTCAATAAGTGCATCTGCAGGCTTGTCAAACTAGGAAAGGTGAACGCACAGTGAGGGCAGGCATGGCCAAGGCGCTGGCTCTCGCTGTTTACATTACCCCTGCCCCAGTCACCAAATTCTTCCCTTTCTTCATGGGACAATAAGTGTGCTTTCAGGGTGGTCAAATTGGATAGGCTGAGAGGACAAAAGGGACATTTGTGGGAATACTGCAAGCCTTCACTGTTTGCCCTGTTCATACATGTTCCAACTAACACTCTGGGCCTCTGCTCTCTATCATGGTTCATCATGTGTGTTTGCAGCCCAGCCAAATCTGGAAAGGTAAGGGGACACCGGGGGCAGTCGTGCGTGTGTTTCCAGTGCTGCCGCCAATGTGCCCTCATATTCTGGGCAAAGGCAAAGGCCTTGCCACACATAGGACAGAGAAATGGCTTCTTTCCAGTGTGCAGGAACCGGTGATGATGGAACAGGCTGGTGGATTTGAAACGTTTGCCACAGATATTGCACTGCCTGGGCCGATCCACTTTATGTCTGCGCCGGTGGTCTTCCATGACGGAGTGGTGCCGAAACACCATACCACATTCAGGGCACTCAAAGGGCTTCAGGGCAGCATGCGACCGTTGGTGAATACGCAGCATGAAACCACAAGGGAAGCCTTTGTTACACTCAAGGCAACGGAAGGGATTCTCCAGGGAGTGGCTCTGCATGTGGACATTGATTGACACCCTGTACTTAAACTCTCGACGGCATAGGGGACAGCGGTATGATTTTTCTGGGGCCTGCTGGCAGGGATGGCATCTCAACTTCCCCAGAGTGAGGAATATTTCAGCACAGTGCTCACACTGTAAACTCTTTCCTTCCTTATTGTGGGGTTTCTTCTCTAACCCTACTGTTGTACCCTTTCCCTTATGTTCACTGCGGTGCTTGATCAGACTACTACGATGTTGAAAGGTGAGGCCACAGTCCTTGCAGGTCAGGGAGGCCAACTCATCCTGGTGTGTGTGGAAGTGCCGGTGAAGGTTGAAAGTCTCTCGCCGAGTGAACCGCTTCCCGCACTCACGGCACACCAACCTGCTCTTCCGCTCCTTTGCTTCCATCTCAGCATCCGTTATGGTACCTTCTTTCCCATGAAGCTGTATCTCCTCGTCTTTTATAATCTTCCCAGTGTTATGTAGTTGCAGACATCTCTCTTCTAGACCAGGCATGCAGTCTTCCCTTCCTCTGCTTGTCAGGTCAGAAGAGATGTCGATCTCACTCTCAGGTACTATCGAGATACAATGAGTGTTAAACATTTTAAAAATGAACAATGACAAGAGGGGACCTGAAAGTTGTCAGCTACTGTTCTGAGCAAGTACATAACTTGTTTTAAATGAGTCAAAACCTACCTGTCAACATTAAAATAAGTGATAAACAAAAGTACCAAGTACTTAAAAACTAAGCACAATTCTTCTAAATGTTTTACTCTCAATTTAAAACCAATAATTTGGAATGTTATTGCAGAAGGCTTGTAATAAAGTCAAGCATGTACCCAATGCAGGGCTGGGACCACAAGGCAAGTGTATGCCCTACACAGAATGCTACCCCACCACAATGCAGTCAAATGAATGACCTATTTAAACACAAATTCAGCTAACTTCCTGCCTTTGAAAACCAACACCACACAGACAGAACAGGTCAAACTCCACAAACGCACGCATGCAAGGAGGCTGCATCAGAGATACTCTAAAATAAAACTTCAGTCAAACCGGCTTAATAGATAGTTCCGACGGAAAGAAGACCACTTTGCGAATTAAGGAATCTTCTTGGACGATATTCCCTGTTCATAAGCAGTCAGATACCAAACTGAATAATGACTAGAACATATTTCTCAGTACACAGGAACTCTTCACCAAGCGGCTACTAAGCTACCGTTACTTTAGGCACCATTTACACGTCAGACAGAGGACACTTATGCGCAACTGCTTTCATCAGATGTTTTTCAGTACATATTGTGAGAAATTTATTTAAACTCATTTTTCCTCACTTACCATTATTTTCCTTTGCTGCCCTGCAGAGTTCCAACTCGTCCTCCGTTTCTGAACATTCAAATTCACTGCAACCATCGCAGGCAACACCGGTGTGTACGTGGGCCTCTGCTTCTGACCCAGTTAAATCTACAACCAAATTGGATTTGAACGACGCGTCACTTCTGTGGCACACGGTTCTAATTCCAGTTTGACTGTTGCACAAGCCGAGCACCCCAGCCCCGGAGCCCATGTATCCGTCATTGCATTCGCTGTTAAGATGATACGCGTCAGCGGTGTCGCGCTCAGAAGAACGCGGCGAGCTCACGCGGCAATCGCCGTTGCTATCTAACGAACGTTTCGCGTCAACTTCGGAACAAGCGGGGTGCTCTTGTTGTTTCGGGGATCCCGGTGAATACCGAACAGCCATATTTAACCCACACTCCCCCTGCTCTCCCATTTCTGCCGAGCGATCAGAGCGGTGACGTCGTCCGTGACGTTCATTTTATTTATTTATTTATTTTCTGTCCTGACCGGAACAGAACCGCGGTTACCTGGAAACGTTCATTTCAATGGGGGGAAAGTTTCCATCCACTTATCCAAAATAAATCAAAACAAACTAAACTAAAATAACAATAGAAGCTGCTCCGCTGTATTTGTTTAAAGCTATAATAGTATTCAAAATAAAATAAAAAAAACTATTAGTAAACTACGGTAAACGTATACGCAGGTTGTATCCTATTATGTATGTGTTCAGCGATGGTTTACACGGATGTGTAGTGTGACACAATACAATGCTCTTTTTTATCAGGTACGTGAAGTAGTTAACCAGACGTGTCGACAACCTGGAGAGACCATGTTTTGGAACGTGGGAGAGAACTAGAAACGTAGGAATAAACCTCCAAAAAAATAATTCAACAAAAATAGAATATCTAGGTCATAATTCTGTAACACTAGTGTGGGTTGAAATGATTTCTCATAACCAAAAGTTTAAGACTTCTCAGAATGAATGAAAATACATTGTTGATCTACGTTTTACAGTTCTGCTATAGATGCATGAGGACGTAGTCAGCACTAAATTTAGTGAGATCAAATTATGTACTTAAAGATGTGGCAAAGGATAGCTTCGAGTTACACAAGTCATATAGCTTTCCATACCTATATATGATTTCTTTTGAAGCATTCTTTTCAGTACCACTGCAAATCTGGTAGTTACATATCTATTGAAAACCAATTTGACATCATTTTAACAGAATACATACATAATCCCAACAAAATGAATTCTATACCAGGACTGTGTTTATTTAGACTTAGATAATGATAAACATCTTAAGAAAACAATTTTTTTTTTTTTTTGTATTTACAAGACAATATAAATTGTGCAGAATAATTCATTAGTTTTGAATTTATTTGCAGGTCCCTTGCACTTTCTTCTCTCCAGTTGGAGATGGCATGCAGGACAACAGTGCATACAACATTATTATTATGAATTTTGAATTAGAAATTAACAAGAAAACAGACAATGAAAGTCATTGGCCAAAGTGCTTTTCTCGATGATTTTAAAATAAGTGCATATCAAAAGGGGGCTAAATTATTCTGATATCAGTATTTTAATTTGATATAATTCTGATTGTCTATCCACAATAAAATTTAAGCTTCTGTGTTACTTAAACTATACCCTTGTCAAAACTGATATATTACATATCAAATTTAAATCAAAATGTTCTCTGCAGTGTAACTGGCATTTACTAGATTGAGGACATGAATTTGGTAACATTGGAGTAACATAGTGATGTATCCTTTAAAAAAAAAATACATAAAGCTTTTTTTTTAAATTTTCTGGAGTTAACGCCGTCGTCTTTTTCTCTGCTCACCTGACCGTCCCCGCCGCGGCTGTTGGACTCTCTCTGATAGTTCTAGTGATGGATTAAGTTGGATGTTGCCATTTAAAATATCAGGGGGTGACGGTACAGTTGGCATTGCTGGTGATACTGTTGGGGGAGGATGAATGCTAGGTGCTTGTTGCTGTTGTTGCATCTCAAGAATACCCAAAAGTCTTTGCAGAAGGACATTATTTTGTTGTAAGCTGACAGAGAGGGTTTCTTGTGAAGCCACCAATGTCTGTACATCATGTCTAAAACCTTCCCCAAATTCACGCAAACTTTGTTCCACCCTGTTCCCAAGCTGAACCGCAGCTTCACCCAAACCCCTGAGTTCTTCCTCTAGCCAGGAGGCGCGTGTTGGAGCTTCCAGGGGCCCATGCTGTGTCCCAAGAGAAGGCTGGGGGCTGGGCTGTGGGGTCCCATTAAGAAAGGGAGCACTATAAAGTGGAGAGGGAGGCAACCAACGTTCAGATGTTGTAGGCAGCCCCAGTCCTAGACCCAATCCCAATCCAAGTTTGTCCTCTATGCTGTTCTCGCCTCCTTCGCCTTCTCCCTCTCCTTCATCCATGCCTTTCCCTCCTGACTCATCCTCCTTCTCAAAGCCATCTCTTTCGGATCCATTCCCTGTTCCTCCCATTACAAATAGAAGATATAAAAAGAGGCATTTTAGGTCGCAAAAGTAACCTTAGATAACCCCATTTCTGTGAATCAAATAACTACAAAGTGACCATATAAAAATCAACGGCATATAAAAGTAGAGAAATAAAAGTTTTTGTCTCTATTAACATGTTTTATTGAAATATACAAATTCAATAAATTCAATAAAACTTAAGATACAGTTTCCATAGTTTACACAGCAAACAATAAATAGCTTTGAATTACCTGCATCAGCATCTGCGAGGCATGGATATGTGGATTTTGCCCTGTTTGCTATTCTCTGCCGAACTTGATGAATCTTTGGGCTTGGCTGGGTGGATCTGCTCAGACTAGAAACTCCTCTACCAGGTGGCAAGCAGTAACTGCGATGTCGGGCATCAGCCAGTCTGCCCCCATTTCGCCTCTTGAGGTCATCCCAGCGTTTCTTGACTTCGCGAAGTGTGCGAGGAACCCGGGACACAGCGTTGACCCGTTCGAGGATGCTGCCCCAAATTTGCTCCCTTTCCCTACGTCGCAATCTTCCTGCGGGGCCAAAGAGCTCCCCTTCACACCTGGTCACCTCTGACACTAGCACTTCTAGTTCTGCCCCACTGAACCGGCTTTTTCGTTTCCCCCCACCTCCAGCTGCAATTGCAGCAGAAACACTGCTATCTACAAAAAAAAGTAAAAAAACAAACAAAAAAAAAAAAAACTAGTCAGTAATAGCGAAAACAGAGCATGTTTTTACAACTGATATCTTTAATGGCTTACAATTTCATTTAAAAGATTTGCTTACTTTGCTCAAGAGATATGATATCATCATCTGTTGGCATCACCGGAACCACAATATTGGGGTGCACAACCACCACATTGAAAGGGAGCCCCCCAGGCAGGCCTCCATTGTGGTCACAGCTCCCCTCTGAGTCCTCATCCTCCCTTGTGAGGCCATCCTCTGACACCCCAGCTTCAATGGGTCCTTCGGGAGACTCAACTTTGATGTGCATGGGGGGCGAGTGCTCATACAGCAGCCCCCCTTCCTCATAGTACTCTGTCATGGATCAGGCCTGAATCGTAGGCACAATGACCAGCCCAGACTGACAGGCACAGGGTCACATTCACACACCAGCTGATTAACCACTTCTTGAACACGTTGTTGAACATTTACTGTCTGACTCACCTGGCCAGGTATATGTACTGACTGAGTAAACTGCAAAGGCATACAATCACATTTGTAGTACATTCACTTACTAGTGAAAAGGTTAATGTCTAACATGCAAAAGGCACTACAATAAACTTTTATCATAGCATAACTACTTGCTTGCCTATATCATGCACTTAGACAAACATACTGGTTTATAAAAGCCCGTAGCTGTTTTATGTAAATTCGTATACATATATATAATATAACAGATGTACAAGGAAACTCAGGCATTCGTAAGCAATCACAAAAATGCAATGATGCACACTGATATGCACAAGCAATGCATATATATGCAAGCGCACGTACAATTCTATCAGATTGGCTAACAGAAATTAAAAAATCGGGCAGACATTATCATTGACGCCACAGACACCCCGCTGAAAATACCGATGACGGGGGAGGCACTCCTACAGTAAAAATAAATAAATAAATAAATATTAATAACATAACAATTACTACAAAGTCATCAAAGTTGCATGTCAGCATTTTATCGTGAAAATAACAATAGTCTAAATGTATAATATTGCGATTGTAAAACTGTCATAAAAATACATGCTGTCGCATTAATGCGCATTTTCTGCACCACATCCGCAACGCTTGCGCATTCCGCATAAATTAGGTTAGCTAGCTAGCAAGTAATATAGCTCATAATCAATAACTGCACTGGGGACGCTTTTGGGTAAACTATTCGATTTCTCAGAATAATTGCTCACCTTATAGTCTGACACAAAAAATCGGTCAAAATATCGTTTAATTCAACAAAACCCAGTAGCCCTTTCCTACGTATGAATCCTCCTCCTCTTCCCAACGTCTTAAAATGTACACACATTTTAGCCGGTCGCTGGAAAAAGACGTCATCAATAATAATTCTGTAATGTGTTTACTGTATTCAAGATCCACGTGCTTCTTAACTCTCATGACACTGTAATTTTTTCAAAAATTATAATGTCTATCAACATATTCGTATTTAACTACATATTTTTTCTGTTTATTTTAAGAGAATTGTGGGAATTTTATAATTGTTCATTGCGAAAAATAATTAATTTCAACTGAATTTATAGTGGGAGATCGGTTTGTATTCTTTCACAAAGAACTGCAAGATATTTATATAGTTAATCAACAGAAAGATAATTATGAAAAAGTACAAACGTGTTTCGTAGCATACCGTAAACTCTTTATAAAAAATTAACTAAATTTATTCGGCCATCCATCCGTCTTCCAAACTCTTATAAAGCAAGCGAAAATAATTGCATGTTAAAATTATCTAAAAGAACAGCGACATATTTTCTAACACCAATTCGTTTCCTTCAAAACATATGGTGAAAGAAATTGAGTCATAGACTACATTTTAATAATGATCCAAATTAACCCCCCACTGCTTGATCTGCGTGGAGTCGGCTACATGTTCTCCCCGTGTCTCGGGGGTTTTCTGCACGTACTCCGATGTTCTCCTACAGTCCGAAATACATGCAGTTAGGGTAACAAGTATCTTTAAATTGACTGTGATTGTGTGTGAGTATGTGGGCGCATGTATAACTGCGGAGGACTGTCATCCCGACTAGATGCTACGTGTCCCAGATCTGTGTCCTGTCGCTTGGAATAGGCTCCAGGCCCCCCTGCGATCCTGCATAACGAGGATAAGCGATAAAAATATGAATGAGTAATCTATTAAGGTATCGTAAACTCCGTTACTTTTAGTAAACTACCGTTACTTGTCAAGATTATAAACGCAGAGCTGAATTAATACATGGCGTCAGAAGGAAATTCTATATATCACATTCCAAAATTATTGCAAGAGTTGAAGCATTGTGTTATAGGTAAAGATTTTGTCAATTTTCTCCCATGACTTCCTGAAAATAGATTAACTTTTATTGTATCTATTAGCAAATATTGTATCTCTAGCGCTACTACACAATTTGAGATATGTACTCTGCAGTCGGCATATACATACAGTACTGTGCAAAAGTCTTAGGCAAGCAATGAAGATTATGTTTAAATCATGTTCATGTTGGTGTAAAACTACGACTTCAGCTTGGTCAAAGTGTGTCAGTTTCTGTATTTTTAAATATCTCAATTTCACCCCAGAATATACAGTTATTATCCAACATACGCATGTACTTAAAGAGATCAACTAGGAGTGCACCTTGTCAGGCTAATTAAGACCTCATAATATGAATTAGCTAGTTAAGTACACAAGTTAACTAAGCTGGTGGTGAAAATTAAGAAATACATGGAATGGCTGAGGTCCTTTCAAGGAGAGGTTTGGAAATCAAAGTTATGTTGTTTGAGCCATTCAGCCAAGATATTGGTAATATTTTAGAGAACAGGAAAAATTATTTTTACTAGTTTTCTATTACTCTTTATTCATATGTATTCTAATGTTAAATTTGGATTTTTTGTCTGAGCAAAAATACAATTACTGCCCAGGTAAATGGCCTTAAACATTTAATTGAACTGCCTAAGGCTTTTGCACAGTACTGTATATTGTGACGCTGTACGGCTTTAGAGGGAACCCAGAGTACCACAGGGTGCCCTAGCACAGTGCCAAATGTAAATAATGTGTAAGGTTTGACAAATATGTGCTGCAAATAGTGTCATATTGTGTTACGCCATGTTGTCATACTAATTGTTGTGCTGTGCATGTGCCGATGTGAAGAATGTGTTAAATGTTACCACAATTATATGTGTGTGGGGCTAGCAAGCTAGCCCCGTGTTGTACAGTGGAAAGGTGGTTGGAAGTGTTGACGTGCTAGTGAACACCCCTCTTGTGTTGAATGCTGTGTCAGAGTCTCATCTGTGGAATGCACCATAGCATGTAGCATTGCTACATTGGTGTCAGCAGTGGAGACACAAATGAAGGAGCTAAGCCGACTGCTCAGCAGCACAAAGATAAGAGAGCTAGCAAAACCCGATGGAAACTCCAGAAACTTAGTGTACTCTGTTTGCTCAGATTGCTGTGCCACATCTGGCTATATTGGGAAACAGAGGAGGCGGAGATGCCATGACCAGTCCCAGCAAGGACCCCTCTCAAGCGGCAAGTGCCTGATGTTGGTGACCGGTGTCAGCACCCGGATTAGAAGGAAGAGATGGCTGGACATCACACTGGCTGGGAAATCAGTGGAGCAGGATATCTGGCTCGCGGACATCGGTGACTCCTGCATCATCAAACTGGATCTGCCGTCCTGTTAGGGAGGTGTCGTTGATGTGTCGGGGGCCACTCTTCACCTCGGTGCAGAAGTGGTGGCTCTCCAATGGGGCAGTGAAGCCAAGATGTTGACCCTGCCAAAGAAAAGCCAGGAGGGGTCATCTGTGTGCTGAGGGAGAAGAACCACCTCCAGCACCTGGGGGAAGGTTGATTTCACTCCACCAAATGTCCCCAGCAACAGGATCGCAGCAGAGCTATCTCCTGAAACCGTGCAGGCAGTGCACAAGTTGTGATAGCAGAGCAGTCAGGGTGTGACGGCGGAGCAGCAGAAGGAGTTAAAGGCTGTCCTGGACTAGCACTAGGTCATCTTCACCATCAGACACAATGAGTGCTGTCTCACCTTCCGTGCAGCACGACATTGACACCTGGGATGCCGTGCCCATCCGTCTGCGACCTCACCAATTGGTCCTGACAACAAGAGAATCAGCAGAGCACAATATCCGTGAGATGTTGGAAGCTGGGGTGATTGAACCTTCCTACAGTCCTTGGGCAGCACTGGCTGTCCTCGTTAAAAAGAAGGAAGGCTTCTGGTGGTTCTGCATGGACTATCGGCATCTTAACTCTGTGACCTGGAAAGACTCCTACTTGCTGCCCTGGGTCAATGAAGTGCTGAATTGCATCATGGGATTGATGTAGTTCAGCTTCTTAAACCTCCAAAGAGGCTACTGGCAGGTCAGACTGGCTCCGGATGCCCACCCCAAAACCACTTTCACTGTTAGTCAAGGTCTGTAGCACTTCAGAGTTTTGCTGTTCAGGCTCTGAAATGCACCAGGCACCTTCAAGAGATTGATGGAGCACATCCTGATTGATGTCCCCCACTGCCAGTGTGTCGTCTACCTGGACAATCTGCTGCTCCATGCCACTGATTTTGCTGGGGCCCTTAAGAACCTTTCAACAGTGTTTGCAGTGATCTGTTGGCCAGGATCACAGCTGAACAGCTCTGCCTTCTGGCACAAGACAGAGATCCTGAGCCACATCGTCAGTGGGGAAGGCGTGGCTGCTAACCCCAAGTGGATGGCAGCAGTTCGGGATTAGTTGCATCCACAGTCAGTCTCAGACCTGTGCAGCTTCCTTGGGCCTTGCAGGTGTCACCAAGCCACTCCATTGGCTCACCGAGAGGGGGGAGAGCTTTGTGTGGACGAATGCCTGCACTGCAGCCTTCAACCAGTTCCGGACTGCACTTGTCCACACTCCTGTGCTGGCATGCCTGGATCCACAGGTCCTGTTCATCATGGACACTGACTCCAGGAATAAGGGGCTTGGAGCAGTGCTATCCTAGGCAGGACCACAAAGGGAGTGAGTAGTTGCATACTACAGATGTATGTTATGCCGGCCTGAGCGTAATTACTGCATGCTACTGGCTGTGGGAGCTACTGGCTGTGGTATGGGCATGCAAGCACTTCTGGCCCTATCGCTGCGGGGGCAGCAGTTCTGGTTGTGGATAGACCACGGATCACTAGCTTGGCTGCTGCGATTCTACAGCTTGGAGAGACAACTGGCACACTGGTTGGAAGTGCTGGCAGAGTATAACCTCGAGGTGCAGCATTGCCTCCGGAAGCTGCATAACAACTCAGACACCCTCTCCAGACGACCCTGTGTAACGGTCATCTGCCGCCATTGTTGTAGAGCTGAGGAGCGTGAATGGCACTCTGTGGCGGGGGCAGCAGCCCAGACAACACCAGACAATAGGGAAATCCAGGATATTGATTGCCAGCAGCTTGTTGCGAAGCAGGAGAGTGATACAGTGCTGATCATAGTGCTAGAGTGGCTGTGTGCATGGAGATGCCCAGAATGGGGGGAGATCTCTGCTTGGGACACCAAGACCAAGGCTCTCTACTCCCAGGGGGCACCCTGGAAGACCATGATGGGTTGCTGTACTGGGTGGCGAAGGATAACTCCTGGTGCCCCGGAGCCTACACGCCATTGTGTTGAGGTTGTTGCACGGGTCAATGGGGGCAGGACACGCTGGGGTGGCAAAAATTCTGAGGAAGCTGCGGGGGTGGTTTTACTGGCCCAGGTGCAGGCAAGACACAGAGGTATTTGGTACTGCTGTGATGCCTGCACCACCTGGAAAGGCCCAATTCAGCAGACATGAACTCCCTTGCAGCCGTACCTTGTGAGGCTCCACAGGTAGAGGGTGGGGGTTGACATCTTGGGCCCTTTCCTCCACAGGTGCCAGAGGAGCTCCACAGTGACCAGGTGAGGAACTTTGAGTTGCAGGTGCTTGGTGAGGTATGCAAGCAGGTGGGGATAATGAAGACCCGCATCACCCCCCTCCACATACAAAGCAACAGAGTGGTGGAGCAGTTTCATCACACCCTAGTTCCACAACTCATGATCCTTGTTGCCCAGCACCAACGTGATTAAGGTGTCCATCTTTTCCTGGTCCTGTGAGCATGCTGAACGACAGTGCAGGAGAGCCCCGGATGCACTCCTGACACCCTCATTTTCAGCCGGGAGCTACAGAACCTGGTGGACCTGGTGTTTGGCTACAGACCCTGGAGCTGGATCTGCTGACAACACTGGGTATGGAGTACTAATGCCAGCTCCAGGACCATCTACAGGCGGTGCACAAGCTGGGGGCAGCAACAGGTTAGCAGAAGAGGGCCTATGATGCACACTGCTGGGGACAGGGGTTCTCTTCCAGGGACTAGGTGTGGGTGTACTGCCCATCGAGGAAGAAGGGTTAGTTATCTAAACTGGACAGTCATTTGTAAGGGTTAGGGGAGATGCCGGAGCTCCGCTCGGACGTGGTCTACTGGGTATGGATGCCAGACCAGTGGCAAACTGTGTTGTTGCACCAGGACCGTCTGGTTCTATACTGACACATGGCACCACCAGAACAGCCTTTGTCAGAGGAAGGGGTGAGTACCCCGATGGATGTGTCTCCCACAAACTCAGGGACTGGGCCTGTGGCTCAAAGGCCACAGTGGCATAAGTGCAGCCCGGAACGCCTGACTGATTTTTTTGTGGGGTTGCTGGTGTAGTCAACCCTTTAAGAGGGGGGTAGTGTGGCAATATATGGATTTCGAGGGACCCTGGAGTGCCACGTGGTATCCTGGCATAGTGCCAAATGTAAATAATGTGTAAAGTTTAATGAATATGTGTTGAAAGTAGCATCGTGTCATGTTATGTACGTCATGTTGTCATGTACATGTGTAAGTGTTGTAATGTGCCGTGTGTCCGTGTGAATAATGTCTTAGATGTTATGATGTATGTGAGGGGCTCATATGTCTGAAAACCTGGAAAAACATTTTACAAATATTTTATGTATAAGGGCGATGTAATCACAATGCGATAATCAGAATGGTGTAGACAAGTTTTTGACTGGAAAATGACATCCATGGGGTAGTAATTGCTGCAACCTGAAATTTTGTCATATAAAAAACTAATTGTGATGTTGGCGAGTAGAATGTATTTAAGTTAAAATTATTTCAAAACTTAATTTTGTATAATTAAGATAAAAATGTAAAATTAAGTTTCCTAACCCTTTTAGACAAGCAATATGTCACGGCCTCCACACTGTGTAACATCCTTGCAGTTGATTATTTTATTAAATATCTATTGAAATGTAGCTGGAGGCCTGTTAAAGTTGAAGAGTTATTTTTTGATGATTTTTGAAATATATGTATCCATGCTGAGATTTTAAAAGGAAAAGAACATTACAAATTTAAAACAATAACCCTCTGTCTGTGACATCAGCGCCTGGGTCCTGCTGATCAGAGGTCCCATTTGCCCATCATGTTTCCCCATTGTGTTTCCTAACTGGTAATTATCATGCCCTGATTACCCTCACGTGCTTCACCGGTGTTCTCTTCCTATATAAGTCAGTGTCTGAGTCTTGTTCCCTGTCAAGTGTTTGTTTAGCTTAGGTGATTTCCCTGCCATATTTCGTTTCTCAGTGTTCCTACTCTTTGTTCCCTAGTCCTCTGCTTCCTGTGTCAGTCCCTAGCCTGCCTGTGTAGATTTGGATTGTCCCGCGTTCAGGACAGAGCTTGGTTGTTCTTTTGTTTCTTTGCCGTTTGAGTAAAGCATCTTAATTGGATTTGCATCTCTGCCTCTGAGCCCTTTGTCTGTCTGGTCCTGGTAGCATATGACTGTACTCCTTCTTTTGTTTTTCTGTTTTCTTTGTTTCATCTTCTGTTTAACTTTAACATTAACATTGTAGTAATTGTTAAAATGACTTCCGTAAAAGCTGAACTTTGTTATTTAATATTTATTCACAACAGAAGCACAATTATTAAATGAACAAAATGAATATTTAATGCAAATCACCTGTCTGTGTTTTATTTGACAGTTTTTTTTTCATTAAATCTCTCTATTATGTCTTTAAACAGACATCCATTTTTTAAAGTTTTGTTCTTTCATGAACAGTTGAATTTTATCTATCCAGGTTTGTTCCTCCTTGTTGAATATGAAGTCATGCATAATATACTCATATCTGTTGTTCACCATTAGACCATTGGAGATATGTTGCCAGTAGATACAAATTTATCACAGTGCTTACCAATATTTTACCTGAAATAGCATACTCCTATCACTGAATTACTTGTGCCAAATTTAAATTTCCACTCCCAGATGTTTGTTCCCATACAGGTTAATCATCAAATTTCTGTTTTTAAAGGAATAAAATAATTGTAATTTGCCAAACATACCATTTTCAGTTGGGAATAATCATCACTTAATAAAAATTAGAAGTGTTGGTGAAACCTGATAATCTATTTAGGCTATTTGAAATTAAGTTTCACAATTTAACAATGTAAATATATTCTTCATTATGTCATACAAAACTGTGCCCATTTAACGAAACATGTTTTACATGTATGAATGGATTTAAAGAACAGTTTAATCATTATCATTATTGTCTTAAACAAAATTACAAAGTAGATGTGCTTTGATTCTGAGCCCATTCCACAATGATCATGAGTCAACAATAATAATACTCAGTAGTTTGAACTGGCATACAGGCTCAGTGGCTAGCAGTGAACTCTCACTCCTTAAGGGTTGCCGTTTCAAATCCCACCACTACTCTGTGTGTGTGGAACCTGTACATTTACCCTGTGTCATGTAAGTTTCCCCCCACAGTCTAATGATATATAGTTAGCCTAATTAGCTTGTTTAAGTTACCCATAGTGAGTATGTATCCTATGATTGACTGACATTCTGTCCAGGGTGTGCCGCAGCATTATGGTTTTTGAGACCCCCTATGAGTCTGACTAGGATAAGCGGTTGGATGATGGATGGATAGATTTTCAGCAGGGATTGTTTTTAAGTTTTCTACAGTCACATTCATCCATTTTCCTAACCACTTAATCTGATTCAGGGTTGTGGTGGACCTAGAGCCTATCCCAGGCAGCTTCAGAGCACAAGGTGTGTTACACCTTGGATGCAGACCTAACCCATTGCAGGGCACACTCATGCACACACTATGGACAATTTAGCCACACTAATTAGCCTACAATACATGTTTATGGACTGCGGGAGGAAACCGGAGTATCCAGAGGAAACCCTCAAAGCATGGGGAGAACATGCAACTCCACACACACAGAGCTGGAGGTGGGATTCAAACCCCCAATCCTGGAGGTGCAATTACTAACCACTGAGCCACCATGGCCCCTCTAAGTGTACAAATAATGCCTCATTTCCAACCTTAAGTTTTCAGATTGACATGGCTTCAATTGCACAAGTTTACACTGCAATTAGAAAACCATCTGTCTATTCCCATGGAAGTTACTGTTTAAATACAAGGTGACAGTGCAAAATGTTCCATGAAAGAATACAACAGAAGGGAGAGCTATACATATATGTAACCTAGTTCGTTCTGTCTCTCCGTATTGAGGTGCAGACAACGCAACCATGAAGTACTATGTAAGAACTGGGTTAAAAAAGCATGCAAAAAAGCATTATTGTTTTCAGCATTCTTTTCATTTATTTTTTCCAAAAAAATACGTCATAAAGCAATTGTTTCTGAAGATGACTGAATCCATAATTTGCTTCCTGGAATTTTTTATTCTAGCCATAGAATGTTTTCTAATTTTAATTTTCTGGTATCACGTCTTTTGAATTACATTTGAGATAATTTTCTTATGACCCTTCACCTTCCTTTTCTTGCAGTTGCTGCCCCTTTGGAGGATGACGATGATAAAATCGTCGGTGGGTATGCATGCAGAAAGAATTCTGTGCCCTACCAGGTATCTTTGAATATTGGGTACCACTTCTGTGGAGGGTCCCTGATCACCAGCCAATGGGTGGTGTCTACAGCTCACTGCTTCAAAGCATAAGTTGAGAACCTCCAGTACCATCCATCAAAGCATTCTGGTTAGCTACAAATCTTCATGAATAGCCAAGTAAGAATGTGGTTTTGAATCTGGTTTAGCGCTCTATGATTACTTACATGAACTTTTCCCATATATATCGGGTTTCTTTTTGATATTCCAAAGATGTGTTTAAGTCAAAAGATCCATTTTCTCTAGTGCAGAGTTTCTCGATCACTGAGCTGTGGTCTACAGGTGGGCCAAGAACGCCCTCTAGTGGTCTGCAGAGGCCATAATGGTAAATTCATGGGCCATCTTGTTGAAAAGGTTGAGAACCCCTGCTTTAATGTATGGAATTGTCTGTACGGTGTATGTATAGTAGATATTCCCCAGTATAGACTCTGGGTTTGTGTTGCCCTAACTGGATAAGCAGTTTTTGGTAATGGATTGATGGATTACTACTGAAATTATAAAACATATAAGTCCAGAATCATTTATTTGATAACCTCAAGATCAAGTCCATTTTAAATTCTGCCCATTGAACTTTATTCATTACTTGCTTTGATTCACAAATAAATCACTCTGTTTTTCCAGTCACACTGAGGTGCGTCTGGGGGAGCACAACATTCCTACCAGTGAGGGCACTGAACAATTTATCAGCTCTGAAAAGGTCATCAGGAACCCCAGCTTTAACAGCATTACCCTGAACAATGACATCATGCTGATCAAGCTGAGCAAGCCAGCCACTCTGAACAACTATGTGAAAGCCGTGCCCCTGCCCACAAGCTGTGCTCCTGCTGGCATCAAGTGTCTCATTTCTGTCTGGGGAAACACCTTGAGCAGTGGTAGTGAGTAACAGACTCTCACTTGCCTCTGACCATAAGTGAGGAACTCATAGTCCCTTTCAAGTTTTATAGTTTCATGGCAGTCTGTCAAATAGTACTTATCTCTTGAACAGCTGGGGAAAATGGGCTCCACCTGTGGCTGAACTGGCAATATTGATCCAAGAAATATTAACTCAGTGGACTGCAAGCTAAAAGATGTTAATGCTTGACTGTAAAATGTGACAGGAAATGATCTGACCTACTTCTGTTCTTCCAACTTTCACAAACTACCCTGATACTCTGATGTATCTGGATGCACCCATCCTTAGTGACACCAGCTGCAGTAATGCCTATCCTGGTCAGATCACTGCCAACATGTACTGCGCAGGGTACCTGGAGGGAGGCAAGGATTCCTGCCAGGTGATAAGCACATTGCATGTCATGTACACACTATAATATGTATTTAGGAGTAGTATTAAAAGTGATTTATTGACACAGGTAAGAACCTGCTATTCCCTTTAACATCAATGTCTGAAATATCAGTAACAATATTCTAACACGTTGGGTGAAATATTTTTTTCTCACAGTCTCCTCATGTCTTCTTACAACTCCTTCACTCCTAGGGTGACTCTGGTGGTGCTGTGGTGTGCAATGGCCAGTTCCAAGGTATTGTGTCTTGGGGATATGGCTGTCCTCAGAAGAACAAGTCTGGTCTCTACACCAGAGTCTGCAACTACAACACCTGGGTTCAAAATACTATTTAATCCAACTAAACCTCAAATTTAACAGAAAAGTCTTGGAAAGAACTAACATGGCTAAATAAATTTTCAAGTAATACTACAAAAAAAGTCCTGATTTTAATAGTAACCTCATTTTGGAAACAATACGTTGTGATGGATTATACCTACAAACCAGTTTTCACAAATACAGGGTTCTGTAGTTATGACATTCCCTCTGTTTTTTTAGAATGCTAGAAGTTTCATTTCATGTTAAGACTAAGAGAATTTTTGGCACAAAGAATTCATCCAGTACAGGGTCTCAGGGGCCTGGAGTCTATACCAGGCAGCATAGGACACACAAGGGGCATTTTAGAGATACCATATTACCTAACTGTAAGTCACTGGGTTGTGGGAGAAAATTAGAGAACCCAGAGGAAACCAGCAAAACCCAAGAACATACACATAAACAAACTGGAGATAGAATTCATGCCGCCTGATCTGGGGGTAGCAGGCAATCGTGCAGTCCTCTGAGTCACAACACCACTCTTTTTGTAACATTTATAAGTATAATCCTGCCCTACCCAAGTGGCTTTCTTTATATCCCCTGTAAGGCATTTAGTCAAATGAAGGGCAAAAACAGAAGAGTCTGGTTATGTTTGTGTCCATGCTGGTGCTACTGACTTGCTTATGGTTTTCAATATTAACTGAATTCCCTTCACACGCAGGTTCATTCAAATTAGAAAATGAGTCATATATAGAGTATTACAGCATTCCTGGAGGTGAATAATAATAGTACAAGGACACAAATAAGGCTCTTAAATCCTAATGCTTATTAAGGTTATATCTAAATAAAAAGCAGTGCATTATAAACATTCAACCAAAAAACTGTGGATTCATTTTAAATTAAAAAAATCCATATGTGACAAGCTGTGGAGGCAAACACAAGCTCTTCCAACAGCGACTTACAATTTGCTAAGTAAAAGCTGGAACAAGGTGCGGTGCATTGTTTGAAAAACCACTCACCACAAAAATACATAAAGCAATTAAATACTTTTTTTATTCTCAAAAAACGATGCTGGTATTTCTAGCTCTCGTATTGTAAAAAGTGAAGCTGAACAATGTATTTTTTCATGTCAGCATAATTGATTTCCAGAAGATCTGATCTTCAGGGGATCAAAAAACTAAATTAGCACAGCTCCAGCAACCATGTGCAGATCCAGCATCCAAATTTTCTATCAGTACTAAAGCTGGATTCTATATCTACCATCCTTGACTAGAGGAGAGTATTTTCCAGGCAGCTCATTATTGTAACAATGCATATTAAACTTAAGATTATTAAATTAAAATACATGAAAAATTTAAGCTAGATGCTGCAGTTACCCTATGCTTTATATACGCTAAATTGCTGATAGTTACTTGTGTGATGTGACAGGTCCACATGACTTGCCAGTCATACATCCTGTGCACACTAACTTGAACTGTGTCCCCATACATTGGGACATTAAAACCATTGTGACCCAGGCCCAGTGAACCAATCCTGCCCTGGCCAAGACCCCCTCTAGTTAGCTCTATTTTCTGCCCTCTGCCCACTGAGAAGTTCTCCAGTGGAGACACGCCTCAGATCAGAGGAGCACCGGTGCCACCACACACCTCATGCTCACTTTGTTCCACTAACAAAACTACCTTCAACTCCAGAGACCTCTCCACCTCAATGCTGGGATGGGTTCCCATTGCATGTTGCCTCCGCCCAGGGTCCTCAATTCTATTACAAGTTGTGGTGGACATTCTGCACCCTGTTAAGATCTACAGTCAGCATTTCCCCTGGCTTTCATCTCTAGACCAACAGGCAAGTGAAGAGGGTTCTTCAGGGGGTGGAGCAGTTTCTTCACTGCTTCAACGCCTCCAGACCCAACACCTGGAGTGCGTACCTGTTATGCATAGTGCTCACTCACTACTTCCAGTAGTCCTCGGCGACGCGTATGTCTCCATGTTAATGTGTATTGAGTTCTCCCTGGAGAACCATATCAATGCCACTTCCACTCTGGCTGTGGAGCAATTTTGAGGAAATATCCATCCATCAGTTAGCTATAAACACCTATCAAGTGCAGGGTGAGGGTGTGTTAAGCAAAACTGTAGCTAGCTTAATTTGTCAAAATAGTAAAGAACATTTGGTAGGCATCCTAATCACAATAAATCATTTAAGAAACGAAAAGGTTAAACCTATAAATGTGCTTTTCAGAGATCCAACCTAAGTACAAACAAAATGTATAAAATAACTAGATGAAATATTGGCAAAACTATGCAGAGAAATAGTGGTCAGATATTGTTATAGCAGTGCAAATTTGGAGAATTATCCCAGTACATTTACAAATGTTATCAAAGAAACCTCCACAAAGTGGAATAAAAGGCTTATTCAAATATAAGGAAATCCAAATACCTAATGGCATGTTACAGGCAGTATGCACTGCATGTGTTGTATTTTGTTTCCTTCCCATCTCTTTCACTCCATCTTCCTCCTCGTCCCCTTTCCTACTCATTTTTCACGTCGCTAGGATTATGTATGATTGGTTTGAAAAGCATGACAGTGATATTAGCTTACACAACATGTACTATGACCTCCTTGTGCCACCAATACTTCAGCTATACGGCAAGGCTTTGATTCAATGAGGCCTCTGAATGTTTTCACAGGAATGCTATACAATGATAACCCTACAGCTTACCATTCAGCAACAAGAGAGGCTCTGAACGCTCAACCTGTCTATCAAATTAATCCTCCAGATCTTCAATAGGATTGCCATCTGGGCAACATGGTGGCCAGGATGGTTGACAGAGTTACAGGAGTAATCACTTTCTCCAATACAAAGCTTTTCAGTATTATTTAAATGTCTTCATTTTGGTTTATTTCAACCAAAGTAAAGCAGGATGATCTTAAATATGGCCCACCCTCACATACAGTACATTATAATGAGACAAGACTTTTTCTGTGAACACAATGAATATCTGTACAAGCCATGAACAAATTTTTGTACAGTTTTATAAATACACACATCACATATATGTTTTTCTGTAACTCTGTTGTCTTGCTTATGTGTGAAACATCAAGTTCTCTAACTCAATAACTTGCACTGATGAAATAAACAAAGGACAACAATAACATTACAAAGCTTCTTTTACATGCGCTACAAGGAAAGATGATTGCATGTTAATCCAATGTTTTCTTTGAAAGGAAGATCAGGACCAAGATTAGCAATTTTCCACCTCTTAGATGTAGATGGTTAAATTTTATATTCCAATCATCAGTATGTATACACAATGTGTCAAGCCCAACCAGGATCCATCTAGCCATGCCCAGCCTGTTCTCCTTTGACCTCCTTTGAAAATTAGCGCATTTGCAGCTCATCGATCCAAGTACTAAAGCAACAGCTGTGTAACTATCTTATTGTGAGGTATTGCCTGCTATCAGACTTAGTGAGTGGTCATTTTGTACCCATCTATAACTAGCTTTCTCAACTGTTCTTCTTGCTCTCTGCTATTTGGTTTTGGTGTTTTTCGCTGTTCCTCACTTTTTTGACTACGTGTCATTCAGACTCTTTGTTCAATGACTTACTGATTTGGATCGGGAAACTTGCGTAATTTAACTGGCTTTATGACCTATTCCATTGTCTTGGATTATGACAAAACATAGTGCCAAACAAAAAAAAAACAAAAAACTGTAACTGGATCTCTTCTCATCTTTATCCTTACACAGTACTGTATATACAGTAAACTGAATAATGTCTAGTCCAATAAAGCTTGTTTAATAAACACTTGTTTTAATTTAAGCCAAACAGTTGTAATGTACTTTTTCTCTACCATAAAATCTTTAAGAGGTTTTTCAGTCTGCAGCACTCTCAACCTCAGCTTGTATGAGCCTCAGTGTTGTGCTTCAGCAGAGAACTCTCCTCTATAAATTTTTCTCCACATGTTGAGCAGCTGTAGGGTCTTGTCTGGCCCCGTTGGGGGCGGAGGGACAGGTATCCTGGAGTACTTGTGCCAGATGGATTTAGTGTCATTGAGGGTGGGTGCTTGGAGACCATGTGACGTTCCCAAGTCCGAGGATCAGTGAAGATGATGTGGCAATGAATGCAGGGCATGGAACTGGCTCCACCTGGACTGCTGTCACTCTCTGAAAGTCAAAGAAAACTACAGGGCAGGAATGTTGCTACCATAACTGTCCAAGATTAAACTGCTTATAAAAGCATCAAAATAATGAAGTAAAAATTACCAAAAATGTGCATGAATTTGAATGAAAGCGTTAAGTTTAATAGGTACATACTGTCAATTATGTGTTGCTTCTCTAGATTCTCAACATTCCTCTTATCTTCTCCTTTCTCTTTACTCCTTTCCTGCAGTGATTCATCCAGTCCACATGAGGTCAGACTCCACTTGCTGTGCGTACGCTGGTGTGCAGAAAGAAGGCGTGAGGATGGGAAGGTGCGGTCGCAGACACAGCAGGCAAAAACGGTGTGGCCCTGGAGCTTTTGTTCATAATCAGCCGGATGCTTAAAGCGCAGGTGCCTCTCTGCTGTCTCCGCGTCACGGAATGTCATGAAGCAGCGCAAGCACTGGGGAGGCTGAAGAGTCCTGGGAGACCGGGCTGAGACCCAGAGAGGGACATAACACACATGTGAAAATGGGTGGGATCGATAACATTACAGAAACTAGGCCAGAATTCCACATGCATCTCTGTGTCTACATTAAAATGGAGACAAAAGAAAGAGAGATCGTACAATATTAGAGGTTCTAGGTCTATACCTTTTGTAAATATGATCAGACACAGCAATAATATTCCCAAAATAAAATCATTTGATGTGCTTAGATTTTCATGGTAAAGCTAACTAATGAAGCGGTGACTGTCAGTGTGATAGCGATATATGTTTAATAGCATGATTTATTGACAGGAATACAATAGGTTGTGATTATGGTTTATGGAGATGTCGGTAATAGATTGCACAGCTTTGTGAAACACATTTAAGGATTGTAATAATTGACCAAATTATTGCTGCCATTAAATATAAATATACACTGCCTGTCCAAAAAAATAAGTCATGGTTTCAATTTAAACAAGTAAATACAGTACTTCAGAGCTAACATCTGGTCAAGGCTCAGCAAAGTTATAAAGCAATAAAACGAAATCAACTGAGTACCTGAATCTACTGAATGACCAGGTTATCCCATCAATGGATTTTTTTCTTCTCTGACAGCACAGGCGTATTCCAGGACAAAAATGCCAAGATTCTTCAGGCTCAAATTGTGAAATAGTGGTTCAGGGAGCATGAAGAATTTTTTTCACACATGAACTGGCCACCACTTAGTCCTGACCTTAACCTCATTGAATGTCTTTGGGATGTGGCAGAGAAGACTTTATGGAGTGGTTCAACTCTCCTTTTGTCAATACAAGATTCGATGAAAAATGAATGCAAATCTAGGATGGAAAAAAATGTTGAGACATTGTATAAATTCGTCCAAACAATGCCATGACAAATGCTCCTTAACCAAAGCTAAAGTTGGTCAAATGAAAGACTGAAGTGTGTGACTTTTTTTGGCCAGGCAGTGTAGAATGAACAATACACCAGTTATAGTGGCATCTCTGAAAAAAATGTTTAACTTAATTATTCAGTTGGTATTATGACTGTATTCAAGTGTTAAAACAAACCTCTCAAAGATAGACTGATCAATCTTTGTGGTTATACTAAAGGCAATCAGCTTAGACACAAAAAGTAACCTATTAAAGGCTCTTTATATTTAATGACAATACCAACAAATTCATTTCTTTGAAACAACATCAATGACATCATAGAGTCTTGGAATCTCAGGGGGCACAACATCCAAGTAGAACATTCACTATGTGCTACAGGCAACTTAACCCAACACAAGAATGTTTTGTCTCCTGGTCCAGTAATCCTAACTGGCTCGTTTGTTAAAGCATCATAGAGTATCTAAATACATTATGCTAATTTTCTCCATTTGATTTTGCTAATTTGAAAATTTACAGTTGCAGTTAAGACAGTGTGATTGTTATTTTTCCCTTTACCAATATTGCAAAAATTTTATTTCCTTTCCCATTTTCATCAACATACTCAAACAACAAAACTAAAGGCACTAATTTTAATCAATAAAAAGCAAAGTATCTATTAAATTAAATTTGACAAATGCAGTACAGCACAATCATATTTTCTTTACACATCTGAAAAATTATTTTAATCTCTTGCATTAAAAAAATCTCTTTTCTGAATTGCTAAAACACATTTCTTGAAATCTTGGATCCTTTTCTCAGAACAGTAAACACAAAACCCAATTTTCAAACTACATTCACAAAACCTTTGACTCACCTTGCAAAATCAAGAAATCAACTCAAAACCTTTTTATCTTTGCTCCAAACCAAACACTGCTTTCAGATCACAATACAAAGCCAGCCAAAACTTAAGCACTACCGAGCAGTCATTACACACTACATCAAAAAATACAAAACACTGTGTTCTTGGCATTGCAAGAAAGAAATCTTTATTTGGGTCTTATGTATGTAGTTATACTGTATACAAAGTATTGGAAACCAGCAGGCAAATTGTTTAATTTAATGCTGGCAGGCTTCCTCTAATACTGTATAATACAGATATTGTATAGTACCGTAAGAAGGTTTTCATCTTGTTCCCTTTCTTTAGTACTGGTAGGGTGATGTACTATGACATCATACTCCGTTATTATGCTGTAACTTTCAAGGGCCAAAAAGCAAAATTAACTGCTCTCTTCTCTGAATGTCCTGATTACAGAGGCCACCGAGAATGTGCATAAATTAGGTTGCACACATCGTCCTGCTTCCTTCATAGTCATGCCATAAACCAGAACATGATCTATGATAGTTGCTGTGACTTCATCTGAAATGACTTCTTTCTCATCCTCCTCCTTTTCTTCTATTGTTCTGCTCCATTGTTGAAATTACAATTCAACCCACCTATGCCACTTGCACTTGAACTGTCTTATATCCCATTCACTAATTGGGTTTATCACATATTTAAAAAAACAAGTGTGAACAGTTCTGAGTCATTGTGTGTGAACGATAATTATGCTGTAATTGTGTTTAACTTCTGCCTCTTGTGTTTACCATTTTGTATCACAAGTACATGAGCGCAAAAGGTGTTTTAGTGAATGAGAATGTGTTCAAAGTTTTGCAAAAAGTGATCGATCTGATAAATGAGTTCAGGCCACTGAGCATTTGGTGCTGAGAATGGGATTTAGTGTTTTATCAATTCAGAAAGACTGTAACTGACCAAAATAAAAATGTCTGATTTAGCAGATGCTAGAGACTAACCATTAAATAAAACACATAAATTCCAAATCTTTTAATTTGCCATATTATCTGAGTATATCATTTATAAATTCTAAATTAAGATCGCTAAATCAAATCTCCTTATAAACACTGAAACTGCACTGAAACACATACACAATCTGCAAAGCTCAAGAGTGTTGGAGTTCAGTTTTGTCTTTGCATGGTCATCTCAAAGACAGTAGAAAACTGACGACTGGTGAAGACAGTACAAAGTCTTCAACAATTCAAAATACAGTATAAATAAAGTGAGGGGAAAACACTCACCTAACAGACTATCTGCATTACTGGTTAGCATCACGGTGTTTGCCTCTTGGTCTTCTGCTTCTTTACCTTCCTCCTCCTCATCTGCTTCCTCACCATGTTGGCTTACTCTGTGGCCCTTTAGAGCTTCAAGGTCGTGAAAAATATGGCAGCAATTCTGGCACTGGTGCTGTGGTAGGAGACCGCACATGTGGGACTGCCGATGTATGGCCAGCTTCCGGAGTGTTTTTAACGTGCGGCCACAGATTCCGCAGACGTACTGGGACTGTCCAATATGGCTCTGTTTATGCATAATGAAGGCAGTGGGTCTCAAGAATCGGTCACCACACACGGGACACCGAAATTCCAATTTTGTCCCATCTCGGTCATCTCTGCCTATTATGCCTACACAACAGTGCCCAGTAAGTTCCCAAGATGAACTAAAGCAGCGCTGACACAATCTGCAGTACCATGAGTCAGTGCCTTGGCCACCCACGGCTGTCTCTTGAGTACTCTTGTCCTCTTTGCAGGCTCTCTTCCTCTTTCTTATCTTTTTTGCTTCATTCCCATCTTCCAGAGTGCTCAGATTATCCTTTCGAAGCCCAGTGCTCACTTCATGGGGCAGTGAATATGCTGGAAAATGAAATGGCAAAATGCAATAAATAAATTTTTCATAGAAATCCACTATGTGTCTGCACTATTAAAGTGTTGAATAAGTAGGGCAATATTAAGCACAGTCATTGGCATTTATCAGCAAGAAATCAAAATGCTAACCAACAACCACATAACAATAACAGATGTCCCTTAACTGCACATCACCACTGCTGGTATATGCCCATTGTATTGGGTACAAACCATAAGACTCCCTCTCTCCTGGCTCCTCCTCTTTCTCTTGCTTGGTGACTGATTGTGAAGGCACTTGAACATCATACAACTTCTCCTCATGCTCTTCCTCCTCTTTCTTGATAATAATGTCCATATTGTCAGGATGTAGAGGTCCTCCTTTCCCACAGAGATTCCACTCCACTCTATGATAGACTAGAATTGTCAGCAGAAAAGTAAACTAAGAGTAGCATCTGATGTGAATTAATTTCATCATTACATGAACTTGATTAAAAAATTATTTTTAAAATGTGTGTTGCCTGGAAAAAGCTTTCATAATTTGACTTTTTATTGAAAATATGGCATGAATGATTTACAGAATATAATTTATTCTATAAATTGTTCGTCATATCTCATCCTTATTGTCATCTTTGACATTTTATCTTCATTATCTATAAGATTGGAGCGCTTAAGTTGAAATCGATTTGTCAATTGAACATTTCAGCTCAATGTGAAAGTCTGCTAGAGGGCTGGAGTTGATTTTCACTTTACTGGGTTGATTGAGAAAGAACCCCATCCAAGCAATGATCTCCCTTTAATGAAATCTAGCTGGCCAATGGGATGATGAGGGCAAAGTATGTGGACGCAGGAGACAGGACTTGGAAAACTTTGTTTCTAAAGGAATTTTTTTTACAGATTTTCTTGTGCTTCTGTATGGTATATTCAGTTTTGGCAAACTGTGCTGACAGCAAAGCAAAGCCTTCATTGTCCTCTCATATGCTCTTCACTGATAAAACTCAGTGAAAACCACAGGTGTAAAATAACATACTGGTGAACCGGGACAATGCTATCCGTGCTGTACAGTGTACATACTTTTGTATTTTTTTGTACCATCATTTCACGTTTCCATTTCACAGACAACGTACAAATCATTTATCAGAGTACAAACGTGCACCTGCACTTACTACCACCACCGCGTTAAACTACTGCCGAGGGAAAGATTTAAATATGGCAACGACGAAGGGGACTTAAAAAAATAAGCATTCTCTGAATTCTGCCAGCATTTTTATGGAACGATCCCAAAATTGTTTTTACAATAATAAAACATAAAATAACAATAATTTTTTAAATAATTACTAGCTACGGTACATGATATGGTTGAAGCTATTTTTTATTACCAAAAATATTTACCTTTAAATAAAACCAGTCTGAAAAAATCTAGGCCGAAGATGTTGAATTTTTTCTACAAGGAAACATAAGACTGACCTGAGTATCAGGCCTACCTATATATGTACGTATATGTGACATGCTATGAAATCTATTTTTTCCATAACAGAATCTGCAATCCATAAAAGATGAGATATTTTGAGTGATTTTCGTGAAATTGCCGGTCTGCGCACAATTTCCGATTTTTATTTTTTAACGCAAAGCGGTTGATGATTTTAAAAATGACTCCTTATTTAAAAAAAATAATTTTGTACTAATGGAGCATTGAAATAACCTTTTCTTCCGTGCTATATTTTACCGATGGTTCAGCATATTTGAAGGAGGTGTGCACATTTTCAATATAAGCATTACTTATGGTCTCACAAAAGCTTTTCAGTATACTTTCACATAAAACATGCGGATAGACTTTCAAACTGACTGACTACAGTTTTTTGCGTGTAGAAGTGTTTGGATTTGTGAGTTATGTAACATAAACAGGCGAACGATAATCGATATAGCTGTTTAACTAATTAATTTCTTACAAAATAACTGCTGGTCTTGATTCGGTCCTCTGGCTGAATATTTACGTCATCCGTAAACACTTCCGAAGATTAGAATTGTTGTTTTGGTAGAGATAAATATTCAGAAGAAGCTCATCTAGAGCTATATAACAATAAAACCAGTGCGCTCTTACCCCATAAGTACCGGAAAATCGACGCTTTGTACAAGCACTTTTAAGGTGGCCCTTTTTACTTCCGGGCAGTACCAGGGCTAGAGCATCGGCTGGCATTGATCCCGCAAACAAACAGCGTAAGCTGTACATTGTGTGTATAAAATGTATGCACTGCAGTTATCCGCGTAGGTTTTTCTTCATATTCAAATACATATTGTTCAGGACGGCATTGAGTGTGGAGATGCGTATCCTGAAATAACCTAGGGTACGTGAGTGTGCATTGCGTGCTACCTTATGAAAAACATGCCTCGTGTTCCTGGGATATGATATGGATGGATCATTTTAACCCCACTTATTTTGGCGGTTGTTGAGATCGAAAGGATGCAACCCCAAACCCCACTTTATTTCGCATGCTCGTGAAACCATGTGGTGTGAACATATATATTACTTACCCAGTCTTAAAGCTGTTAGCGGGGAAAATATATTGTTTAGGAACAGGTTTGTTATGTATATTGAAAGTACCACAAATTACAACTAACATTGAACATGTAGGTAGGGGCCATTCAGTGGAAGCAAAATTACTTCCTTTTATGTGTGAAGAAACAACTTTTTGATATACTGTATATCTGGCTCAGTAAGCACTAAGCAGCACTGTTGTCTAACACCTACAGGGTTAGAGTCTCAACTTCCACCTTCCCTTTTAGGGAAGTTTAAAGACATCAGTTAACCTAACCCCAGGTTTCTGGACTACAGGAAGAAACAGGAGTCCAGAGAATTAAATCCACAACCTAAGAGGACCCACTGAACCATGTACTACCACATCTGGTACACTTAAAATGATTAGAATGTTTATTTTTTTTTAAATAACCCATTTAGTTTTAGACACACACATCTGAAACTCCATTGCATCCTCCTAGACCAGTAGTATGAATAAAAAACAACTTAATAAAAATATTACACTAACTATAAAAACTTATAATTGGTACTAACGTGTCAAAACAAATGTCATAAGCATATAAAATAATTTTACAAACTTGAAAGTATTTCACACAAGTGGCATTTAGAAAAGTTGGCATTAAATTAGTCTAACTATATTGTAATGACAATAAAACTAAGAATTAAGCAAATTAATAAAATGTTACAAAAAGGTTTTGCTTTATTGATTTAAAATGACATTTACAAGGAATTACAAAAAATAACATTTTTGAAAATTTAGTAGAAATCTTTTAACTACTCTTGCTTTAAATTTTGCTTTACAACACAATCTTTAAAATGACAAAAAATTAAGATAATGAAGACATATGTTGTTAATTTGGTGCCAGTATTTATGAACAAAAGTAAAATCTCCCACAAACTGAATCTGGGGGCAAAAACACTTTGCAGAGAAGTTTGTATTTCAATACTAGTCACAAGGCAGAGTGTGGGGGGTTTCTTTCTTTTAAAAAAAAAAAAAAAACAAAAAAACTGAAAATAGCATAAAACCAAAACAGGATTTACAATTACATTACAAAGACTTTTGTGTCCTCTTTCAAATTTCATTAACATGTGGATACAATACATATTTTTTAGTGGAAAAAAAATCCCAGAACACAACAAATGCAATTTGTACAGTGCACTACTAATTCACACTATTTTTGTACTACCATCACAGTTTAAACATTGGAAATAGATGTAAATTGCATCACGTTTCCCATTTTCAGGGTAAGATTCTTTCTAAGACCTTCAAAGTAGCTAATAGCTTGGAAATGGTCTTTATAGTGTCCATAATTCACAAATTTATTTAGAAAAATGAATATAAGAATATGGTGTGATAAAATGTGAAGGTTTCTAGACCATTTACTTACAAGATTAGACTCTCATCAAAATAATGGAAAATCACACTATGAAATACTGGTGCTCAAAGGCAGGAAACTAAATGAATCTGACCAGAATACAGTATATTACACACACTGTAATCTGCAGATTTTTTGGATTTGAGTAACCACCAAAGCATCAGCTATATAGCCTCATCAAGAACAATTGTATTTTTAAGACCAATCTTTCCTCACAGTCATTGAGGTATTCAGTGTAATCATCCACCCTTATAGTAGTAAAAACTCAATATTTACAAGTACTGAGTTAAAAATGAACAGAACTCCATGGAGAGAAGTACAATGATGGGAACAAATGAAGGATGAAAAAGGTAATGGTCTTGGTTGAGCATTACTCTTTTTAAAGTTTGGTTCCTTACACCTCTCCTCTGGCATGCTGTATGTAATGTTCATATAACCCTGGAACATCATCAAATTGTGCTCCACACTCTGCACAGTCAAAACCATCATCAACATCCTCTTCATTCTCTTCAATAGAAGAAGATGAGACTCTATTGGTAATTATCGGGGATTTCCTGTAGCTGTGAATGGGTTTTTGGACGTGAAGCATTTCTTCATTTTGGGGACCAGTGTTGGTCTGGGTCTGCGAAATTTGTTGTGTTCTTTGAGGGTATAGTGAAATGGATTTGCCAGTTTGGGTATGAAAATGCAAGTGCTGAGTTTGAGGTTCAGAAGAAGGCACCGCTGTAGGAGTCTGATGTAGAGTCTGAGGTAGGGATGCGTCATCTATCAGGGTGTGGATATCAGGAGGGTTTGCAAGCTTATTGCCTCCTCGTTGAGAAAAACGATAAAAGTGGGGAGGTTTCAAATATGTAAGTGGAAAGGAAGGGCTGATATGACAATCAACTTGTTGGCAAACTTTATTGGTACTGCAAGGAGGGATTGTTGGGACAGAAGTGCTGCCTGTGCAGGCACAGAAGTTTTGGCTCCTGTTCTGAAGAGTGTTCAGGGATGAAATTTCAGGGTTGACAAAAGGTGCTGGTGTACGTTTACATTTATAACCTAGTTGTTGTTGGTGCTGTTGGCCAACAATTTCCCCACTGCGCCACGCCTTCTTTTTGCTAGAAGAGTGACAAATTTGATGGTGAAATAGCAAGTTTAGGGTTTTGAAGCAGGCGTCACATTCTCCACATTGGTAGGGCAGCAAAACTGGTTGTGATGAAAGTGCAGGAACAGGGATATTTGGGGTCGTATGAGTCTTTCGGTGTATTTCCAACTCAGTGGGGTCAGAAAAGGAGAGACTGCAGACTGAACAGTAGCATGAGAAAGCATGATGGTGAATGAAAATGTGTCGTTCTAAATTTCTGTGATGGACGAAACCTTTCCCACAAATATTACATTTGCATGATTTGTAAGAATAGTGACACTCTCGCTGGTGGGCCTTTAACCTTTCTTCTGTAGAAAATGTATAAGGACAGGGAGGACATACATATGGTTTTTGTTCTGTATGTTCCTCTAAATGCTGTTTATACAATCCAACAAAGCGAAACCCTTGACCGCACTTAGGGCAGAAGAAACGTCCTCTTTTTTGTCTATGAACTCGCTGGTGCAGCCAGAGTTTGTTCCAGTTTTCAAGGTTCTTTCCACAGCACTCACATATGTAGCTGTGTCCACGAACATGGGTTAGCATGTGAGCTCTAAGACGCCCCAAGTGCCTAAAGAGTCTGCCACAGCGAGGACACAAATATTTCCTGGGATTAGACTTATGATCAACACATTGAGATTGAAAGGAACCGGGCCTTGGAAAATGGCACTGTCGAAGATATTCTAAGTTGAAAATTTGAATTTGTGGTGTGGATGAATTTGTATGCTTTGGGTAAGATTGTAAAGAATGCTTCCCCCTTTTCATATGGGAGGGGTTGTAGCTTTGTGCTTGAGGGTAAGAAGACATTTTATTCTGAGTTTGCTGGTAGTCTTCATGCTGTGGTTGAGGAGACTGTAGCTGATAATACTGGTAGCTTTTGAGATTTGAACATAGTTGGGGTTGGGGTTGAAATTGTTGATTGTATTGACATTGGGATTCTTCTGAAATTTGACAAGCAGGTGAATTACTTCCCCCATCCTTTACTATTTCCTGGTCTCCACTTAACTTGACACAAGACTGGCGGTGAATATTGAGGTCAGAGACTTTCTGGCTACAGACATCACAGGTATAACACTGAACATTACTGTGTGTACGCATGTGAAGGTTGTACTGATGCCGAAGACCAAATCTTTTCTTACAAATGTGGCACTGGAAAGTTACTGGGGACTTTACCTTTTCCACTTTCTGCACATGGTTTTCTCCAATGGGTCGGCAACGGTGGGTTTTCAGCGTTCCAAGCTGGGCAAATCCCTTTCCACACAATGTGCAAATGTATGGTTTTACTGACCAGTGTATCTTTTCATGCACACGCACACTACAAGCCTGGCTGAAAGCCTTCCCACAAACTTTGCAAGTGTATGGTTTTTCTCCACTATGAACACGTAAGTGTATCTTCAACATTGAGGTAAAGCGAAATCTTTTACCACAGACTTCACATACATGGGGTTTGCCATCCTTCAGGGTAATGGTAGAGCATGGAGTATTGCTTTTGGGGGGTGTTGCAACACTTTTACTTTCTTGCCCCAACTTCTCAATAAAGCTAGTTTTGGTTAAGTCCTCTGTGTGCATCTTACAATGCTCAAACAGTTTATCCCTATCAGTAAACCTACTATCACAATATGGACACTGCAGAGATTCTGACATCTTATGTATCTTTCTGTGAGTTTTGAGGTTAGAATGCTGAGTAAATGTCCTGCCACATTCCTGGCAGTTATATGGCCTCTCACCTGTATGGATACGACGATGAATTATGTAAGATGAGATGTAATGAAAAGACCTTCCACAGTAATGGCACTCTATAGGTTTCTTTCCCTGACACTTGGGTGGGCGTCCTGGTCCACGGGGTGTTGAAGAGCCTGAAGTTAGAGACACTTTCTCCATTGGATTTTCTGCAGAATCATTTTCAGACTTGTTTTCTTTACTTTCATTTTCATTAAGAACTTGATCATTCTGTTCAGTTCTACTGATGTATACTTCCCCAGTGTTTTCATATTGAAATGTCTTTGAAAATTCGTTTTGTGAGGATAAATCTTCTCTTCTTGCCTTCTCATCAGGAGGATTAGAAAACATATCTACATGTGAAGCATTGTTCCCATGAACAGCTTCTAGGGATTTTGAGTCAATGGGAATTTGAATTTTGGACTCTGTAGATGTTAAATGATGAGTATCTGAACTGTCATCCTGAATTGCTTTTGTGGATGTCAATTTTACCACACCTCTTTCTCTCAGTTCTATTTCTTGAAATGGTGTTTGGTCATCTCTCTTTTTGGTATTTTCTGAATTTTCTACCGGTACACGTATGATAGCATGAGACACTTCCATTTCCTCCTCATATCCAATTGTCTTTGAACTGAGAAATTCAGGTGTCTCAGTTTCACTGTGTGAGTCTGAAGAGTTATTGTCTTGGGGAATTTCATTACCTAACAGCTTATCCTTTGTTTTTTTACATAATTCAGGTGCCACAACTTTCAGTAATTTTTCCATATCTTTTCCCGAACAGTTCTGCTTTCCTCCATTAGTTGCACTTTCATTTTGATTCTCTATAGAATTTTTTTGGATGTCTTTGTTTTCAAGTGACACTTCACCATCTATCTGTTGGAGAGCTTTTATAATGGTCCTTCTCTCAGAAGATTTACTCACTGCTAAAATTTCTCTATCACTTGTACTTTCTTCATTCACATGCAGTGTTTCTGGTAGTAATTCAGCTGCCATTTGCAGTCCAGGCTGATTCATACTAACAGACTCATCAGGTGTCTTAGCTGGCATTTTCTCATCTGTAACATTTTCTTTCAGTGTTTCAGTTGCTCTTTTATCTTCATTAGATTTCAGAACTAGCTCTGCGTCTTTCTCGACAGGTTCACACTTAATTTTTCCCCGATCATCCCACCAAGACCTTTTCCTCCTCCGTTTTTTCCGTGAGCCCACTACTTTCCTTGGCTGTTTTGTGAATTCATCAGTGCTGTTCAATTCCATGTGCTTTTGAACTAATGACATTAATCCAGTCTCAACTTGGCACAATTGGCAAGTATTTTGATTTGATTTTGCTTCTTCTGAGGAAGGTCGCAGAACTGATTCCACTTTGAGCTTCTTGGAATTTTTCTGTGGGATGTTATGTACTTCAGTTTCTACAATTTCTGTAACTGCTTTGAATGAATTATCCAATGTGCCTTCCAACTCTCTAAGTGTTTTTTGGTTCCTAAACCTTTTTCGTCGTCTGTCTACTTTATGAGGTTTTTTTGGATTCAGTTTTGTTGAAATATTCAAACCAGACACTGCAATCTCTGATGATTTTGAATAGTATACTTGTGACAGAGGAGTTTGATCTGCTAGTAAATGACCAGAATCTATTTCTTTTTTTACACTTTCCGTGTGGTCTTTGCGTGGTCTTCCACGTTTTCGAGGCACTTTGACTGGAGAAATATTAAATTTAGCTGTATCCTGAGATGAAAGCAAGTATATGCTGGGTTTGTCAACTTCATGTAATTGAGACATTTTACAAGCTGAAGGCTGTGGTGTATGAACACACACCTTTTTCTGAGGCATTTCTGATTTTCCCTGACCTTTCATATTCAAAACACTGTCAGTTCTTTCAAACATGGCTGAAGTCACACCTTTTACAATTTTTCCTGGGCTGCATGGAATACACTTTGGCTTGTGTTTAAGAGTTGTAATTTTGTTCTGTGGAATAGTAGGACTTGTAGTATTGTACATTTCAGAAAAACTGTCTGTGCCCGCTTGTAATTCACTTTCCATTTTAACTGGTACTGGTTTAATTTTTCTTGGTTTCTTTTGCTTATCCCCATTATTTAGCAGATTTTCTCCAGAGGAGAGAATTGAATCAGACACTGTCTCTTTTGAAACTAATGGCTGGGAGTCTTGCAAAGCAATGGGATTATCCAAACAAAAATCTGACAAGCCTGGTTGGTCACTTTCTTCAGCTTTGATGTCTAATATGGGCACTTTTCTTGTTTTTTCCAGAATTTTCCGTTTTGTCAGTTGTTCACTCTTAGCTTTGGTAGTAAACATTTTCCCCAGTTTTGATGATTTTTTTGGAGAGATGTCATTTTTTATGCCTGCAATCAGAAAGGGATCTGGGTAAGCTGAGAAAGATGGTAAAGCGGACTTATCTGTGCTATGTTCAAGATGACTTTCTTGTTTTTCTGCAGTGTAATCAGTAACTACTTTGCATGCTCGGGTATACCTTCTTAAATTAGTTAAAGGGAGATCAGGGAGCCACAAAGGTTTCTTTTTTTCCTTCTTACCTTTATTTTTTCTGGGATGACAAGAAGGAATATTATAAATCTTTTGAGTTTCAGGGTGCCTTAATAAACTTGTTTCATTTGCCCTTTCTTCTTGCATCATTACCAACTGTCTTGCCATTTTAATCAATGTTTTTTTCTTTAATGGTCTACCAATTCTGCGTTTCACTTTTGTTGTGTTGCCAGTTGCTTTGAATCCAGCAAGTACTTCCCCTACCTTCCCCAGCTCATCACACAATGTGTTATCTTTCACTGTTTTCAGAGTCATTTTCACATTGCTCTGCGTTTCTTGAATTAAAGCTGTAGATTTTTTCACCATCTGACAGTGTTGTGGAGAGACTACAGTATCTGTTTCATCTTGAATCTTAATATCTTTACTTTCTCTACCTTGATGTGAAAATTGTTTTGATTTGTTAACATGAACAATTTTGGAATCGTGTTTAGCTGCACTCTGGATTTGCTGATCAAGAAAGTTTTTAGATGATGTTAATTCCCGGACCATTTTTCTTCCTTTTTTTGTTTCTGTTAATGTGCTTTTCTGGCGACCACGTTTCTGTGGGTTCTGAAATAAAGGTCCATTTGTCTGTTTCAGGTCCCACAAATCTTGAGCGCTTTCCTTTATCTTTTTACCAACTAATTGCATATCAGAAGGGACATCTTGAATTCGACCCGGATTTCTTACTAAAGTATGAAGGTTTGCCTTGTGAATTGCACTTTTTTCACTTAACTTCTTCACAGGTTGTTCCTGAGATGAGGTTTCTAAAGGGGATTTTCGTGTATGTCGTTCTTTGCCACTTTTGATGTGTTCTCCAGTGCAAATGCCCACTTTACCTAAAATTTTTCTGGTAAACAAACGTTTGGGAGAATTATTTATGGATTCTTTCACAGGGTCGTTACACCCATTATGTCCAGCAGCCCTTGTTGTTCCTACCAAAGCATTAATGCTTTTCTTTCTCGGTCGCCCTACCTTCTTCTGTGGTTTTATCTTACAGGAAATTATTTGTTTGGAATCTTCAACTGGAGCAAATATTTTAGAGATCTGATTCTGAGAAGCATCAAAATTTGTCACTCTTTTACTTAGCTTTGAATTGGCAGTAGCATCCATTTTAATAATTTCAAGAGGTTTGTCAATAATATCAATGTTACTGTTTTCCTGAAAAAACTCCACAGAGTCAAGCTGATGAGACGGATCAACTTTTTGCAAAACTTGTGCTTTTGCAATTCTCTTCCTCTTCGGTGGGCGACCAACTTTCCGTCTAACTTTAACCTCAGGTTCAGGTGACATTACTCTACTTACTTGTTCTTTTATTACATTCTCTACAGGTTGAAACAATTTCCCATCCTCTGGCTTTAACATGGTAAAGGTAGGATCAAGGCGTTTTAGCTTATCTGGCAGAAAGCAACCAGTAATACTCTCCTCTTTAACAGTTTCTTCAAGAGTTTCTAACGTGAGTTGTTCTTGATTTTTCAGCAAGTTAGTTTTGCTCACTTCACTAAATTTAGGATCAACTGAAAAAGCACGAACAGGCATTCTTACAAGTGCTGACTCTGAACTTTGGATGTCCTGTTTATCCTTTGCTTCTCTTTTACTCAACGTTGTCCAAGATTTCTCTGACACTACTGTAGGATGAAGATATGGTGTAGAACTCCCTGTCTTTGCCTTTTCTTTCAAAAACAAATCATTCATATTGGACAAAGATGGGGCTGTACATTGTTCTTCGCCTTCTGGATGGCAGTCTTTATTCAATTTCTCTTCTAGTGTTAATTCATACTGACCTTCAATGTCAGACACAGGAACATGATGCATCATATCTGAAAGAAGACAATTATTTTGAATGAGTACTGCAGTTTCTGTACTGTCTGAAGTTGGCTGCTCATTAGCAGAGGTAAATGAGGAAGAAAATGCATATTTTTCCTGAACGGTAGACACTGTTATTCTTTGTTCTTGGTCGGCAGTTCCATCCAGACGTTGGTCATAAGAGTTTCCATATGCCAATGTCCTTTCAGGATCTTTGTGAGGCTGTTGTGAAGTATCAGTCAAGGACACATTAACAATGCTAAGCTCCTCTGTCAAAGACTGTTGCTTCTTGATATCTGGATTTTTTCTGGGACGCCCCCTTTTGTGTCTCGGAGTTTGCTGGTCTGTATTTTGGGGAATTCCATTATGGGAGTCTGCTACCAGTGTCATACTAGATGAAGTCAAACCCTGTGTATTTGGCCCTTCATACACTTTTCCTGTCCTTTCTCCTTCATCCATTTTTTCCTGTTCCATTTCAGCGTTAGTAACATCACAATCCTCTTCAAGCATTGTGAGACCACGCTATTCTCTCATTCAGTTTTCAAGATCTTCTAAAAACAACCCAGGTGCCAGTTGTTAGCTTAAAAGAAAAAAAAAAAAGTTAGTTTTATTAAACTTGATAGAGTTTTTTTAGTCCTTTTAAAATTTGTTATATTTGTTTTGTATATGGCAAACAATCAAATCTGTTTCATTGCACTCAAGCAGCAGCAAAACACAAATATGTGAAACAATACATAATATGTTAAGAATTAATCAATAATTACAGTATAAATGAAATAATTAGCTATAATGTAAAAATATGAATAATGTAAAGATATGAATAATACCTAGGGAAATTTGGGGGGAAATGGTAAGCAACATTAAGCAGTTTAAAAACAAAATTTCAGAATATTCAAGTATTTCAGAATATTTAAAATAATGATTTAACCATTTGGTTTATATACATCCATCTATTTTCTAATAGTGCTTATCCAGTACAGTATCTGGGTGTGCCTACCCCAGGAACCATAGGGACTGGGACACCAGTCCTTCACAAGGCTCACACTCACAAGCAAATACTATGGGTAATTTGTTCCTTGCCTCACAACATGTGCTTCCCAGCATAGCTTCCAGGTTCACTGTGGCCCCATATTGATAATTGGTTATGGAAAATGGATTGATCAGTAATAGATGGATAATAAATGGATAGATGAAATAACCACTGCATAGCCTAATTGTTAATTACATCCCAGTACACTATAGCACTGCAGTTCAACAATAGAGGATAACTGTTTTCCTTCAGCATATTTGCCATCATTTAATTTGCAAGTATTTTGCAGCATCATAGTAGATGAGCAGCAGCCATTGTAATACATGAATTTTAATTCCAATTTTTAACTTTTTTTCCTGTGACTGAATTGTTAGAATTTACCATTTAAACCTTAAACGTTGATTGGGCTTACTATCATTTTTCAGTATATATTCATAAAAGTTTAGAATTTCAACTCAAAGTTATGTTCGCAAACCCAAAAAAAAGTGTACAGCTTATGTTAGCTAGAACAAACACAAGACCATACCTTGCTAACCTTATGAGTTTGTCCACAAAGTACGATTCCATTTCAAGTAATAAAATGTATTTGAAAAGCTCAGCAATAAATAACCTTCAGTATACACTCTTTGAAAAGTTGTAATTTAAACACCCTTTTATAATTTTTAAACCATTTTCACAAATTAACACATCATAACTAATGTACTTATGAATCTCACTGTAACAGCATAATCTATGTATCAGTTTGTCCAATGACTTGCCAATCTGGGTTACATAGGGCTCTAAGCAAACAACCCATTTATTTGGCTAGACTTTGACTAGAAAGTAATTTAAATTACAGAACAATGAAGTTTTTTTAATAATGGAAGGTTTATAAAACTAGTGGACACATGAAAAATGCACGTGTTTGGATAGCAAACAGAACAATGTCACAAGGGTTTCACATTTTGATAAACTATCAATGGATCATATTGCGGTGGGAGGTTGGTGGTGAAGGCAAAGCATCTTATTCATCAATGGCCAAAAACGTTGGGGAAAATCCTTGATGGGATGCCAGTCCATCACAAAGTACATGCAGTCACATACAGGTACACACCAGAGGTGATTCTGATGTCAATTCAGGACAAAACCAGAGTATTTGTAGAAGGAAACAATGCAACTTGGTGAGAACACTGGCAAATTCCATACACACAAACTGGGGGCATAACTCAAACCTCCACCTCTGGGGGTTGAGGTAATGGTGCTAACCACAAACCAGGAATGGGGCACCGAGCTTGCCTTTTCAGAGTTTACAGAGATCAGAGATGAACAGCATAGATGGGAAACATGGCATGGGAAACAAATACCAAAACTGCTGTTCTGGCAACATAAATATTGAAATGGAGCATAATCATCAGAAAATACAATGTTCTCTCTCACCAAATGTAGGCAAAAAAAGATTAATGCAGGCACCACTCCAGAGCATCCAATTAGTGTTCAGCTAGGTCAAGTTCTAACCATGCCATATAGGCCTACTTTAAATTGTTTTCATGTTCATCAAACCATTCAGTGGCCACTAGTTCCTCACGAATGGGGGCATTATCTTGCTAGATTTACAGCTCAATTAAATGGACCTGAACACTGTCTAGGAATTGTACCCCACAGAGCCATTACAACCATTACCCACAGAAAACAAGCACCCAAATCCATATGCTTCTTTTGGTATGTGCCACTCACATTCTTGTTAGGAACAGGATTAAGGAAGGCACTGATGAAAAGATAATGAGAAAACTGGTCAGGTTGACTGCCAAGAGGCCTACGGCAACACTAAAAGAGCTGCAGGAATTTCTAGCAAGTATTGGTTGCTCCCTACATGTGACAACACACTTCCACATTACAAAATTTAGCCAGGCTTAGGTGTTTTTTTTTGAGTAAAGGCTTCTGTTTTGCTACCCTACTCTTAGTCCAGACATACCACCACAATGGATCTGAAATTAAGCAGTCAAGATGTGACAAAAATATAGACTTTCAGCTTTAATTAATTTAATTTAATTTATTCTCTGCTCACATGGAATGATGCTAGTGTCTTTCTGGGCTGGTCCGGCTCAATCTGTGCAGCTGCTGCAGGTCAAGTAGTGTGCACCCATTTGGCAATATCCACAAGCTCACAAGGAGGCATGGCAGTGAACTAGTCTATTGTGATACAAAACACACTGGGCAGGGCCTGTGTGTAGCCATCTATTATCCCAAGAAATGGGTAAAATTCTCTGGGTGCAACCAGCACTCGGTAATCCTCAGCAGCCTGGCAATCTGGGTCTGGAGGAGTATTGATGTTGTCCTGGGTGGCCTGACCAGGGAAGACCCAAAGCCAACAAAGAATTTCCATCTTTAAAAGTGGACAGCCCTGGGCCTCTGCTGTAGGGAAGTCAAAATAAGCATGCTGGGCCTCTCCTGTGATGAAGGGGGCAAGAAATTTCAACCACTTCTTGGGATTCAGGATAAAATACATTTAAATATTGTTTTCCAACTGACAAGATTACCCTGATTAGTAATTAACTGCTTAACAGTATTCAACTTTGCATATCTGTATAGGCAGCTAGGCAAAAATGTGACTTGAAAGATATGATTAGGTATATTTTTCTGGGTTACAATTTCTAATATTATTTATGCAGCCCACCCATGGGGCCCCATACAGTATCCCAAAAAGAAGCAATAGTCATGGGGCCAATTAAAAAAATATATCAGTTTTTATTCACAAATTATTAAGCTAGTTACCAAATCATAAAATAGAAGGTGAAATGATGGTTTCATTTGGACTGAAAACTCTACATTTCACTAAGCAATTATTACATAATTGGAATTCTGCAGCTTAGACCAAAATATAGGCCTAGATCTTATTTCTGAGGAAGAGTGTAAAGAGCTTAAAGTTGAATAGTACAATACATGTAATACAAGTGAGATAATAACATGAAAGGTGTGTAATTTTAGTACAGATGTAAAAATATAGTTATGGGTCAGAGTGCTGGGTTAATGCCAGAACATACTTCTCCACACACTGGCACACTCACACTCTTGGCTTGAGCAATGGATACAGAACTTTGTGTTCATAATATTCTATTTCACTCTCCTAATTCACACAATACACGTATGCTCAATTGTGCAATAAAATCTGTGTGGGAACAACTTTGATTGCACAGTGCACACAGTCATCTCTCCGTTTTTTTGTGTTCGTCCTCAATTACGGTATGTCAAAATTAGGTAATTTTTTCATACAGCTAGTACCATCTGTTCTAGCATGTGAAGATTAGTGTTACCCAAGCTGGATGGGGTTAGGAATATGCAGACCTAACTCGCTAAACAAATAAAGGATACTAGACCCGTAAAGAAGCCATTGACTTGTTCAGTCAAGCATCTTGGGAAGATGAGCCCATGGTTGAAGGTGTTCTTTATATGGACTAATCCTCTGTTGAGAAGATGGGCTGCATTATTCAGAATGGAGAACAGTCTGGAGACTATTCTTCAAATCATAACCATTTCCAAAGAGTCCAAAGTTTGTCCTGCTTTTGGTAGACTAGTAAAACATGTGGCAGTTTTCTGCAGGATACTTGTAGCACTGTACCATTTCCATCTGATATACAAACTGCAGTGAGTCAAGGAAAGACTTCAAAAGTTGTCTGAGATGCTGGGATGTCAAGGCCGCTCATCTGTAGTTATTAAGGGCAACAAAGCAGCTTTCTTAACTTCCCATGGCCATTCCCACAGCCAGATGCAAAACAGGATGATTGTGTGCTGGGTTAGCATCCCAACCTCATAAAACCCTAACTGCTACAGAACCACACACAGTAGTCAAACAGACCTTAAGCTTGGAAGTAGGGCTGGGTGACATGGCCTGAAAATAAAATCTCTGGTTTTTTTTAACCTACACCCAAAGTATGATTCCGATTTTTTCTAAATATATTTATTTTTTTTTTAAAAAAGGAAAGACATCATTCAAATAAGTTTTGCTTTAATTGTAACAATTTAAACACAGTCTAAGAACAGCAAAAATTTCTTGAAGTGGTTTTAGAACTGGAATTGTTCCAGTGTTGTTGAGTGATGCTCACTCCTCTTAATAGTTCACATAGGTTAAGTACAAAGAATAAATTTCTCCATGAGGATCAATAAAGTGTAAACCCAAGATAACAATTCTTAAAAAAATGAATAATAAGTGCCTCTTGAAAAAAAAGTTGTTGTATACCTTAAGACCGTATAATTGGGCAACATATCTTTAGCGATATGAAATGTCACCGCATCTGTAATTTCTTTCCATCGGCGTCGCTTCTTGTCGTCTGGTATTTCACAATGCGAAAAAGACGCTGCTATTGTTAGCTGCTTTTTAGCAGGCTTTTGGAGGCTGTCGCTAGCTTGCGCATCTTGCAGGGCTACACACTGCGTGCCTCTGTTGGAGATGCTTAAATAAGTTTGTTGTGCTGCTACGTTTATTAGCTACAGACTTGAAACAAAACAGCGGACAGTGGTTTGTTTGATGTCGGACTTAGCATAACGAAACCACTTCCAAATGACGGAGGAGACGCTGCCAGTTTTCAAGACGAGCTCATCACTTGTTGATCTTGCTAGTGTATGCTGGTTTCTGAAGGGGCGGGGCAGCTTGCCAGAGAGCAGTCCGGGATAGTGTCATTTTATGAAGCTCACGAATTTTGAAAAATGTGCATAAAAATATTTTAGGAACATCGTCGGCTCTGTGGTGATTACCTAGGCTAAAATAAATCATTGTGAATTGCGATATTCGTTTTACACATCGTCCTAAACCAAATATTCAAATTAATCGATAAAATCGATTTATCACCCAGCTCTACCTGGAAGAGAAAGAATCTTCAAACAGAAGACAAATGATGTCAAGTAGTGAAACCTGAGAATACTTAGAAGCCAGGAGACTGACAACTCTCCTCTCAACCAGGAAACCAGGAATACCATCAGAGTTGGAACATGGAATGTAAGGACCATGGCTGAGACAGCAAAGACCACACATTACATTGAAGATCAGAAATTATAACCAATCCTACCTGGCTTTAGCAAAATCAGATGGACACAATCAGGTCAGAAGAGGCTAATGACAGGAGGAATGCTTCACTTTTCAGGACATGAGAAAGGCAATGCCCCACATACATAAGGAGGGCGATTACTATTATCAAAAATGGCACAGAGGGCACTGCTAGGGTGGGATGCACATTACAGACAGCTTCTCAGCAAATGCTAGAATTACACAAGGATACCTGATATCACACCTACTTTCCCTACTAGCTACCATCTGGGTGACACAACAACAAAGGGGAGAAGACATGGCATATAACAGGCAGTGTAAAAACAACTAGACAATTGATCTTGACTTTGCTGGTGACTTAGCACTTTTGTCCCATAATGAAAAACAGAAGCAGGAAAACACTAAACTACTCCCAACAATATCATCACAAAAAGGTCTCAACATTGACAAATGAGAGACAAAGATTCTTAAGATAAACACCATCAACACCGACCCTGTCACGTCAGATGGAGCACAACTGGAAGTAATACACTCATTTACATACTTGGGGAGTGTTATAGAAAAACAGCGCAGCACTGAGCTTGATGTTAATGCCAGAACTGGTAAAGCTCAAGCAGCCTTCATATAAACACAATTGAAGAACATCTGGAACTCAAAGCAGTTAACAACCACAAAAATCAGGCATTTTAATGCCAACATCAAACCAGTTCTCCTATATGGATCCAAGACTTGCGGGACAACAAAGAAAACAATAAACAGATCGCAGACCATCATTAACAGCTGCCTCAGAAGAATCCTCTAATTTAACTGTCGGAATACCATCAAGAATGCAGACCTATGGCAGAAAATACAGCAAACCCTGGTAGAAGAGAAAAGATCTGCAAAAGAAAACAGGGATGGATTGGACATACCCTCAGAAAGCCCCTAAACAGCATTACAAGACAGGCTCTTTGATGGAATCCTCAGGGGAAGCGCAAGAGGGGGAGACCAAAGAACACCTGCCCACTGATCCCGCTCCCCATCACTGAGGTCCCCTTCGAGCTGGTGGGGATGGACATCGTGGGGCCCCTGCCCTGGTCAGCCAGACGGCATGAATACATCTTGGTGGTAGTGGACTAGCTGAAGGGGCTGCCTAAGGAAATCCTGATGGATCAAGGAACGGTCTTCACCTCCCAGCTCCTGATGGACCTGTACCACCTTCTTTGTGTATACCAACTGCTCACTTCGGTGTAACATCATCATACCAACAGCCTGGTAGAATGGTTCAACCAAACCTTAAAATGGATGCTCAAGAGGGTGGTGGCAGAAGAAGCATGGGACTGGTATGTCATGCTCCCCTATTTCCTGTTCAGGATCTAGGAGGTTCCGGATTCACCCCGTTTGAGCTTCTCTTTGGCAGGCAACACCAGGGCCTCCTGGACGTCACCAAAGAAACCTGGGAACAACAACTCTCCCCCTTCTGGACGGTCATGGAGCATGTGCAGTAGATGCAGAGCTAGACAGAGCAGGTCCTGTCAATTGTCCGGGAGCACATGCAAAAAGCGCAGCAGGAGCAGCAGCAGGTGTTCAACTGCCCCATGCAACCTCAGGAGTTCCAGCCAGGGGATCCAGTCCTGATTCAGGTCCACAACTCGACCTGCAAGTTCCTTGCATCTTGGCAAGGTCCCCACACGGCAATGGAGCAGTGGAAAAGGTGGGACCAGTCACCTATTGGGTCCTGTAGCTGGAGAAGAGGAGGGAGGAACAGCTCTACCATATGAACCTCCTCAACAAGTGGGTCGACCCCCACCCGCTCCTCTCTGCCCTGGCAAAGCCACCCTGAGAAGAAGTCCAGCTTGGGAGCGACATCAGACCCTGTCAAAGATAGGACCTGCTGTAGGTGGTGAAGCAATTCTGGAATATATTGTCCTCCCTTCCTGGCAAGACCTTTTGTGGTCCAACACCATACAGATACCCCTCAGGGGTGGCGGTGAGCCTGCATCCCAACCACTTCCCTAAAGCATGCCATGAGGCTATCAAGCAGGATGTACAGAAGATGCTCCAGTTAGGGGTCATTAAAACCTCACAGAGCCCCTGATCCAGCCGAATCATCATTATCCCCAAGCCAGATGGGAGTCTCTGCTTCTACAATAACTTCCACAGGCTCAACGAGATGGCCAAGTTTGATGGTCCGTTTAATCTCCACCTTAGACCTGACAAAGGTCTTACTGTCTCCCGAGGCCAAGGAGAAGATAGCAAGTAGTATGCCCGGGGGACACTGACAATTGTGTGCATCCCTTTGGGGTTCAAGTGGCACCTGCCACATTCTAGCGGATGATGGACTTGGTCCTGCAGCCCCATTGGGCCTAGGCCACTGCCTATATGGATGACATCATCATCCATGGGAGGTCCTTGGGATCATCTGGCAGGCAGGTCTGATGGCAAACGCAGCAAAGTATCACCAAAGGATGACCGAAGCTCTATACCTGGGGTTTCTCATCGGTTGAGAGCTGCGGTGACCCCAGGAGAAGAAAGAGGAGGCCATGCGGCACTACCCACAGGTGAAAACTTTCCTGGGAATAGTGAGCTACTACAGTTGCTTCAAGCCACATTTCTCCTCCACAGCTGCCACCCTCACTGATCTAACCAAGAAGGGGGGCCCAAAATGAGTGCCATGGTCCCCAGTTGCTGAGGCTGCATTCTCTGCTCTAAAGGAGGCCCTTACCTCAGAGCTGGTGATCCAGACTCCAGACTTTGACAAACCCTTCCACCTGCAGGCCGATGCATCTGACGGGGTCTGTGAGGGGCAGGAACACCTGGTACTGTACCTCTCCTGTAAGTTCTCCCTGTCTGAATGCAGGTATGCCACCATCGAGCAGGAGGCCCTGGTTATTTAGTGGCCAATCCAAGAGCTGCGATACTACCTCCTGGGCCATTGGTTCACCCTAGTGACCGACCATGCTCCCCTGCAATGGATGACCCAGGTTAGGGAAAATGCACAGGTAACCTGCTGGATCCTGGCCTGCAGGATTATGCCTTCGACATGTAACACTGCCCTAGCTCCCGGCAAGGGATTGTTGATGGCCTGTCCTAAATGCACAAGTTCTGGATCTCAAAATACTGTCCACTGCCCCTCCACCCCCACGCAAGCCTGCAGTGTGGCCCATTGGGAGGAACCTGTGGGAGGTCTCCCCACCCTGTGGTGGAGGCTGACCCACACCTCAAAATCAGCCTCATGCTGCTGCAGAGCCCCTGCATCAAAGTTACGGCATGAGGGATTCCTTGGGAGGAATGTGGACGCTGTCTGACAGCCCCACCCCATTGGCTGTATATTAAAATGGAAGCAGCACAAAGAGGTGGGAGAGAGGAACCGTTGGAAGGGTGCTACTCTTGCGGATGTTCGAGAATGGCGAACATTAACTCTGCTGTTTTTTTGCCTCAACAGACTCACCCGGGGACAATCCATCTGCATAAAGCCACCACACTTGGATTGACAAGTAGGAACCTGCTGAAACAGGAGAACTTCCAGAGATGATGCGTCAGGACTCCACTGAGATTGTACTGTGGTGCTTCAGTTCAGGAGAATGACTGCCATTCTGGTCACCCCACTTGTGTTTGAAAACAGTACCATAATAAAGACTCACTGGCTAAAGGGTCAGTATTTTTGTTAAATGAGAAGCTGTAATGAGCAGGATGGGGCCATGTGATAAGCACAATCACGGATGGGCTGTGTGATAAGCATGAACCAATCAGAGTGTGATTAAACTCTCTGTTTTCACTCATCTACACTGTAATGTGGAACTGGAGTTTTCAAAGATATACAGCCCAGGAGAGTCCATCCATTCATCCATCATCCACCGCTAATCCGAGATCGGGTCGCGGGGGCAGCAGTCTTAGCAGGGACTTCTAGACCTCCCTCTCCCCAGCCACCTCCTCCAGCTCCTCCACGGGGATGCCCAGG
>JAACJT020000110.1:2627648-2650275 GCA_009936485.2 Gymnarchus niloticus | reverse complement strand
CCCAGGCCAGCCTAGAGATATAGTCTCTCCATCTGGTCCTGGGTCTGCCCCGAGGTCTTCTCCCCATTGGACATGCCCGAAACACCTCTCCAGGCGTTCAGGAGGCATCCTAAGCAGATGCCTGAACTACCTCAGCTGGCTCCTTTTGATGCAGAGGAGCAGTGGCTCTACTTTGAGATCCTCCCGAATGTCCAAGCTTCTAACCCTGTCTCTAAGGCTGAGCCCAGCCAACCTGCAAAGGAAACTCATTTCCGCTGCTTGTATCCGTGACCTTATCCTTTCAGTCACTACCTAGAGCTCGTGACCATAGGTGAGGGTTGGGATTTAGATTGCACGGTAAATCGCTAGCTTTGCCCGTCGGCTCAGCTCTCTTTTCACCACGACTGACCAGTACAGCATCCGTACCACTGCGGATGTTGCCACGATCTGTTGGTCAGTCTCCTGATCCACAGCCCAGGAGAGTGGTTTAAAAAATCTCAGTTTATGGGGATTAAAAATGCCAGGGTAGTGTGGACGAAAGGTATAAACAGAGATATATGTAGCCTAGTGGATGTTAGTAAATTAAGTTCTTTTAATAACATTTGGTTGAAATTTACTGGCACTCTCAGTTGCTCCTTTAGCCTAACTTCAACTATGGTAATGTAACCAGTCTCATATTCTATTGGTGGAGGGGTGGGATGAGGCAGCAGAAAAAAGACAGAAAAAGAAAATAAAGGTGTGAAAGGACAGCGCAAGGGCCACGGCATGAGAAAGGTGTTAAATAAAAAAATGGAATTGAAGACCACTGTTTTTGAGTACCTGAGATGCCAAGTTAGGTTGAGGGTAATTCACAGAGGCTATGATTATTAGACTGGTAATCTCAAACTGCCTTGTATTATTTAAATTAACCTGTATTTAGATTGAGAATGTATTGCTGGAATAGCGGAATAAGTGTAGGAACCTGCCAGTGAGTGGGCTGACAGCATGCACAATATGAGTGGTTAATGGTTGGAGAGAGCTATCTGGTTTGCATGTGGGTTACCAGAGCAGCCCAAACCTCCGCCAGTAAAGCAAGATAGGAATAGACTAACTTACTTCACCGCAGTCAAGACGAAAGTTGAGGAAGCAACCGGTAGGGACATTCTAGATATGATCATGGATTGTTTTTTTTTTTTCTCTCTCCTTGAGTATAGCAGCCAGTTTAAGTTTTCCAGCCACAACACACACAAGTTGTGAATCAGGCCTGCCACAGGGAATAACAGTGTAACACTGACAGCTGTGAATGTGTTTGTGTGTGGGCCCACTTGAAGTTACTGTACTATTTAAAATTTTATTGATGTATATACACTCATCAGCTACTTCATTAGGTACACTTTGCTAATATCGGGTTGGACCCCCTTTGACCTTCAAAACTGCCATAATTCTTCATGGCATAGATTCAACAAGGTGCTTGAAACATTCCTCAGAGATTTTGGTCCATATTGACATGACAGCATTACTCAGTTCCGGCAGATTTGTCAGCTGCATCTTTATGATGCGAATCGCCTGTTTCACCATATCCCAATGGTGCTCTGTTGGAGTGAGATCTGACGACTGTGGAGGCCGTTTGAGTACAGTAAACTCATTGTCATGTTCAAGAAACCAGTCTGAGATGATATGAGCTAACACATGGTGTGTTACCCTGCTAGAAGTAGCCACTGGAAGATGGGTACACTGTGGTCATAATAGGATGGATACGGTCAATAACAATACTCAGGTAGACTGTGGTATTTAAAAACTGTTCAACTGGTACTAAGGGGTCCAAAGTGTGCCAAGAAAAAATCCCCCACACCATTATACCACCACCAGCAGCCTCGATTGTTGATACAAGGCAGAATGGATCCATGCTTTCATGTTGTTTACGTCAAATTCTGAGCCTACCATCTGAATTCTGTAGCAGAAATTGAGACTAATCAGACAACACAACATTTTTCCAGTCTTTCATTGTCCAATCTTGGTGAGCCTATGCCCACTGTAGCCTCAGTTTCCTGTTCTTAGCTGACAAACACAACACCTATGTGGTCTATTTCTGCTATAGCCCATCTACTTCAAGTTTCGACATGTTGTGTGTTTAGAGATACTCTTCTGCATACACTCACCGGCCACTTCATTAGGTACATCCGTTTGACTGCTTATTAATGCAAATATCTAATCAGCCAATCACGTGGCAGAAACTCAATGCATTTAGACATGTAGATATAGTTATGAGGATCTTCTGAAGTTCAAACCAAGCATCAGAATGGGGAAGAAAGGTGATTTAAGTGACTTTGAGTGTGGCATGGTTGTTGGTGCGAGACAGGCTAGTTTGAGTATTTCAGAAACTACTGATCCACTGGGATTTTCATGTACAACCACCTCTGAGGTTTACATAGAATTGTCCGAAAAAGGAAAAACATCCAGTGAGAGGCGGTTCTCTCAGTGAAAATGCCTTGATGGCAGAGGTCGGAGAATGGCCACACTGGTTTGAGTTAATAGAAGGGGAGCAGTAACTCAAATAACCACTCGATACAACCAAGGTACACTCAATGGCCACTTTATTAGGTACACCTTCTTGCTAATGCAAATAGTCTGCTCCTTCAAATAGCAAATTGTGTGTACATGTACCTTCATCTAAATACATGCATACATTCAGACAGAGGTAGACATAAAATGAAAAAGATGAAAACACATCATTTACCCAACATTCAGTCAGAACTTCAGTGTACACTGCTTCTTTGGTTAGGACCACCCGCTCTCTACAATTAGTCAAAGGATGTTATGTAGTTGGTTGGTTGTGCGACACGGACACAGTTTTGTGACCAAAATGAACAAACATGAAAGTAAACTGGCAGAGCTCATTTTTGGATATTCACGTTTATACAACAGATCACAATGAGACTTTAAAAACATCTATACAAATGACTGGTGATTTTTTTTAAGCTTTTTATTTTTTATTTTTGTGCTGGACACTTTTTATTGCTGCCTATTTTGGCCAGGAGATGGTAAATATGAATGGGACTAACGTGCTTAAATAAAGCTGGAGGTTCAATCAAATAAATAAACTTATAATGAAGTATGGAATCGCCATTAAACTTGGAGTAAAAGTTAGTAAAAAAAAAAAATCACTTCACACTCTTGTGTTGGTAAGGTGAACTACATAGGCTAACATCTTTTTGTGTCTATTCAAGTATGTTGTTGTTTGTATCAAATAACATGTTTGGCAGTGTCGACTTTGGCTAGCTTGCACGTTTTACCCCAGCCCTTATAGAGTTCCAGGATATTAACTAGTTGTGTCACACTTATCTGGACCACTGCCACAGGGCGCTCCCCTGTCTACCCTCTATCTCTCTGCACACCAGCTCCTAATTTCAGTAATTACTGGTTTATTTGTACCCTGTGCCACCTCTCTTCCCCTGTTTAGTCACTGAACCTCTTGTACCCTGTCTTCCCATGCCCATCCCAATGATCTTCAGTAAAACCTTCTTTTGACCCTGCACTTCATCTTTTGAGTGTTCACCTCAACTGGTTTCCCACAACCCTGGTCTCGAATCATCACAGAATCACTGAACCTACATCGAATGGCTGAGATTGCTGTACTCCAATCAGTATTGCAGGAGATGCAGGCTACCAAAGCTACCCAGGTTACGGCATCTCAGAACCAGCCACTCGTGATATTTCCATATACTGCTGTGTGTGTTACCAGAATATGGTGTGATGAACAACAGACATCCAATCAATAACATTTCTGTGACAGAATACACCTTCTTAATGAGAGAGGTCATTGGAAAATGGCCAGACTTGTTAATCAAGGCCACAAATGAAAATATAATAGATTACTACAAGCCTGCAATTGCTGCTGGTCCCTCAGTGGATGCTCAGCCTAGTTGCACTTATACCATAGGCACCTCCTTTCCTGCCATATGCTGTGATTTATTTACCTCACTGTATGTCACTTTGTAACAAAATCATCGGCTAGATCAGTGTACAACAGAGGTGTACAGAATGGCTTCTCTAAACACACAACTCGTCAACTGTTGAGTTGTTGCCAGTGGGCCTTACCCAACAAAGCAAGCTAGGTGTACCTAATCAAGTAGCCACAGAGTAGGCCTATATACCAGCTAACACAGCAGGACTTTAGACTTATGGACTTTATGGAATGCAATAAGAAAAACCACAAATTTTTAATACAAGAAAACCCCGACATGGCTTTACACAGCTCGAGATCATTTTCCACAACAATAAAATGTCAGCACATTGGAAGCCACAGCAAAGTCTTTAAAAAATCACAATTTTCCAATTTCTGGTAACATTTCATACATTTATGGATACTGTAAACATATGACAGTATTTAGAAATTATACCGTATATTGTTAAACGCCATTAAATGAACCGCCCTTATACAACTACTCCGAGGTAGGTCCACATAATTTAGACTTAAAAGAAGCGAGTCAAATGAAGCAGAAAAGAAAACAATTACTTTGTTCAATGTCACTGTTTACATTAATTACCATAAAATAATAATAGCTGCAGTATTCCCGAGCATCGTTTCAGAAATCAAACATTTTGAAGCATGTTTAATTTATAATACAAGAAAATAGCTTGCATTTGAAAATATAAAACCTAACTAGCTAAAAGCAAGGTATGTGACATTTACCTAAAGATGTACAACACTGGTCAACATTGAAACGATAACCTGCAAATTAATACCAGAAACTTTTTGGAAACGCACTCTAATTACAACCCAACGAAGACTTTAACATGTTTTAACAAATATGACAAGATAATAAACGTACGGTATTATTTTGACAGCTTGCTATGAGAAATCAGACTCTAATATAAATTCAAGCAGACTTAAGTGATCTAACACCGAAATCTCCAAACCCAGATGCTATAGATACGACACCAATATGCGAAGTTTCTTATAAAACAATGTGCGTTCCGTGAGATTTTCTTCATATTACTAATTTTTGAAAGGACGATTTAACCACGACAGCTAATTCCAGGATGCTAGCGAGCTGATCATCAACGGACCTATATTAATGCCACCTTCAGTGTTTTAGCATATTGTGTTCATGAATCATTGTGTTTCTTTTCTTATTAATTAGGCTACCGCCCACCACCCCCTCCTGAAAATTACAGCCACTTACCAGTGCACCTTTCCTATTAGCCAGCTAGCTGCAGCACACCAATTTGTTGGCCTCAGGTTGTTTTCGTGCTTTGTCTGTTAGCCAAATTTAAAAATTCCGCCATGACATATTTCCATTATAAATATTTTGCCTCTATCGTATAGGCACACACGTGTGTTTAGCTAGTTTTTATATGCGATTCCCTACGGTTTTCTATTGTTTCTCCATGTAACATCCGTGATCAACCGGAAGTCGTTTCTGCGCACCAAGCGTCTGATTTCATCGCTTGCGGAGACACGACGGAAGTTCGAAGACTGTCTCATTGGGCCGGCCCAACATACTGTATAAATGGAGAACAATTGAAATTATGACTGTGAGGATGACGTTGCATCTCGTTGGCGTGTTATATCATTGTACTTCATTTCTTTTAATAATGCAGGCCTTTTATTATTCAGCTTCCAAGACTCAAAGAACAAAACCAGGTTTACTGACATGTTTGTCAGTTTAATACAGTTTATGCTTTTGTGTATGCATATGATTATACAGTACGCAAAGATAAGGTGTGATGTGTATTTTTTACAATAAAGCCCTAAAGTTGTGAAATTACTATACATTATATAAATTTCTAGAAATTAAGAAGTCATACATGCACAACCCCAAAAAAACTTGCATGTTTATCTGAAAATGAATACCACACATAAACCAAATGAAATATTAACATCACTAATTAATTTTAATAGCTCAATTAAATTACAATTTTATTTTTAAAATTCTATTTAACCTTTCAAAAAATACAATTTCTTTCATCTTAAGCAAATAAAACGTGTCAAAAATGCTATAAGGGCAGAATGAAATTTTCATTAAAGCATATGGTTACGATTTTTACCTCAGAAAATTTGCTCAGGTAAATGTATTTTTCCCAACACTTTTTAAGGCTTAATCACTAGACATTTTTCAAATTTCACATTTACCTTTGTATGAATTATACTACATGTGCAGGAAAAAAAAAAATCATAAATTCAGCTGAAATTCAAACAATTCAGGCTTGTTTTTAACTAAAAAAAAAAAAAACCCCAATAATTTAAAAATATACTTATGGCCAATTGGTGTAGAATAAAATAAAATAGCCATACTTGATTTTGCATATCCCATCTGCCTCTCCACATACAAGCAAGGGCAAGTTTTGGGGTCAGAGTCAACAATCAGCCAGCATCCAGCACCCCTGCAGCAATTGGGGTTAAGGGCCTTGCTAACGGGCCTAAATGTGACATGGTCACTTTCTGACTATGGGATCTACATGAACCACCTTCTGAACTGGGGCACACACCAATCTCATCTCCAAAACACTGAAACATACGAACAGTAACCACACCAGGCACCATGTGTTTCAGTGTAATTGACAAAGACCTTTAGATCCTAAATCAGCTCATTCAAAGGAAAATATCAAATACGTTCCCGTTCCAATTTTTCAAATTCATTTAATCTTGCAAATAGTGATTAGCTCCATTGACTACATTTATATGCACTGTCATAGCATATCTTCAAAACATCTGCTTCCATTTTAGGTGGTGATCAATAACACTTCAGAATTCCAGAATTAACTTTTTCCTGGGATGTCCTTTCCCCACCTCCGTTTATAAAAATGATACAGCAAATTATGCACAAATATTGCTGATCATTTACAGTTGAGACAAAAAAATATATCAACAGGGGCCTCATTAAAACCAAACACAATCATTATACAGCTCTGATACCAATGACACAAGTCAACAGTCAAATCATGGTACACTAAAATTAGCATTATGACAGCAAACCAATTTCTCACCATATTCTCTCACAACTGTGCATTGTAAGGACATTATGAAAGCTATGTATATCATACTACAGCATTAAAGGGGACAGTAATGGCCTTACACTTTGTTTTTAAGGAGCAGAAGAAAATGCTAACTTTAATATCAACTCAGAGGTAGAAAGGCAATCTAATAAATTTATATTAAATCTTCTCGCCTTCCTGGGGGTGAAAAAAAAGATAATCAACTACTGGCAAAAAGTGATATTGTCAACATTAAAAAATAAACAAAAAATTTAAAATAATGAGAAATTCTAGAGTAGTCACATTAAAAGTAGTCCAGATGAACAAACCAAAAAACACAATTTGAATTAAAAATGTTGATATACCATGTTTGATATTTATACACTTTTCTATTGACAAATTCATTTTTCTTTGTAAAATCAACATCATTCCTATTCTGTTATGAACAAACATAATGAAACTTTTTAAACATAATTTGAATTGAAACAGGAATGTCCAGGCTTACAACTGATTTTAAGTACTCAGAATTCAAACCAGTTAAGTTTACAAATTCACCTGTAGATTCTAATTTCTATGAAAAGATGCCAAAAGGATCCTATTATTTCTGCAAGATACTGAATTGAAGTGGCTTCTTGCTTGAGTATACTGATGAATATAGAAGGTGGATAATAAAACCATTGTACTCCTGCATGATTTTAAGTACTGAATTTTCATTTGAAATTCTGAAATACCACCTTACAGGGCTTCTTCATTAAAACAGCATCAACTTTCAATTCTTATTTGAATTACTTTGTATGAAAAAAACAGCACATAACAATTGTGCATTCTTAAAGAATTCTATAAACTTGAGTATAATTAAAAGAAAGGGAAAAGGTACTGTAGTTTTAGTACAATACTTGCCAATTTATACATACCCACTACTTCCGAGTAAGTACTTGCAGGTATTCTGTGGCTACATGCTTTAACATTACACCAATAAGACTTTTGATAGGTCAGTAAAAGACAATATAACAGAGGAGTTACGGTAATTTTAAAGATAAAAGCTTTAGTCAATAATAGCTAAGCTAGTCATCCAAATAATGCCCAAGAAGGGTTCAAGATGGACATTACTTAACCATTTTATGTTATAATGACTTCATTACATGATCCTTACAGGCATCTGTTTTCTACTGGAAATGAGAAAAAAAATTGAATATGATGCAACAATTTATGCAAAACATTTCCAATAATCTGCAATAAGATGAAGTTTTACATATATGAGAACAAAAATACTTCATGACCAAAACTGAATTCAAACTGATTTAAGCTGATCTGGGTGTTAACTAGAGGTAGTGTAAATAAAAATTTATGACATTTGACATGCATGAAATCTTTTATAAAGGAGAAAAACATTCTTAAATTCCATCTATCCATCTTCTATCTGCTTATCCTGGTCTGGGTCACAGAGGGGACTGGAGCCAATCCCAGGCAGCACAGCACACAAGGCTGCCGTACATCCTGGACGGGATACCAACCCATTACAAGGCACAGACACACTCTGCTCACACATACAGTCATGCACTACGGGCAATTTAGAGACACCAATTAGCCTACATCGCATGTCTTTGGACTGCAGGGGGAAACTGGAGTACCCAGAGAAAACCCACAGGACATGGGGAGAACATGCAAACTCTAAACACACACACACACACACACACACACACACACACACAGGATACAAGATTCAAACCTCCACCCCTGGAGTTGAGAGCCAATAGTGCTAACCACTGAACCACCACGACCCCCACTTTCAGTAAACATCCAATAAAAAATGACTGTACTTAATGCAGTCTTTTTACCAACAAATATTAAAAAAGGATGAACTTGGTTAATTGGTAATGATAAAAACATAAAATACAATGCAATTCAGCTAAACCTTAAAACATGCCCAAGTAACAATCTACAAAATGCTACTTATATTTTTCTGTGCCTGTCTTCCCCGCAGTGTCTTCTCCTGATCTGACTTCACAATTCTGCTTCCCTTTGTCACTTTTGTTTTTTTGGGCACAGCTATCTTCCTTCCACTGCTCCCCTTCTTGCCAACTCTCTCCTCCTCTATGTCATCTCCTTGTGATATTTTCTTCATCATTTGGCAGGGTCCACTTGTGCGTTCATTGGCAACAGCTGGGCTCCCTTCCTCTTCATCATCATCATCCTCCTTTTGTTCCGAAACAGCTGTCTCAGTGCTGGCTATTCTTGGTTGAGATCTGGCTGAACTTTTGTGCTGGCTGACAGCAGGCAGGCTCTCCCCTGCGTCAAAGGGTTTTGTCACTTTTTCAATCTTTTTTTCCCTTTTTTCTCTTTTGTTGTGGGAGGGAGATGGAGGAGGTTCTTGTATAGACTCTCCTTTGCCAGTGGAACGGCGGGAGCGTTTAGTGGATGGTGGGCTACCCATATCTTGCTGCACCTCACTCTCAAGTTTAGTGGAGGAGAGCACAATTTTCCTATTGGTAGAACCTGGTGGTCGACCTCTCTTACGAGGGAGGCTACTGGCAGGTAAGGGGGGTGGGTCAGCAACATTGCACAATGGTCCACTCTTGCGCAAATGTGCACCTTTTTTTGATTTTAACTTTCGGGGACGGCCTCTGCCTTTGGGCTCTACAGGAGTGGATGGCACAGGCACCTCCACACGAGGATAAATGCGTGGTCGCCCTAAAGGTTTCCACACCCTGGGCCCCTTTGATTTGTTTTTCAAATTTCTTCTCTCTTCTTCTTCCTCTGGTGTGAGTGGTGCCTTTCTTGGTCTCCCCCTTCTTCTACAAGCCTTGTTGGGTGGAACTTCTTTACTCTCTGACCCTGGAGCTTTGACCAAGCTTAAGTCTTTGCTCATCTTTGGAGGTCTACCTCTTTTTCGAACTATTTCGGATGTTTTAACAGGGATTGAATCTTTGTCCATTTTTGGAGGCCGACCTCGTCTCCGTACAGTTCCAGGAAGATTCTCAGGGGTTGACTCTTTACTCACGTCAGGGGTTTGATCTTGATTTTGGTTGAGAGGTTTTTCTGGAGAAGGAGGGTCTGCTTCTTTGCGTGGCCTCCCACGCTTTCCTGTATGAACCGTTTTAGACTTCTTGGAACCCGGCCCTGGTGGTCGGCCTCGACCTCGCTTAGGTAGCTGTGGGATTTCATGGGGTAAGGCAACCTGAATTTCTTCCCCCTCTGATTTCATTGGCTCCTCCATTGTAGAACGTTTCTGAGCCTAGTGAGTGCTGGAATTTTTTCTGCCGTCTGTAAATACAAGTGTTACGGGTTAAACTGAAGAATACATGTGCATATTGAACCAGTGCTCTTACCCTTATTTTTGCATGACATAATGGGACAATTATAGTATTACAAAATTAAACACCCTTCGTGCATTTTATTTCCAATACATGTGAAACTTTTTGTAATTATGCATGAAGAACACTAATGAAATTCTGGAATTGTTATTGGAAAAATCACAATATGATATGAGACACAGGCAGGACTTGCTTCATATTCCAAAACCGGAATTTAATTTCGTAATTACTCCTTTAGGGGATTAGAATGTTTAACAGTTTGAGGCTTTATTTATATGCTGTATGTAATATAGCCATCTAAGTTATTTAAGCAGAAACAAGAAGACAACTTTCGGCCGATATTTAAGACTGTGCTTTCAATAGCAAAGATGAAGTTGTACCAAGCCATCTCTAGATGCTTCTGAAATGCACGCTCCAAAGCTTCACAAACTACCGAGATTCCTCTACTAATCTGCCTCTTTACCCACTAACAAACATCTACAAAAATGTTTCTTAACATTAACATGCAAGTCAACCTTTTTACAAATGAATGCAATATAAACAAACACTCATTTCTCTATTACAAGTAGCTACCTTCATGAATAAGATATAAAGAAAAAGAGAATGAATGTTAATCGATATAGGGACATTTTGTTCTGTAACCTTTGGACGGTCATGTAGATATATTCTGGTCAGTTAAAGGCTATTAAAACAAATGTAACAAAAAACAGCAAACCATATCAAGGGCTTGACAGTCCAGCCCATTGCTATTCAGTTAAATGGCATTCCTCAGTAAATTTTGTGTGTGTGATTCATATCAATAAACACACTTAGATAAACAGTATCATATTTACATCTCATTCTTATGCAAGTGTTAAAATCATAGAATTATGCTTGGCCCACCCCTACATTTAACATTTGATAATCTGGTCCTTAAGAGAAAGTGAACCCTGCAGTTCATTAGTGCTTTTCTGTTTTAGTTACAAACCTATTTTAATGGCTCAATTAATTCCCAAATGAGATGTCACTTTGTAAAGATAAACGCACAACAATAACCACACTCAAAGATTATTATATATAATAGATGACACAATAATAATAAGAAGCATAACTTCAATGTCTGAATATAGTGGAGTATATTGAATCAGTGTTGTTAAATCCATTACGACCTGAAAACCACAGCACGTGGCACGTACAGTATACCAGAATGGTGACAAAACGTACAAGTATGCTGGCATTTAAACTTCATGCGTTTAAGATTTTATTATATTGGTTTTAATATCCGTTTCAGTCATTTTTTGCGAGATTAGCAAATCAATATATAATAATTAGGTAGAGGAAAATAGTATTTTTCAAATATAAACGGTTTTCCCTCCATATTATTTTTGCTTAAATAATGTTTAAAATACAAACAACCTTCAAATTATAAAAATGCATAATAATACCTGATGGTTTTTAAACATAAAGAGTTAAGGTACTGCTACTCAGGCACCTTTTGAAACACACCAATTTCGATTAGCTGATTAACTTTGCTATCATTGTCACGGGCCATCTGTCCGGCTTACTATTAGGAAATACGCCACAACAATTTGTTTCCAGGCAAAGAAGTAACACTGTAGTCTCAAACAAAGTAAATTTAACGTCCTGGCTAATAAACGTAAAATACGGTACAAAAAGATAAGCTTTCACGAAACATTTCACCAGGCGTTTACACATATACGTTTAAAGGTGTTCTACACACAAAAAAAAATGGCTAGCAGCAAACAATACACGACTAGCGATTTAAGTCATTTGCATATAGCCCACCTTGAACAATCCTGCCAGCACAGTTACAAAATATTTTCAGCTTTTTATTCGGTGCGCACAACACAGCTCCTCTTGTCGTTCTTGCAGTCTTTGTTTATGTTTGAATTTGCAACCGCTTCCGGGGCTGACGGGAAGCTAGCTACAAAGTATGGCATGGCAGATATTGACTTATTACACTATTGCTTATCTTAAAATGACCTAATTGCTGTTTCTAACCTTAATTTTTCCATGCGAGAGGAGATACCCAATTACAATACTGTCAAAGAAACCTTTTTTACTTTCTCAAAAAATAAAGAATTTTATTAAGTTTTATCCAGCAAAAAAATGTTTTAAAAATACCTTGCTAAATGAAGTTTTTAGTCACCACTAACAGACACTAACTAACAGAACTTAATCCAGAAAGTATTTTAAAATAACCTGCCTGTTATAGAAAATGCGTTATTTAATTATATAAAACACGTACATTAAGGTACTATAACTGATAAACACAAAATGAAAAATGAATATGCAAAAACCGGAATAAACAAAGAAGTTTCACGTGAATGTTGAGTAAAGTTGTCAATAATAATTATCACAACTTAAATGTACGAAGTGTAAGTCTGTAAGCGTAAAATAAACATTTTTTAGTAACTTTCGTCTACCAGTGTAAACGACTGAAACGTTCATAATTAGCTAATCAATGTTATAATCATTTGATAATAAGCTGCAACTATAACAAATTATTTTTTATAAAATATCATTATGATTGTCACAAAGAGGCGCTGTTTGCTTCACGGGTCTCTCCAAATACCTGACAACACATAGCTCAGGTGCCTTTATTCACAGTAAATCTAGGTAAAATTACTTGTAGGTAAAGCATTGCCATTAATATTGCATTCATGGGTAAACTGGCATTAATTCAATACTGGTGATACTGGAGACTCTTACGTTGCTTTTGTTGATAGTTCAATAATATTTTGTTTTTTGATTTGACTGGTAAATGAATAGTTCATCACTCTTCCCTGCTCTCTTAGTAGCTCTAGGTTTATTTGGAATCACTGATAAATTAGGGTCATTTTCCAGATCTAACTTGATCATTTATAGTTTAAAAATATTGATTCTACAGAATCAGGCATGTCGATTTTTAGCCAGGCCCTCATCAACAAAAGACCATTTCTGTATGAGATTAAATAAAATATGATGCAGCCATAACTAGACATGAATTCAGTTGCAGAAACTTGCATTATACAAGTAAAATGGTCAAAAACAATGGACAACAAACCGAGAAGTTAACCCATTTTGAGCATGTATTCCCAAATGCCCGCTAGCTGAACATATGTGGCGTGTGATTTATCATTCGGAACCTTTTTTTTTTCAATGTTGACTTTGTTTAATTTTACAAAATTATTTTTTATTTCTACATTCGTCATCACGGCTTTGAAAATTTGTACATCATAAATAGGGGAGTGTCCCTATTTGTTTCTCCACTGTGCAAACAAAATCACTGTTTGTGTCATGGTACCGTGGGTTTTTAAGAGAATGAGCACAGTCACACTGCTTCATTTCTTCCGTCTTTCTATGTTGCTATTTATTTAACTGCAGAAATCTCTAAATTTTCATTTGGTTAAAAGGATCATTTACAAAAATACTTCGAGTGCCATGCTACATATGGTCAACAAAAAAAAAAAATGTGTATGTGTCCACAGGGCCACAAATATATAATTTTAACTGGACCCAGTCCATCAGGAATGGCTTCATCTGAAGCTCTGAATGAAATGGAAATTAGCAAGAATTCCACATTAAAAAAATTATTGCATTCATGGCCTTGTAAATGTATAATTTTAAGTGTTTATGTTTCAACCAAAAATTAATTTTACCTAGCTCTGTTAAAGTTTGCCTTTTACCAAAAAAACTAGGTAAAAGGTAAGCTTTAGCAGAACTAGGTAATGTAAAAGTACCTAGTTTAAAAAAATACTATAGGTAAACTACGTTGCCAGCAACACTTTGGACAAAATAATGTGCAAAATAAATAAACGTAATAATGTCCTCCAGTTCATCCAACGTAAAACTCTTTTCAGAGAATTCTCAACTTCAGTCACTGTTTTTCGGGAAAAAATAATTTCTGTTTTACTCTGTAGCCATCTAATCGAAATATAATTTCTGCTAAAAATTTGAAGCATATCTAATAGCTAGGTTACCAACATTAGTCTCCTGTGTAAAGGAATTCTGACCCTGAGTGCTATGATTTGCATTGTTATCTGCTCTTCACTTGTAATTGGATATTTTTTGGATATTTTTGGATTTGGATATTTTTTTTAGTAATGAGATAGCAAGAATTAGTAGTCTGAAAACTTGCAATTAATATCCTAGACAACAGAAACAAAGAAAAAAGAAAAAAAATCAAATTAGTTCTGTGGCAAGTTTGAAATTTTTTCAGATATGTGAAAAAACCCAGATTGTGAACAGACAGACTAAGAAGTCAATGACCTTGATAAGATTGACTGAGAATTCTTTCTGCTCATTGGTTTGCACTGGATGGTATTGTGGCAGAGCTTGAAAGAATTGGTTTCTTGGTTCCTGGGACTACAATGCAATAGGCTGCAAATATGTAAGCTTCTATAAACGTTGTGAGATCCATCTGATTATTCTACAGTATAATGGTCACATACATCTGACCATCTTAGCCCAACTATTATTGATTTTGTTGGCAACCTAAGTATCTTCTACCCCCTCCCCTTCCCATTATTCAGTTTCCTGTCTAATGGCATACCTTTACATCCTGACTTTCAACAGCACCATCACCCATATTCACCACTACCAAACAACTAAAAACTTCATTTAATACTGAATAAAGTTTTACCCTCATTTAAATTGCCTTGAATTCCATTAATTCAGACTATAATTGTGATATAGCAAAAAATGTCTTTTATTCTTTAAATAGATAAGTTGTGTATTGGTACCAAGGCCAATCTGCAGAAACCTTTATATCTGATCCTGTAATGGAGGTAATAAGTTCATTCCTTTTTATTACAACTCCTAGTAAAGTCACATGAATTCCTTTTACTAATGTAACTATTGCATACAATCACACAAGAAACAATTAGATTCATAAAAAAACAGGTGCCTTTATTTTCTCCTCCACATATACAAAAAGATACACCTTATTATCCCCCCTCATTTTAAAAATGTTGCTTTAGCATTTTCAAAGATGTTTGCTCTCAGATTTAATTCTATTAATGGACACCAGTTTATATGAAATTTCTACTAATAATGCCATTATTATATTTAAGAATATGTTGACAATTAAAATTTAGATATATGTATATTATATTGTTTACAAAACTGACGTGGTGGGCTGGGATGATTTATATGGCAGCATGATGCTATAATTCAAAATGCACACCTCTTGGTATATTTTTTTCAATACATGTTTTCAATGCTGTTACATTTGTGATGAGACTTCCATAGATTTTCCAGGATAGGGTAAGAAAAATTATGCATTAATTGTATTTACATGGACAGTTTGTTTTCGAATCACATGCCATACCACTAGGCACAATGGTTATTACTGCATCCTTGTATAACTACAATCAAACCTCCCGTAACTCATTTCACTTTCAGGTGAAATCTCAAGTGGGCATGAGCCTAATTCAATAATCACTTGCTGGTCGATCTGGACCACATTGTATTACAAAGTAACTAAGACAAATGTTTCAATATTAACTAGGCAGCTAGATGGGTATTTAGGGACCCTGTGAAAAAAACAGTACTAACCACAAGTTATTAGGCTACGTTCACGAAGTAAAGAGCACTGAAGATTAATGCAAACAACCAGATGGAAAAACTTACCACTGAAGCTGGATGGGAGGTGCGGTTGTTTTGAGCCCAAACTGCAGACACACAATGGTCCACACTGATCACCATGTAAACACTGGCAAACATGTTGCAGAAGCCCAGTGTATGTACTGTTGAACTTACACATGAACTTACCAAAAAGCCAGTGAAATTCAGCAGTGTAGACTATACTCACTGCTCATGACTATACTCATCTTGAAACCTGTGACACAGATTACCAAGCCATTTCCCAGCACCCCCAATATGAATGCCACAGAGTAGACAATGAGAGACATTATATTAAGTACTTTCTTAATCTCTGTATCTATCTCTAATGTGAACCCATCTGTCTTCCAAAAAGGCTCACATGCGCACATTGATACATTGATGCGTCACCAACAGAAAAAAATGTCACAGCCACTTTTGTTTGTGGCTGCGCTTTGCCATTTGTTTGACAATTATTTTGAACACTACTCAGTTTTGATAAGTTCCTTCTAGTTTGGCTTGAACTGATTCATTTCCCCAAATATACAATAAATTTCCAACTTCCCCATCCTTCCACTGACTGCTGTCAGAGCTATAGCTCTCCTCCGTTATTGTTTTGCCATGTTGCTGGTGCTGGCTGATGACAACAGCGCTCAGCGCATGCGTATGAGTATGAGTAAAAAACCACATGAATTCAGATCTGACTGTTTTCATTCATACCACATGGCCACAAATTGGATACATATCTGATCTTGCACCACATATGAAAGTGACTCAAATCTGATTTGAAAAGCAGATTTCTGTGTTTACATAGCCCCGAAAAAATCAAATCTGTGTCACATTAAGCTAAAAAATCAGATTTGAGTCACTTCAGCCTGGTAATGTGAACGTAGCCAAATAATTACCAAAGAAATGGCAAAGCGCAACCACAAACAACGAGCCTTTGCCATTCTCTGTTAAGGTCCACATGGCAGCCCAAATTTAGGGCTCGTTTGAAATTAGGCTGGCTCTGTGGAATGCATGCCAGTTAGTAAATTGTCTGACTTTTGCTCGACTTACTCTGATGCTGGCAGCTGGGAATCATGAGCTTTCTTTGCAGGGTATCTATGCTCAGCCTTAGATATATGGGGAGGGGCTCAGAATAAAACCACTGCTCCTCCCCATCAAAAGGAGCCAGCTAAGGTCGTTTGGGCATCTGTCTAAGATGCCTCTTGGACACCTTCAATGGGAGGTGTTTTGAACATCTCCAAATGAGAGGAGACCCCAGGGAAGACCCAGGACACCCTGGAGAGCCTATACGTATCTCTGTTGGCCGGTGAAGGCCTCAGTATACCTCCAGGGGAGCTGGAGGATGTGCCTGAGAAGACGGAGTTCTGAGAATCTCTGCTTAAACTACTACCCCCATGACCTGGATAAAGCAGTGGAAAATGGATGGATGGATGGATGCTCTGATGTCATGCTGACACGTACAATGGTAAACTTGTGAAAGCAAGGCGGAAGCAGTTTTTGAAACTAAGCACTGCAGTTGCTCTCCACCAACTGCTTGTGCTGTCCACGTCTGGCTTATGCCATGGCTTGGCATTTGTCCTCTCTCAAAAAGATAAAACATAAGCAAAAGCAGATCACTGTCTGTTGCTACTGTGTGGGTGTTCTTGTCATGTTCTGCTTAAGCTTCTTTTTAGCCTTCATTCAGTCTGTGAGGACAACATGTGCCCTCTGTTTATGTGGTGGAATATCATCACCACTGACCACGACCATACACAGTACGTACACTGACAAATGTACAGTAGTATGGACACAAAGGTCCATGCACTTGACCATGTGTGATCTGTGGCAGAGCACGAAAAAAAGAAATATGAACTAGGCTTAAAATTCCTATGGATCGTGTGTGTTATGGCGGGGGTATATTTCAGATGAAATGACGTCATTTACTTGACATTTGGTGCACCACAGCAAAAATAAACAAATAAAAACGCAGAGTTCACGATAGGCAGGCAATCAGAACTTGTGTTCACCGTAGGCTCATTCGAAATTACCCAAGCCTGTGCGGAACTGATCAGCACCTGGCTCTGTGCAATGCTAGTAAGTTGTCCAACTTTAGCCCAAATTGCTCTGATGTCACGCTGACGTGTGGCATGGTAAACTCACAAGAGCAAGGTGGAAACAGTTCTTGTAGCCAGGGCCTGTAGTTGCTGTTCTCCACTGACTGCTAGTGCTGTCCACCACCTGGCTTACCTTATAGCATAGCATTCATTGGCTTGAAGCTCTGTCAGCTCCTGTGACATATTTATTTTTATTCATTAAAAACACTATTTTTATCACTGTCATCGCACATCAAATCCATCTCTGTGTAGTAGCAGGGGAATTTCTGCGGCATCAACCACATCAGATAGAAAGAAGGCAAACGTGACATCTTCTGCTGCTTCCAAGTCGCAGTTCACATGAATCACAAACTGTCCAACTTGACCACCAACTTCTTGACTTCTCCAACAACTGCTGCCGCCGACTTTTTTTCACTTTCCAGGAGAGGCAGCTTGCATTTTAAATGAGCTGTTTCTCTAGCTGAGACCACCCACTCTCTACAATTGGCCAACACAGATTATGTAGTTAGTTGCACAACCCGAACACAGTTTTGCAAATAAACATGAGAAAAAGCTTGTTCGTGGGTATCTGCATTTGTCTGACAGATCACAATGAGACTTAAAGTACATGTATACAAATGATTGGTAATTTTTTTTAAGTTTTATTTTTCATTATTGTGGATGAAACTTTTTATTGATTTGCTGCGTATGGTTGCCAAGTCTATATTGTAAAAGAATGTTAAATCTAAATGGGATTAATCTGGGTAAATAAAGCTGGGGTTTTTATGAAATAAATAAAGGTAATAGTTATAATAAATTAAGCAATCACCACCTGGAGTAAATTTGGAGTAAAAGACCCAAAATTAGGCAAAATCACTGTCTGCCCTCTTGTGTGGGTAGGATGATACCTTAGAAAAGTGGATGGAGATGGTGATTTACTGTTTAATTTTGCATCTTCCTGAAATTGCAAAGAATCTCATTACAGTAACTTTGTGAGTAAATTTTAAATTTCACAAGTGATTTTCTTACACAAATTGTTGTAAGAAACAAAATTAAATTTGATTAAAACTACCAAGTTGTACTTGTAGTTAAAACAGTTATTTCATTCTTGCTTTAATTGCTGAATGTACAGTTTACTTACATACATAGATCAATAATGCATACAATCACTGTATGCTTATATTTCAATTGAAAAGTTAAGTATGCTGATTACACAGACAGTAAAAAAAATACATACATTATCTTAAAAGTCATGCTACGTTCCTACATAGCATTTACCTTGTGCAATATACCTCAATTTTTTAAAACAATTTTTATTGTATGCTTTTTATTCAGAACATAAGCAATTTAAGTGTACACTTTGTTGCTAAATGTAACATGGCAATATCACAGTTTTTAAATCTGGACAACACTAGCTATTCATATTAATTGAGGTCAAACTGCTCTTCTAGAGTACTACATATTAACTGCTTTTGTTTAATTTCAGGGCACTCAGAGATATGGACCAAAAGGAACTTGTATAAACTGAGTATCATCACATAAAGAAACTCTACAGAAGACAATCCTTCAAAGGCTGCTGGGAGACTGAATGAATTTAAGGGAAATACTGTTTATTAATGAATTACAACAATATCTAGACATATCTACCTTATGTACATTTCCCAAAAGTGAAGTAGAAAACTGCATTTATGTCTGCTTAAACATTTAAAATTTGAGTGATTTTGTTAAAAAGTAACATCTAGACATGCAAGTAACATTGAAGGAACAATTCATTTCACTAAGATTAAGCAAAAGTAATGGTTCACACCTACACACTACTTTAGTGTTATATACATCACAACTGAGTAAAGAGCTAATTCTTCATAAGGGCTATGAAGCTATTTCCTTACACACCCTCTTAGCACCATAGAGGAAATAATTCTTCATAGCTTGAATAAACAATTTTTCCTGTTAGCAAGTTTTAATTCTCCAAATGAACTATTCACTATTTCATCATATGGCCCCTCCTTAACTTTTGATAGACATGATTTGATGAACCTTTCTTCTGTGATCTTTCAGAGACCGAAGGCTTGGGTAGCTGCGCTGGCAGATGAGGCAGCGAAAAGCATGGGGTTGACTGTGGGTGATTAAATGTCTCTGGAGATCCCTAACACTACTGAAGCTATGCACACATACCGGACAACGAATATGTTTCTGGGGAGGCTTGGACACACAGTTCTGCATGTGGAGGTTAAGGCTGGAATAACTGAGAAATTCCGAGCTACAGGTGGAGCAGACAAGTTTATCCCCCTTGGTGTCATCGGCCTTGCATCGATTCTTAGTCAGGTGCCTGACCAGTGAGCTGCGCAAGCTGAAAGACTGTTTGCATTTTTGACAAACTATGCGCTTGTGTGTGCGGAGGTGGGCTTCATAGCTTGGCCACGAGTGAAAGTTTTTTCCACATTGGGGACAAATGTAAGACTCTTGGACATGCATCTGAAGATGCTCAAAAAGCAGGTGAGAGCAGGTGAAAACTGATCCACACTCACAAGTTACTTTTCTTGGCAAAACTGATGGCAACGACATAATTCCCCAAGTGCCACCAGATGCATGATTACCACTTATGCATTTGTTCTGAGCCCCTGGAGATGGTGTTAGGATCAAAATCCTTTCCTGATTTGTTTGTTCCTGGATTGTTCCTTGACAATGTCCTGGTACAATTATTCTCCTGTTTTTTCCTATCTTTAGCTCACTGCAGATGCCAGGACCGACCATGTTTTTCTTTAGTGGAACACATTTCTTCTTATGCTGATTAAGAGTATCTTTGCGGCTAAAGCTTTTCTTACAATTGAGACATTCAAACCTTTCTTTGATTTCCAACTGTGACTTGGCTTTTATTGACAATGGGTTGTGAAAATGTTGCTGTACTCCCCTGCAAGCAGAATGGCTTTGGCCAACTTCAGATATGTGGATTGGATGATTCAGCGGACTGGATGTGGAAGTTGCACCTTCTACTAAAGTTGGCTTCCTGCAATCTAAATCTTTTTTATTACTGTGCTCTGCCTCAACTATAAGATCAATGTCTGATTCATCAATAGGCATAGTCCACTGTCTTTTCACTTCCTCTACCTCTTTGTTTTCCACCTCACCTTCTGTTTCATCCTGTTCCATATGTTTTGTAACTGAATAATCCTGCATGGAAGCACCCAAGCTTTCCAACTCCAATTCTTGTTTGGGAGTTGACAACTGTTTCACTGTTTTGTGAGTAAAAGGCATGAAACTTTTAGGTGAGCCTGGCCAAACATTGAAGTTTATACTTGGGTTCTTAGCTAGCATGCTGAGAGAGAGTTCTGGTCCTTGTGGATATTCTAAGTCAACCTTCTCCCTTTTGATAAGACTAGTGGCTTCAGTACCTACAGAAACATTTTTATGCACGGGTGATTCTTCTCTTTCTTCCACCTTCTCATTAACTCTTTTTACATTCTCAGTGACAATATAGACTTTGCCCTTCTGGTGATTGCTGTCTGTATGATGGTGGGACAACAAATTACACCTGTGCTTTTTCAGATTGTACAAGCGTGTGTAACTGTGTTTACACCAGTGACAATAAAAAGTCTTTTTCTGCAGTTGTTTAATAGAACTGCTCTCCATAGTTCCTTTTCGGCCAGGAACTGCCAAGTTGCCCGAGAAAGCGGGCACCACATCACCTACAGAGAATGGATCCTGCAGATTCCCTGTGGGCTCTGGATGACATGGACGGTGAAACTGAACGGCGGTTTTACTAATGAGAAGTCGTTTGCAATGAGAGCAGCCCCTTATTTTTTCTTTTTTATGCATAGCATGATGTGATATGAGTCCATCTATGTTTTGGAAAATCCTCCGGCAAAGACCACACTGATGTCGACCCTCTTGGTCATCCTCATTGATCCCAACTAGCTTTCGACGTGTCTCAAGAGCCACCACAGGCAGAAAGGTCTTACCCAAATTCACAGTTCTACCAACTCCTTTCAAATGGCCAGCATATATTGCCTTTTTCCTAGTCCTAGGTTTATTCAACAGTCTTCGTAACTGACTAATCGATGACCCCTTTAAGGACTCAGGGACTGTTACTGATGCTGATAGAAATGGTTCTGATATTTCTGCATTACTTTCACTCTGGGCTGCCTGAGCCGGTGGCAGTCTTTCCATGAAAGCAGACACCAGCATTTTCTTTAAGGTTCCCTTTGGGAATTTTACATCCTGATGTTCATTTTGCAAATTTGCACTGCTAAGAATAGGAGTGCTTGAGTCTGAGATGGAAGTCACATCCTCAACACTTGTATGTGGCAAGTCATCTGTCAATGTTTTTAGAGATGGTGAAGAAATTAATCCAAGTGGCTTGGAAACAGGAATGGGTATAACTTGGTTTGAAAGTGACATATTAGACTGTGGAACAGGTGAGGGAGCATTAGTAAAAATTTCCATTTTTCCTGCTTCTGAAACTTCAGATTTCTCACTGGTTAACTGTGGAAACTGGTGGCAAGGAGGAAGGACACAAGCAGCTGGAGCGGAATCAGAAGCAAGATTTAAGTTTTCACTAGATGATGTATCCTTAGGGTCCGAATGACTGGGGCTGTTTACACTCACTTCTAATGCATTTGCCTTTTCTGTTGCCAAGGGCACTTGTATGTCCATTTGTGTACTGTGTAAGATTTTATGTTCAAGCATGATGTTGAAATCTTGGAACTCTTTCCC
>JAACJT020000110.1:2601729-2627548 GCA_009936485.2 Gymnarchus niloticus | reverse complement strand
GTGAGGTCTGTGGTAGGAGTGACGGATGTGTTCAAGGTAGAGGTGGGATTACATCAAGGATCAGCTCTGAGCCCTTTTATTTGTGATGGTGATGGACAGGCTGAGAGACAAGATCAGACAGGAGCCCCTGTGGATGATGATGTTTGCAGATGACATTGTGATCTGTAGTGAGAGTAGACAGCAGGTTGAGGAGACCCTGGAGAGGTGGAGGTATGTTCTAGAGAGGAGAGGAATGAAGGTCAGTAGGACAAAGACAGAATATATGTGTGTGAATGAGAGGGAGGACAGTGGAATGGTGAGGATGCAGGGAGTAGAGGTGGCGAAGGTGGATGAGTTTAAATACTTGGGGTTAACAGTCCAGAGCAATGGGGATTGCGGAAAAGAGGTGAAGAAGAGAGTGCAGGCAGGGTGGAGTGGGTGGAAAAGAGTGCCAGGAGTGATTTGTGACAGACAGGTACCAGTAAGAGTGAAAGGGAAGGTCTACAAGACAGTAGTGAGACCAACTATGTTATGTGGCCTGGAGACAGTGGCACTGACAAAAAGACAGGAGGCAGAGCTGGAGGTGGCAGAGTTAAAGATGTTAAGATTTGTACTGACTGTGACAAGGATTGATAGGATCAGGAATGAGTATATTAGAGGGACAGCTCAGGTCGGACGGTTTGGAGACAAAGCAAAAGAGGTGAGGTTGCATTGGTTTGGACATGTGCAGAGGAGAGATGCTGGGTATATTGGGAGAAGGATGCTGAGGATGGAGAGCCAGGCAAGAGGAAGGCCAAAGAGGAGGTTTATGGATGTGGTGAGAGAGGACATGCAGGTGGTTGGTGTGACAGAGCAGGATGCGGAAGGCAGGAGGAGATGGAGACTGTTGGTCTACCGTGGTGACCCCTGACGGGAGCACCTGAAAGTGAATGATAATGATGATGTTATTGCTCTACATGTCTATATTTGCACTGTTGCTGCCCTATTCCCCCATGTACTTGTCCCTTCCCTTGCAAGCGTGGCAAAAAAATGTCTGTTCACCCAAACATGTTGACAATAAAAATATTGACTTGATTAAAGATGCCATACGCATGTGAAAGTCTGACAGCAAAAATGTATGTTTGCCCCTCCCAAATGCAGTCAAAGTGGTCCTATGTGGAGCAAGTCATTTCTTTGCCTTTAGGTTGAGATCCAACTTTTTTTCATTGTCTTGCCGTTCAACATTTTTCCTTATATGTGATACCTATGCTTAGGTTCCCACCTATAACATTTTGTCAAGCCTCTACCTTGCACTGTACAAAATTCCTCTTCTTGGTTTTCCAGAGTTAACATCATCAGAATTTGCAACCAGAGAGGCTTGATTTGTGTATTATATGAGCACACAGTTCAGGTGCATTGAGCATTTATGGTTATTTGTGGACAGCAAGGCAGTATCTCAGGCTCATTCATGCATGTACAGTTACAAGATAAATCAGAACTATCAAGGGGAATTAATTTTTTTTTTGCACACTATTTTCTGGCTTTTGGCGTACAGATATTTTCACATCAAAATTTCCACGTTTGACAAATGAGGCTGCTGGTGCCTGTGGTATCTGTCAACCTGTAATAAAAGTGGAAACATGGAGCAGTTGGTGGTGGAATACTTCAGCTTGAGGAGCTAGCTATCTTGTGTGTGTATGGCAGTTGATCTCTTTTTTTGAACTTCCATGAACTGTTGTGTCTTCCCTTTTCTTGGACGTTGTTCTGGGATTTTTTTCAGCTTTTATGGACTTCATCCCTTTTCAAAACAAACATAAACCAAAACTACATTCAACCAAGGAGACCAGAGTTTTGGAATCTCCTGCTGCAACGGTATGCGCTTAGGCTGGTTGTGGTCTGGGAGGTAACTCTGTGCCCTCTGGTTTCGACACCAAAGTAGCTGCATACAGGTTAATTTCTGAGGGACACACTAGGTTATGGATATACGTTGAGTAGTTAGGTTTAAAATAGCCCCATACCATTTATTAACATGAATGAGTAGCACTTACCTTTGAGAAATATCATAGTTAATCTTCCTCAAGTATAAATCTAGTTAGTCACACCCGACTTACTCAAGTGAACCATCTAGCAACATCCTATGCAAGTCGCATGTTACATGAGTTGGACACAGAGAAAACACACCAGCATTTACTGCAATAACAATGGAGAAAAACACACTATAGCATATTGTGTGAGACACGAGAAGGTCTACACCTTTACAGGTTGACTTCCACATTGTGTATTTCAGATGTGTGTTAGTGCTATCTGCAATACGCTGTACTGGATATATTTATTCAAGTACAAATTTACACAAGTCAGCCTTACACAAGTCGGAGTGTCTCTGTATATCTAAGCATAAAGTTGTTACAGAAGTATGATCTTAGGGAGCCTAGCAAAGTTTGTACAATCCTAAAAACTTGCATATTATGTGTTATTCTGCTTTGCGGTTTTTCACCACTGTCCTGAAGTCCCTAACTACGACAGGAACAACCTGACTGCAAAACTTTCAAAACCGACATAAATATCCATGTCATCCTGTAATTCACATTTATTGAGAAGAATGTTTCTCACTCTTCACATGAATGGTATAGTCCCGAAAACCTAACAGTGGAGGTCAGTGGAATAATCAGCATTTTAAATTTAAATCTTCTATAACTACTCAAATTTACCCTTGGATTTATTGATCAGATACCATTTCATCTTTGAGAAACTCATTGCAGCACTTGACTCTTTAAAAAGATGCATCAAAATATTTCATTGTTATTTATAACATGGAGGAATACCTTTTTTTTTGCTCAGTAGGATCATGATCTCTGCCTTGTTTCAAAAGATAATGTGTTTCACAAGTTTGACCAACAGAGTAGCCTTATCATCACTGGACCCTTAACCGTAACTGTCCTACGGGTGTTGGATGGCGTGTGACCCTGCTCTCTGAACCCTGTGTCACTGGATAGAATTGTATGCTAAATAAATCCGACTGGAATTTTAAAAACCTATAAAATTCAAAGTTTAATAGTAAAAGTTTATCTAAGCCAGTATACAAATTAAACTGAACTATACCAATTAACTTAGAAACTTGGATCTGGTCATTAATCAATATATGATAATACAGTTCCAAAACATGTGGTTCCTTTTTTGTGCTTCCAACATCAATGAATGTTCAAATCAGACATTCACCTGCACTGGTGCTGAAGTATACTATTAACACAAGCTTAGCCAAGTAAGAATTGTCTAGCACACGCATGAATTATTCAGAGGTACATTACAGAAAACAATATGAATAGAGGTGATAACTTCAGAGTGGGCAGCATGAACAACTATGTAGTTTACTTAGACTCACAGTATATTATGACAGGTGTTCCCAAGTAAATTGGCAAAAGCTTCGACAAGATGATGGCAAAAGGGGCTCAATTCATCCTCAATGATAAACAATACAGCATTATACACACAAAATTAGCCAGGGACATGAAGGGTCCTAAAGGTTGAACATAGCAATGAATTCCAGATAAATATTGGAAACAATAAAACTTACTACGAAAAAATACCTCAGTACAGCAGACAAAAATCTAGAATTCCTGAGAACTAGACTAGTTGCCTCTAAAATGACAATGACAATGTTTCGGTGCCACATCAGGGAAATCATTATAACCAAGAAACTATTATTAGCCATAGCACAGGAATCTACTATAAAATGTCCTTGTTGCCAGCATCAGCTACAAATACTTCAGCAGCACATGCACATAATTGCCCTCTGACAATCAATGTCTTCTGGGTAATAGACTCACAAAATCAGTTTTTCTCCTCTGGATGTTAACCCAGTTTAAATTTGACTCCTGAATTTCAGACAGAGCTGTGACACAAATACATCAAGATGTAACAAAGATGTTAAAAACATCTAACAGACACTGAAACACCTGTTGCGAAATCAGGCCTTGTCAAAATGTACTGAGGATGCAGGCAAATCTTGCAAAAATAAACAGCTGAATACCTGCCTTCAACATAATAAACATTCAAAACAAGGTCCTAAATATGAAAATAGTAGTATTAGAAAGTGTTTATTATGCTGTTCTGAACAAACACCTCAGTAAAACATCTGAAGTATAATGGGCTCCTTCAAAATTCTAAAATTATTTTAAATAGAACATAGTGTTTAAATTCTGTTTTTAACACTGACTCAGGATTGTGTGTCAATGTATTAATTGTTAAGGAGAAGATTACAGGTACTGTACAGCATTTTAAAACAAACTATTTACCTCAGTTACTGTGAGTAACGCTGCTTATTCAACTAATGTTGAGAAAATGACCATAACACAGGGTGGACAAGCAATGTCAGTTCTCTTACAGCCCACACTCAGTTTTCAAACTATTCACATGGGTGTAAATCCTTCCACAAGTCATATACCTCTTTTCTGGGACATAAACTTAACATACAGAAAATCTTGTGTTACTATATACATACATGTTATTTTATAAACAAGAACTATAAACGCCAAAAACCCAACTATATCTCCAAATATCAATATCCCAATGCCATTCATACAAAATTAAAACATGGGGTATACTTATGTATATAGAAACAGTAAATAGAAATACTGGAAACAATTTTTTCTATGCTTACTCTTACATAGCGAATACTGGAAAAATATTCAAATTTTGAAACGTAGATGAAATTTTATGAAGCAAAAGTTTATACAACTATGTAGCACATAGTCAATTTTAGTAAATACAGAATAATCATTACACATTCATAATGCTTAATACACTGATGATTTAATAATATACTATTCAAAACTTAAAAGTCCTAGAGTACAAACCCCAGGTATTATAAGATTTCAAAAATCACAGATAAGTACACTTTTTTAGATGGATTAAAACTGTTTAAACTGGTGAGGCAAAGCAAATCAAAACAACTACAAACTGAAGTCATTCAAACAATGTCCTACCATAACTGACCATGTATTCATGACCGAAGGAATTTAATATTTACACAAAATTGTGAGCATATATCCTAATTACAACAGTCAGATTTACCATTAAAGTAAGCATGCAAAATGTATTTACATTTATGAATAAACAACCTTTTCTCCATGTTAATCACCTAGACCTGCAACTCTATGGAACGGGAATAGATTGTATGGTTCTGATCATATATTGAATGAGAAAAAAAAGATGCTTTTCAAAATAGTAATACTTCAGAGGTAAAACAACATATGTATTTGGGTGGCAAAATGCAATAAAGAAGCAAAGAATAAATTACAGGAACATGGTAATGTCAATGTGTCTACTTCCAAGTTTTCCAGCTACAGATTATACAGTGAAGGAACTGGAGAGGTCAATCCCTGGAGAAGATACAGATGACTGAGGTAAAGCATGTGTACTCTGATGTTCTTCCAGGAGATGGAAAAAAGCAAATGCTTTGTCACACTCCGTACACTCATACACAACCTGTCCAACGTGTGACTCTTGATGCTGCCGCAGATGTGATAGCTGATCAAAAGATTTGTAACACATATCACAACGAAAATCCCCTCCAGTATTCTCCAGATCTTTCACATGTGCTTTTTTGTGACGCGACAAATCTTGAGATGAAATAAAACATTTCAGACACACTGGACACTGATGTCTCTGGGTTTGGTTGTGTAGACCCTGGTGGATCAGATAGGCTTTCGCATTGCCAAATGACCGAGGACACATTTTGCAACGATAGGGTCGCTGATGAATTAGCTCATGCTTCTTGAGGTACCTTTTCTTTGCAAAGAATTTGCCACATACAAGGCACTTAAAGGGGTGGTTAATGGTGTGGTGTTGCTGATGCTCCTGGAGGCAACGCTTGGAAGCAAACCGTTTGTCACAGACTGGACAATTAAAGAAGTCTTCCCCTACATCAACCTCAACCTCCTCTTCGGTAGCTTGCGATATAGCTGCTGGAGCCCTTTTTTTCAAAGACAACGAAGAAGAGGGAACAGAGTAGTCACTCTCCTTATCTGCATGTTTTCCACCAGTACAGGAATGATGCCGAAAGGCATTACTACCCAGAAAACTATTACCACATTCTGTGCATTCATACTGCACAGATGTAGTCACTTGACATTCATGTTCCAAAAGATTAACTTTGGTTGCAAATGTATTTCCACAAATCTCACATGTATATGTATTGTCTGCATGAACAGAAAGATGGCTAGCTAAATCTATGGCATGGGTAAAAGTACATGGGCAGATGGGGCAGTGGTACATATTTTCTGAGTTATTCTGAGTATCTGTTGAATTGGGTTTACTGACAGATTCTGTGAACTCTTCAGTACTATGTACTTTCAGATGAGTCAGGAACTGATGATGGTATCTAAAGCATTTGTGGCATTGATTACACTTGTAGGTGTAGGGTCTTGAGAGCTGGTGACTGAGCTGATGTTTTTTGAGGTGAGATCCATGACGAAAATGCTGGTTACATTCAGGACAAAAGTATGGGCGTTCTTTACCTGCATGGCAACCATGCTCTGAGAGCTGTTCAAAATTCTGAAAACGCTTGCAACAAATACTACAGTTGTATTTCAGCTGATCTGTATTAGAGAGAAATGATGATTGAGGTGAAACATCAGTTGGTGGCAGCAGGGGAGGGAGGCTTTCATCTTGTTCTGTATGACTCATACGATGCTGAGCACGGCTAAGCTTACAAGAGAAGGTTTGATCACATAGATCGCAGGGGAAATTCTCATCACGATGAGTAGCCATATGTTCTGCCAGTTGTGTGGGACCCGTGAAGCTGAGCTGGCACTTTGGACAGCGGTATGGTCGACTTTTTCCATGAGTATGCTTATGCTTACGCAAGGCAAAGACAGAAACAAAGCCACGGCCACATGTTTGGCACTGAAACTCAGATTTGTGGCTCCGTTGGTGCTGCTGCAGGTGAGCAAGTTGAAAAAAACATCTGCCACACTCTGCACACTCATGAGGCTTCTCACCAAGATGGCAACGTTGATGATCCTCCAAGTTCTCTGATGTGGGAAAGGTTTTTCCACACACATGGCAGGGGAAATATGGTGCTGAGTCAGAATCATCACTGTTATCATCATCTTCATTCTGTGAATAACTATTTCCTTCAATATTCACATCCAGACTGCATTTTTGCTTTAATGACAGCTTCTCTTTCAGTTGAGCATTTAAACCCAACCCTACATTGTGACTCTTGCAGTGTCTTCGAAATGAACTTTTTAGAGCAAAAGACTTGCCACAAACATGGCAGGTATATGTACATGTAGCCTCAGAATGCTCAGGGTGTACAACAGAGAAATGTGTTCTTAAAGACTTGCTTGACCAAAACCTTAGATTGCACAAACTACAAATAAATGGTCGATTTGGGTCATGACGACTTTTATGGACTTCCAAATCTGAAGGATAGCGAAAAGATTTTGGACATTCTGAACATGAATATGGTGTCTTCTTGGAATGTTGCATTTTTAAATGTCTGTATAATACAGTTGGCTGATTAAACACCTTCCCACACAAGTTGCAAATGTGACTTTGCTTTTGTTCTCTCTCCTGGTGGCTATGGCCTTCCAAATGGCTGATAAGTAAAAGCCCATCAGTAAAGCTCTGATCACATTCTGAACACTGATACTTATGTGGAATTGTAACTTTTGTTCCAGAAAAGGTCTGCTTCTCTTGGGAATTACGTGAATTCCACTGTTGACAATTGTCATCTTTGTTGCCTTCCTTGCAGGAAAATTTAGTTTGTAACACCCCTGTCCCCGTAGCTTTGGAGCCACTTTTAAACACTAACACAGTATTCTTAGCTTGATGATTTAACTCAAAGGGCAGGGGTGCCTCTGTATGTGACTCTTCTTTTGCTACCATTTGAAAGCTGCGACACTTGCGCTGGTGTTTTCTTTGCAAGCTCTTTGACCAAAATCCTTTTTTGCATCTAGGGCAAACAAATGGAAACTGACCTAAATGCATGCGCAGATGCACACGAAGTCCACTGGAATTACAAAATTCCAAATTGCAGTGTGGGCAAACAAATGATTTCTTGTCATGAATTCCAACTGAAAGGGTATTAGTCAACTCTGACTTCTTTAACTGGTCCTGTTCGTAACTGTCATCAAGGGGTTCCTCTTTGATGCTTTCCATGTTAGATAATTGTTGCTGGAGTGGTAGAGCTGATACAAGTTGCTGAGTATTTTCTCTATGCACAGTAAGAAAATGTTGCTGCAGCTGTGAAAACAACAAGAAACGTTCACTACAGTTAGCACAAGAAAAACCTTTGTTTTTTGGAGAGATCTTGGGACACACAGGCTCTTTGAAGTAGCAGTCTGGTATTTTTGGGGTGACAACACAAGCCTTCTGGTGGCTATGAAGCTTATCTGGAGAAATAAAAATTTCACCACATTTGTCACATTGCATTCTATCTTGTTTTTCTGGCCCAACTTTGCACTTAATCAAGTGGCGCTGTAAATAGTCTCGACGGATGAAGCGTTCACCACAGCTGGCACAGCCGAATGGTTTTTCCCCTGTGTGCAGGCGAGTGTGGACCTTCAGTTGTTCTTGGTTTTTGAAACGACGGGGGCAGTAAGTGCATAGCAACTTGCGCTTGTCTGGGTACTGTCTTTGTATCTTCATGAGAAATTCAGAGGTTTCCCTGCAAGGCTGTGTAACACTGTCTGTTGCAGAATGAAAGACACTGCTTTCTTGTTGAGAATTCGTCTTGGAGATGAAAGGAAACAACCTTCCCTTGCACTTAAAACTGTGTTTTTTCAAAGAACACTCATGAGAGAATGAACTGCCACAACGACTACAGCTGAAAGGTTTTACAGTTGTATGTTGCAAAGCTATATGACGACTTAAATTGGTATGGGTGGTGAAACATTTGTTACAAGTGTTACAAATAAATTTTTGTGCTTCGTTTGGTTTCTCTGATTTGTTTTTCCAGCCCTTACCAAGATCATCCAGGCTAATCTTGACGATGCGTACTTCAGGTCTTACCTTCTTGCCAGCACAAGAAATCTGGTGCAACCTGAGTGTATCATATCGAGAAAAGCAGCTATCACAAGACAGGCAACGGTATGGCTTGACTTCAGTGTGTGTTAAGATATGACGTCTTAGGTTTCCGGAACGCAAAAAACTTTTTGAGCAGAATTTGCAGTTGTACTCTTCATCACAGTCTCCTTTTGTCAGAGGATCACTTGTCTGTTTGGATGAAATGTCAGATGATTTCTGCATGCTTTTCACAGCCTTTATGCCATCCCTTGACCGCCTATACCTGTAAACCCCATCACAGAAAGCCTCATGCTGAAGACAAGGGCTGTGACTGGCATATCTATGACCACAATGCATACATGCATATGGTTTGTCCCGCGCATGAACCACAAGGTGTCTTAAAAGGTAACTTCGGTACCTAAATACTTTAGGACAGTGTGGACACCGGTGCTTTAATTTGTCCATGCTCCTGGTACCTATACCCTTGGCAGTACATTTCCTTTCATGGACAATTTGATTTGATTTTCGGTAAAAGGTCTGTCCACATTTCCCACAAGCTAACAAATGAATGCTAGTGGTCACCACATGCTTGGCAGATGATGGATCACACACTTTCTCATGTGACACTAATCTTAGCTTTTTGTAACATTTACCACACTTAGAACAAGGAAGAAGGGTCTTGAGGATGTGATTTTTGTGATGTTTCGACAAGCTACAGGGCCAGAAAAATTTTTGTGGGCAATATTTGCATTTGTACTTCTTCTCAGTGTCAGAGGAAACCGGGGCATGCTGCATTTCCATCTGGCTTATTTTGACAGGCAAACACTTATCTTTGTGGGTTTTAAGGCCTTCATTCCGTGAAAAACACTTTCCACAGTTGTCACAACGATATGGCTTTTCGCCGGTATGTAGCCGAATATGACGGACTAAAGCAGGACGACTAGAAAAGTGTCTTTTGCAGAAGGGACACTGATTTTTAGAACACTTTGACATGTGAGATAAGCAATGCTTATTCAATGTTGTGGCACTTTCAAAAACTTCTTGACAGAGCGAGCACTGAAATTCACCAGGTCTATTTTCACGCTGCAATTCCTGAGAAGGAAGAGGAGGCGGAAGAGGAGAATATTCCTGGTCTTTTGGTAGCTTTTTGTTATGCTTGGATACATGCCTCAGAAGAAAAGCAGGGTATTTAAACTGCAATGGGCAATCAGGGCATTGTAGCATACCCTTATTAATATGAGTTTGTCTGTGCTTAATTAGTTCTGTAACTGTAGGAAGTATCTTCTTGCACACAGTACACTGTATTCTTCTCTGATGTACCTTTTTATGAGTAATCAGGTGTGAGTTTCGCAAAAAGCGTTTTCCACATTCCAAGCAACGATAAGGCCTTTCACCTTTGTGCAGCCTTTCGTGTTCCGAAAGCGTTGTGGAGCTGCTGAATATTTTTCCACAGTAATGACAAGAGAAGGGTAAGCTGCTGGCATTATCAATTTCATTCCAATCAGATCTTGCACTACTCACTGTTTCAGTGGTCAAAGAAAGAGCGGCAGAATTTTGGTGCTGGAATGATTTTCCAGTCTTCTCAAACAGCTTATGTTTCCTCATGTGTTTGTATTTACCAGATGTATGAGCAAAGGTGGCTGGGCAATAACTGCACCTATGGCGCAATCCCTGCGCCAGCTGCTGTTGTGTCAATGGCTGCTGTTGCTTTTGCTCTTGGATCTTCTGTCTCGTCTTTAAACCCTCCCTGCGAATATACTCTTTCATACAAACCATCTTTATGTGTCTGCTACGATTAGAGGGATTAGAAAAAGTGCTAGTGCACAAAGCACATTTGTACAAGTTGCCTTTTTTACCCTTGCCTTGCTGTGAAAATTCTTTAAGACACTGCAACCGCATATGACGGAAGCAGTTGAAGGAATATTTGAAAACACGTGGACATAGTGGACACTTGTGCTGCCCTCCATTACTTCTCATAAATGCAGACTTAAGCTTGTCAGCTCTATCTTTACAGGAATGCTTCTTATGTCTGCTTAGATTGCTACCATGTTTGAAGGTTTTGTGGCACTTAAGACACTTAAAGGGTCTTTCATCATTTAGTAGTAGTTGGAGACTCTTTTCACAAACTTCAGAATTATTTTGGCTTGATGGATGATTGGTCTTGCGAAAGTCCACCAGCTTCACATAGCATTGTGGTAGCGGAGTACACAAGTCGTCTGATAGCAATTGATGCACCCTGACAGCAGGGAAGGATTCCTGGCCCTTCACTTTATCATGAGTTTCCAATGTTTGTAAGCGACACCTACTTAATCGCTTGTGACGTTTCAGGCTTGCTGACTGAGCAAAGTAGACACCACAATCATCACACCTGAATGGTGTAATTCCAGTATGTTTCCGCTCATGTTTATAATATTCATAGAGTCTGGTGAAAGTTAGGTTACAGTACTGACATGTGCGTGGTGCCCGGTAACTTACTTTCCTCACTTTACTTACAGTATTTATCTGGTGAACACATAAGTGTTTCTTAGCTAACTCAATGTCGGTGAAATAACAGCCACAAGTTTGGCAAAAGTGAAAATTGTATTTAGAGTGAGCAATATGGTGATGCTCAATGAGACATGATAAACTTGGTGATGGATCCTGGCATTCTGCACAGTGGTACCCCTCTGATTCCGTAACATGTTGCCTTGAAGTCTTCAGCAGCACAACAGGGTGTAAGAGTTTCTTTAAATGTTGGGAAGACTCAAGCTGACTCTCATCAAACTGTAAAGAAATTACATTATGCAAGTCAGGAACTGGTCTGTGCAAACTTTTCAACAGACCAACTGTCTGTTTTTGTGAAGATGAAAATTTATCATCCTTGCATGGACTGTATACAATGTTGTCAGTATTGAGGTCGTATCCAGGTTTTAATTGTTCTTTGGAAATATCACCACAAAAATTAGCAACAGCAGCTGCATCTCTCCACTTCTTTTCAAAAACAGTATCAGCGGTGTCAGTTATTGGTGAATTTAAACTGTTCTCTCTGTTACTTTGAGAAAATATACTCATTACCTTTCTCGAGTCCATAAGACAGGGATTACTAGAGCATACAGGCATTTCTTGTGTACTACTGCCTGTGTATGTTGATTCCTCAGTCTTTGCTGCAGAAACTGTTTCTAAACCCATTTCTACCATGGAAGTAGAACGACCATCAGGTAATTCTTGTAGAATATGCATTACATTGTCTCTGTTGGATAACTTTCTGTCATTCTGGCTTGCTTCTGCAAAGTTAGATTGAATCGCCTCTGCGTGGAAGTTACTTAAGCCTAAGCAGCGTTCCAGGAACTCAAAGCTGCTGCAATGTTGGTCTTCACCTTTATTAGCACAAAGCAGCTCATCAAGGTTTTCTTTATGCCCATCATCCTGCACTTGGTCAGATTGCTCATGCAATCCCGATTTTGTATCGATGGAACTATCATGGCAAGATGCAAGTACCTGATCTTTGACCTCACATCTGCAAACAACAGTACTCTCTATCCTTACATTTCTACAGTTATCAGAACAATGTAGATTGCCAGAGTCTCTATCGGCAAGAGAACTTTTATATTGATGCAATCTACATGCATTTATATGAGAATCACAGCAGTGTGTGGTAATTTCCTGATTTTGACTTCTTTCATCCTTTCCCAGAGGCAAGCTCTTATACTTTTGGTCCACAGATGCCAGCTCTTTTTGGTTTTGATCCTCAGCTTCTTGAATGTTCCAATCAGAGGTACTACCAAAAGTTACATCTTTGCAGTTACTACTCAAACAGACAGAGTCACTTGGACATTTGTGTTCTACTAATCCATGAGCAATAGGAGACAAGCTTGAGAATTCCAAACATCCCAATTTCCAGGTGTTTTCATTTCCTTGAAGTTCATTGTATTGGTTATTTCTAAGGTTTAAATCCATGCAGGTGGTAACATTGCCAACATCTGGCTCTGAACAGCTGCTAACATCAGAATATTGCTCTAAAACAGTGGAGTTTAACATATAATTGCATTTGTCTTGGGAGTTTTCACTTGCTTCAGGCATTCCATGACAGCCACTTAAGCATTCTATTTTACTGATTGCAATATTTGTAGCATTACAGCTTGGAAGTTCCAGCCTCCCCATCTCATCTGGTTGTTGGTCTAGACAAAGCTGTTGGGATTTCTCTTCTCCATGACACAAAGTATGGTTACATTTTTGTTGCTGTGGAGAGTTCAGTCTTGAGCTTATCTTTGAACTACACGTGGAAGATGATTCATTTTTGGTGTGGGGGCTCTCTTTTTGTTCAATAAGCCTTTCAGTGTGAGATCCGAAGTTTTTCTCTGAATTTACGTTAATTTCCATAGACCTAGACCCAGGATCTATTGTTAGCTGGGTATCGCAGCATGTGTTTTGTCCATGTGCCATAATGATTCTTGGAAACCAATCCAGGCGACTGGTTCCCTTGTTCCTAAATTCTATTGAGAGGGAAAAGAGAAAAAAAGAAAAAAAAAAAAAAAAAACTTAAGGAGCACATCTATAATGTTTCATTTAAAAACATACAAGATGATTAAACTATTACAAAGATTTGTTTCCGATAAAGCCAACACTGGAAAGTCTAACAATCTTGCCCCCCACACAGCATAAAATACCAATCCTGAACCCCCCAAAAAAATTCTTGAATGAATTTATTAAACAGGAGGACTACTTTTATGTGAAAAGTATGGGGAACGGTTAAAATAAATAAACTCACCTCACAATGACTTTTGGATATAAACAGGACAAAATGGAGTGGAACATCTGTCCAGGAATGTGTGGAAAGTCTAAAGAGTAAATCAAAGGTTTATGAATTATTTGTTAAAAAAAAAAAAAAATCTAGATATAAAGTCAAGTATTTTTTGGAGAGATAACTAGCTTAAAAAGAAAAATGAGGAAACTGGTTTCCATAAATTTGCTAAATATTGTCACTATGTATTTAAAAAAAAACTAAGTTATGGGACTGTTCTGCACATAGCTGAAGTTCTGGCTGAGGTACTACTTGTCTCATGTTAGTATGAGGCTGTATAAGCAATAACATTCAGTCTTGAGGAAATTAAAAGAGTTCCTTCAAACAGATTCTGGGAGACCTGCATAATAAGCGAAAATGTTGCATGTTATATTTTTTTCCTATTATAAGAACTGCAAAACCTATAAAAGCAGAATGACTCAGAAAAAAGCCACCAATTTTTCTCAGCAGTCATTTTTGATAACACAATATATACACACCAACTTCATTTGAACACAGTAAGACAATTTCATTTCCAAATATGGGCATACTATTTCAATGCTAAATCCTAAATACTGCAGTTTCTGCCTTTTATTGTGCATTTACATATTGATTAAAAATGCCTAAAAGAATTAGTTCCCTGCATACCACAACCTTAGGTTACCAAAATTCAGGCAGTATACTTGTTAACAAGTTAATAAGTGGATGAGTCAGACATGTTCCCCTTCTTGTTTTATCATTAGAACAAGACAAAAGAATATTTGGAGTGGAAAATGTTAACTTAGACATGAAATGAACTATTGACTGAATTATAAAGTGACTTCAGGGAAAGCCAACTGATGCTAAGAATGCAATGTCATAAATAACACCATAAAGTGACCTACTAGAGGGTCAACAGGAACCCACAGGTATAATCAAGGAATACATTCACTCGACATAAATAGGCTCATAGGTTTCTTACTCCAGCAAGTAGGCTAAATCACATTATTTCAGAGTACCTGCCAAGTGCACTTCCAGCGACACCAAAGGAGACCATGTTTTTATGAAAATGTATTACTGAAAAGGTTCTCAGCTTTTGTTTTAGTTGGATTTGTCACCTGCAGTTTGGAAAAAAACAACAGGAGCAGCAAATAGTAAGAAAGGCACCACTCCTCAAGGCTTCACATACACAGGAACACTACTCTGAAACAATGAAAGCAAAATGCCTACATTCACAGAGGATTCCACCAAACAAATCATTTGTGGTAACATTCGAGTTAAACCAATAAAGAGTATCTGCTGTAGGCACCCACAGAAAAATACCCACTGCAATTTCTTTTGAGTAGATAGGAGCTTTTCATTGAGTTTGTTGTGGAAAGGAATTTTTCACATGCATTTCAACAAAAAGGCTAGCACAAACACTAATGCAGATTATCCTAAAAATGTTAAATTCTTATTTAGATGATCTCAGAAGTCTAAACAGTTTTTTTATAGATAGAATCTGAATTAAGATAAATCATACCAGACTATTTTTAAATTTTACGAGGATCATGTAGCCAAAAAATAGCAAAATGGATTATTGAAAACACATGCAGCCTTGATTGCACAAGTACACACACTTGTTCAGAATCACCACTCAATTTCAACTATGCATAAAGTCCATTCTCTTTTAGCTGCAAGGAAACAAATGCTTTCCTTTAATAGTCCTAAATTAAAAAAATGCAGACCCTGCAGGATTCTCCTGAAGGTTTCTTCATTACATAGTGCACAGATAACTATGGTCCACGACTAGCAGGGTTTAGGGATGTAGAGATCCATTATTCAGTATCGGTCTGATACTGACCAAAAACACTGGATTAGTTATTGGAGAAAGAAGTTAGAGGCATAATCTTGTTCATGGGCAAGCCTTGCTTCATGACGCTAAGCTCACATTTTAATTATTCCTTTAGAGGATATTGGTGTTTTTTTATCATTTTTTTCCTAATAGGCCCTAACTATCAGGGCTTTAAACTCATTTATCAAACTCAATCAGGCAGAAGAATTCACTCCATATGTATAGCACATTTTCAGAGAAAATGCAACTTTAAAAATAAAAAGAACAAATAGGTCTACAACTTGACATAGCAAGTAAATGTAGCCTATTAAATATGATTATTCTGACAGCCCTTCAAACTAAAAGACTGAACTTGCATTTCATGGGTAGGATGCAGTGTCTTCAGCGATGAATTATGCTGTTTTGATTAGACCTGTGATTTGTTCCTACCATATGTATCAAAACAGTGGATGCTCCAGGGGGTTGACCACCCATGCACCCAAGAGTAAGTCTCAAAATTAATGGGTACGTACAACAACTGTTCACTGAACTGAAAGTAGTACAACGTGACAAGTATGTTCTGGAACGAGCAACATCGCAGTACAAGCACCTTCAAATATTTTCGTATCGCTACCCCACACCGCTCATGTGAAGTTCTTGTTCCAGTACTACACCTGTAGTACCAGCATTTTTGGCACCCGTCAGAAGAAACAAATTGGCAGTAGTAAACAACCAGATAATTAAGGGGACCAATTTGTGTTCAAACTCATTTTTACCAGCAAACAATTTATATATGCAATGTTATTGTACAGTTTCATTTCTCTTTAGTAAGATTACATAACTCAGTTTGCCAATAATGTTTGTTAGCTAGCTAGTTTGTCTGAAACTAATTTTGGGTATCTAGCTTTAATTTGGATGATTATCAGCTGGCTAGCAAATTGGCTTCCTATCCTTATTGTGATGAGAAGAGGGACGATGAAAGTGACAGTAGAGGTGAATATAAACTGTGCAAAGCAGCCTACGAGTAACCCACTTCGGGAATTAAGTGATTTATAAATGTCTTCCCATGTAGACCTTATTGTCTATTTGTTTATAAGGTATCCTGGCAACCAACTGTAGCCTATGGCAGTACGCAAGACGGTATCATATTATATAGCCTCGGTTCCCAAGCCATCATCACTAGTTATGTGAAAACTTCACATAGGCCTAACCCTTTTGTAATCTGTCATCTAGTCAGTAGTAGCACAGTGATGCAAGTCTACAGCGGACCAATCCCCATCTTAGAACACTAATATCCACAATATAAACTAGTTACATTGAACATTAAAAAGCCATCTTAAATATCCAACAAATTGCAAACACAATTAGTATTTTTCAAACGCAATGCTTTATTTAAATTTTCACAATTCCTTTGTGAAATTCTTAGAAATACAGTACTATGATTTGTATATAAACGATACTTGAGTCACATGACTTGAGTCAGACTTCAGTCCCAAATTTGTGATTTGCTTAATTATAATTAATGACACTTGAGTTTGACATTCAGGACTTGCAATTTGACTTGACTTCAGACAGATTACGCGGAACTTTTTAAATTAAATACTTGCATTTTTCATTCATTTATAGTGCAGTTTCTTTTTTTTTTTCTTTTTTTGTGAGCGAAAAAAAGCTTTGCCTCCTCTTGCTTATTTGCTGAATTGCAAATGGGTGACGCAACCCGCAATACACTGCGCCATGCAACCATTGGCTTAGAGGAGATTACAAAAATTTCTTTTGGATTTGAAGACTATACCCATCAAAGTGGCAGAAAAGAACAGCAGCATGCAAAACTTGTGGCTCAAAAGTAAGTGACAACTACGTTGTCTAAATTTATCCGTCATTTCAAAAATCACAAAAAGGAAATGTTGCATTTTCCTATGCTTGATATGTTCTGCTAGCTTGCTTATTGTTATGACTAATAAAAAAGGCCCATTTTGGGGATTATAACTTGTTAGCTACACCAACGGTTGCCACCTTTGCAATACAAAAATAACAAGGGGTTGACTACCACATACTACAATGGAGGGACACAATAGCAATTTTGGAGCATATACATTCACAGGGCAGGTTAAGGCTTACACGTAACGCAAGCATAGATCAGCAGATCAAAAGCCTTTCATAAAACTTGTGATAAAGATGCAAAGAGCCCCTTGATGTAACTACATCATAGCCAAAACAGTTTGAAATGCCTTAAATGGATACGCTTTGTTGTTTTCTGCATGTTTCTGTATCATTGGCCAACCAACTGTTAGCACACTATGTTCATGTTTTAGGGACCCTTAACATTGATTTTTAATGGAAATATTAGAATTTTAATATTGCGAGAATAAAGTCATGCATATTTTCCCTTTTCCCTGTCAATCACACAAGCTCCCATTGCATTTTTCTCAAAGTATGACTGATTCAAATTGGTGCCGATTTATAAATAACACTGCAATGAAAATTTTTTCTGTGATTACACTGTTCTGCCGAGGACAGCATTTGTGCCCTTGGAACACAAAAAATTATGGATGGTGCATCAAAAGTGGCATAGTACCTATGTGGGGTATACTATGCATCAATTTTGGCCAAGTCAAATCAGAATCAGCAATTTGTGAGGTTTTTTTAAACCCACCCCCAAAACATGAATCAGCTGTTGATTCCATCCAACATGTATTGTTATTTCATTCATTGGTAACATTGGAAGAGGTCATTTTAAGCTGATAAACAGCGGTTTTACCCATCACCCTTTCTCGTGCTTGCAAGAGCAAAGCTCACTCAATTAATTTTGCAGTTATTTCATGCCTCACAGCGTTTAACAAAAAGTTAATGGCTAGAATACTAACAATAATTCGCAACCGTCAACATGAGATGATTGGCTGTCAGTGATGCCAAATTTAGCCGCAGATACATTGGAAACGACCAATCCATCATGGCATAGACGCGTTGTTATACACTGAGGGGTAACGGTAAAATTAATTAGTCCGGAAAAAGAGACTCGATAAGAGCATTTCAGAGTAAACGGCTGAGGGAATATCCGGCAATATGATACACAAAATACTCAAGGAATTAATGAAGAAAGTGGAAGACAAAGCACCCTTACTAAGTTTTATGTACTTCGTTTACCTAGATAGAAAACAGGGTTCTTCACCTATACAGTCCTTCTGAAGACTACCTCGTTTAATTTTTATTTAGTCAGCAGCTCCAGTCCCCAATGTATGCAGTTCTGCTAAAGCTTACCCAAGTAAAACCAGGTAAACTTTGCAGTAGGTCATTGCCAAGTTCAACAAACTACTATCAGACGGCTTGAAGAAATGAACTTATTTGCAATATGACAAAATTTGACACAACCGAGCACTTAATGCATTGCTTTTGCAAAAAAATTATCATTAGAGCCGTGTTGGATCCAACTGAAGCACACTTTAGAAGTTCTGTATATTTTTAAGGTTTCAAAATAAAATTGAGCATACCCTGACCACTGACTTTGAAGCATTATCATTAATCATTAATTCAAGCTGCTCCAATTCTATACATTCAGGTCTTCTTGTTTGTGTGGGACACCGGTGAAGAGGACGCCGCAACCGCGCCACACAAGTGAACAAGAATCGCCGGGGCAGTCTCTCCATGTGGACTGAACTAGTGCTGTGGTAGTTTTGGCCACACAATGGTAGAGTACTGCGACTGATGCTGCACTGAGCCATTTTCTGGTTAGAGTTTTGTAGAGGATTTAGTTTGACTGCTGTGTTACTGCCAGTTTGAAAGAGTTGTTTATGAATGTGATTAATTCAGCAGTTTTACATGGAAATTGCATTAAATTTGCGGTTAGCAGTGGTATATATTAGTTCAATTGTTTAATTTTGCTGGTGCATTTGCTACAGTATAGCCTATGGTTACCTGTTTGATGATATCTTCTATTCCTTTCTTCTGATTATTCCACTCATTTTGTGCAGTGCCTCATAATGGATAGTTTTATTGAACTGGGGGGGTATTGGCAGGGGTTGGGGTGTTCTTTGGTTTGGTTGTCCTGGGTTAGTGGAGGGAGCGGCTGCAATTCAACCCTGTGCCTATACTGTTCCACTATACAACAGGTACAAGCCACTAGTGAGTTTGAACCCCAAGCTAAGTCTTCTGAATCAGTTTCACCCTCAGGGGATGGGGGTTTCAATTGAATTGCTGGCCGGTATTGTTGAGCGGGTTGGTCAGTCTATTGCTGATAGCATTGTGTCATGCCTGGGAAGAGCCAAGCCAATGAATGATGGAGAGGGTCCTCAGTTTAACAGCGGGATGGGGGAATTGAAGCTCGGTGACATTTCAAATATGGGTCTGATGCCAAAATCTGATGTAAAAGAACCAGGGTGTTTTAGGGGAGATGGTTCTAAGAAGTGTACAATACAGGAGTGGGAAGAATCTATTTTGGGTTACATGCATAAGAAGGGTTTTGGTGCACAAGAGCAATCTGATAAAATGATGTGTAGACTCATGGGACGGGTATGTTGTCCAGGTTGAGTTATGTAGTGACTCCAGAACTGATTTCAGCCAAGTCCCGAACCCCATTTCTGAAGCAACATTTCAGTGATATAGTGCCACATCAGCTGTTGCACCGGAGCCCATCATTGAGCACATACCTGTTTCATCGTCAGCACTTCCACACAACTCACTGGAGCCACTGGCCCAAGTAATTGCTTTGCTAGAGCATGTGTTGGAACAACGTCCACAACAAATAGTGAACAACCCTGGCTCCTGTGTGCAGTAACAGTTCAGAAGAAGAGAAAACTCATCCCTGCCTTGCTCAGTATGTGGTGATGCTAACCACAGTATGGCAGAATACTGTCAAGCTGATCATCTATGCTTTCTCTGTTATGCTCCTGGCCATACGTGCATAGCATATCCGCAACCTTCATCTCAGGAACAGGTTCCTCAGCCAGCACACCTCATTCAGCAAAGCTCAACCGACCGGCAGGGAAACTAGATGGCCCTTGCAGAGAGGGGATGTGATGGGCCTAATAAAGACCCCACAGTTAAATGTGATGAAGATGTGGAATCTGTGTACTCAAGCGCATGTAACTCTGCAGAGCTTGGTGTGAAACTGGTCTATCAGAATGCACAGAGGGAGGCTTTGAATATTTGTTCTATATTTGTGTTGATATAAATGGCGTGATGGAAGTGAGGCTAATGATTGATAGTAGGTCTATGACCTGTACATTGAGCTTGGCATTGGTGCCACGCCTACAGGAAGCTGGAGTGTTGTTTAGTGGCTCTCTGAACCCGGTGGATGTATTGCTGGTTGGGTGTGGGAGTTTGAGGACTAGACCTGTGGGGGTGTGTGAGCTAGTGCTGACAGTGTACAAACATAAAGCCTCTGTCCCTGTCTTAATCACGGATGGTCAAACTGACTATTGGCAGAAACTTCAAACATTTTATACAGGTAATTAAGACAAGCATCATCTTAGTGCTGAAGTAGACAGGGTGTACTGATGAGGAAGAGCAGTTCTCTCTTCTGGCTAATGTGGCGAGGTGGCAAAGAAGTGATGTGCCAGACAAAGTAGGGACATTGCGGCTGAAGCAGGCAGTTACTTTGGAGCCAATGCAGGAGCAGTTAGTTTGGGCACGGCTGAAGGACACTCAGAGGGTTTCAGCCGGCAGTGCCATTGTTATCAAACCCACAAGTGTCCACTCAAGATCTAGGAACATTCTCATAGGGAAAACCATGGCAATCCTGAGAAATGATGGTTGGCTCCTAGTAAAGATTATTAATCCACTATCTCGACCAGTGACACTGGGACGAAATGCTAAAGGGGCTGATGCGTCCCCACGTATGGAGTTGGAAAACTTTGACACAGATGAACTGGTGGCATTATCAATCCCTCCCGCTTAAAGGGTGACAATGCTAGCGCCGACAGTTTAACCATTGATAGTGGTCCTGCGTGCAGTGGAGTAGGTAGTGAAGCACTGCAAATGCTGGGGCTTGGGGACATAAATGTTGACTCCCCCCAGTTGTCCCCAGAGGGTAGAGTCAGATTGGTGCAATTGATAATATGCTATGAGTCCATCTTTCCAAGGCACAAGTTGGACTGTAGGAAAGCGATGGGATTCGGGCATAGGATTAGGTTGAGTTACAATAGACCTTTTAGGCTGCCTTATCAAAGGTTGTCCCCTAATCAGTACAACAAATTCAGACAAGTTTTGGATGAGATGGAGGCATGTCAGATAATCAGAAAAAGTAACAGTTTGCCTCCCTGCTTGTTCAGGTCAGGTGATTTACATCTATGCCCTGACTTCAGATGGCTCAATACACGCACAAGGATACTCACCCTTTGCCACACACCAAGCAGATACTGTTGCAGCTTTAGGTGTCAATGCCTATTTTTCCACAATGGATCTGACATCTGGCTATTACAATGTGGAGGTACATGAGGAAGACCGGAAGTTCACAGCTTTCACCTTACCTTTTGGTCTTTATGAGTACAATCAGCTTCCACAGGGCCTATGTAATAGCCCAGCACCTTTAAGAATAATGCTGAGCATTTTTGGGGACCAGAATTTCCTCAGCCTCCTCTGCTACCTTGATGATGTGCTGGTCTTTGCACTCAGTGAAGAGGTGGGGTTGCAGCATTTAAAGATGGTTTTTGGTCACTTGGAGCAGCACAATCTTAAACTAGCACCAAAGAAATGTCACTTCATGGAGAAATCTGTGAGATTTTGGGGTCATGTCACCAGTGAAGCTGGTATTGCCACAGATCCTGAGATGGTTTCAGCCATCACTGAAATGACAAAGATCTCATGGAGGACAATTCAAATGTTCCCTCTCAGTCAAAGATCAGGTCCTTTCTCGGTATGGTGGTCTACTATCAACAGTTTATAAAGGGCTGCTCAGCCATTTCCAAGCCTTTGTTTTGGTTGACCACCGAACCCAGGGCTCCATGCCATGGAAAAGGGAAGGTGAAACAAAGTCGAGAAAACTGTTGGCATCAGATTGGATGGACAAATGCAGACAGGCCTTCAATAATGCAAGGCAAGCTCTCCTTAATCAGGCTCTTTTGGCTCACCCAGATTTTGACAAGCCATTTCTTTTGTCTGTGGATGTTTCTAGCAGGTGCTTGAGTGCCGTGCTTTCTCCGGTGCCTGAAAGTAGGGATATGGCCAGACCTGTGGCTTTTGCAAGGAAGTCGCTGACTTATGCACAGTTGAAATATCCCGCTCATAGACTGGAGTTTTTTGCTCTGCATTGGGGAGTCTGTGATAAGTTTAGCCATTGGCTAAGAGGGCAGCCATTCATGATCTGGACAGACAACAACCCACTAACTTACATCCTGTCCAAACCCAAATTAGATGCATGTGAACAAAGGTGGGTTGCTAAGTTGGCCCCATTTGAATCTGACAAACTATATTCTGGGGCCCAGGAATGTGGTGGCAGATGTGTTGAGCAGGCAGCCCTTTGTGAAACGTAGTGCTCTTCACAGGCTCATGAGAGTTCCTTACAAGGAACTGTTGGACGAAGCAGATGGAGTTCAAGCTGAGAAGGTACAGGATGTTTTCTGATCATCCAGTCATCCCTGTGAGGCAGTTTGGGGGAGCCATTCTTTGATTGCAGAGGGTAGGGAGATCAGTGGATTGACAGTTAAGCTGGTCCACCCCTGTCTGGGTCTCTGTCAAGTGATGAGGTGTCTGCCATCTTGTCTTACCGTACACATAGGGCATCTGGGCTCCAAAGCCCTGCACTTCTGCTGCCACAGTTCCCTCAGCTGTACCAGCTGAAGTGACTGCAATTAGCATATTGTCACAGGAGCATGTAATGTCAAAACAATGGCAGGATGATGTGTAAGCCAGAGAAATTTTTTTTTTTTTTTTTTATGTGGAGAGGTCAGAGGCCCTCCAAGAGGGAATGTGGTCATGAGCCGCTAGGGGCAGCGAAGCTGCTTAAGGCATGGAGAAATTGTCCCTGCGAATGGGAGTGCTGTATCGTATGACTAAGGATCCAGTATCCAGGAAGAGGTCCTACCGATATGTGGTGACACTTTAGCCAAATTTGCTGAAGCCATTGGTCCTGAAGGGTGTCCATGATGAGGCCAGACATCAAGGTCAGCAATGGACATTGTGGTTAACAAGGCGGAGGTTCTTCTGGCAGGGTTTGGAGTCTGATATTAAGGAATACGTTGAGTGTCGAAGATGTGTGTTCAGTAAAACACCAGAACCTGAGGTGAGAGCTCCTCTGGGAAACATCACTAGAGAACCCCTCGAGTTAGTCTGTGTGGATTTTTCATATGCTGAAAATGCGTCTAACAAGTCACTTGATGTGCTTGTCATCACAGAACATTTTACTAAGTTGACCCATGCCTTTTTGTGTCTCAGTCAGTCAGCAAAGGCTGTTGCTCATTAAGTGTGGAACAACATATTTTGATTGCTCTCAAAATTGGCTCCAATCTCATCACAGAGCTCCTTAGGGTAGCTGGAGTACAGAAGCCTCACATGACCCCCCTACCACCCAATGGGTAACTGTGGCGTCGAGAGATTCAATAGGACATTAGGCAATATGGTTTGGCAGAATACCTTGCTTGCCCATCGATATGCTGTTCAGGGAAGTGTTGCATGACTTGATGGTGGAGGACTATGATGTATTCGTCCAATCCCTAAGGAGGGACCTTCAGGAGGCCATTAAGGCTGCCCAGGTTTCAGCTAGTAGACAGTGGGGGAGGCATGCATACTTGTACAAGAAGAAAATTAGAGGGGCTCCCATGGAGGTTGGAAACCGGCTGCTGCTAGCAAATAAGGGGGAATGTGGCAGAAGGAAACTTGCAGACAGATGGGAGAATACCCCTTATGTCATTATGGAGAAGACCAGTGACATTCACGCACATAAGATCTGCAACACTTCCACAGGCCACGAGAAGATTGCAGTGCACAATCTCATTATGGCAGTTAACTTCCTGCCACTGTGTGTTACGCCTGAGCCAGCAATTGATGAAGTTGCCAGTTCTGATGGCAGTAATGCACCTACTGATGAGATGAATGCTGAGGACAGAACAAGCGTGTGGGTGTAGGAGCTGCTTAGTTGTGTCAGATGATGGGAGAACGCATCACATAATGGAAGTGTGCAGGTCAAGTGAGGGACATGGGCTTGCATCTGGTTCTGTGCTGCTGACTGATATTTCTGTGGAAGATGCTGTGGATGATGACCCCAGCCCCAACATCTGGCAGAAGGGCACAGGAAATCACTCCTACTGCATTTTGATTGATTTGAGACACTGAGATTCAAAATCTGTTCACTATACATCTTTTTCTTGTGGCTCGGTGCAACCTCATGGTGATGGTGGCCCTGTCATGACTGACGGCCCAACTGATTCCCCTGACTGTCAGTTAACAGAAACTAATGGACTTATGTCGAGGGCGGGGTGTTACATAAAACCTGTTGAGACTTATTGAAACAGTGCAGATGCATAGAGTCTTAGGGGATGGGTTTAAGAGAGTGGCTGTATCATTGTAAGATTCTTTAAGTTTACGTTTTAGAGTAAGTTTTTTTTTTTTCATTCCGATATCCTTTATTTATTGAATATTATTTTCATTGGGGCCTATTTTTATATTGTTACCAAATGTAATTAACATGCATTAGGCATGTTTAACTGGGGATCTGATTCTACTCCCTCATTGAGGTTTGGAATGGTTTCAAGGACAGGAATGTTTGGTGACTCATTATTGCAAGGTTATGCATGCCCCATGTCTTATTTTGTTAGGGCAAGTGGAATTTGGGGGGGGGGGTGTAACATGGATAATAAATACTTCCACTTGCATTGTACCAGAGGTGTGTGTGTGTGTGTATTTTGGTTTTGTGACGTGTAACTTTAAAATACCTGTACGTTTGCTTTCAAGAAAACAACGCATCGTACATTCTCCTCCATTCGAATTGCCCACACAAACAAATAAACCAACTCAACTGGGAACCCTGGTTCATGGTGCATTTAACTAACACAACGCAAAACCACGCCAGTTACATAAACAGTAACTTGTGACTTGACTTGAAGGTTAAAACTTGAGACTTAAGCATGTATAACTTACTCCCACGTCTGGTTACCAATTTATACTGCTACTATGTGCAAATCCAGAGCACTATTTCCACTAGAAATTTGTCCAGCAGTGGCACAGCTGTGCCTGCCCCCAAAATGGGAAAATTGTGGATGCAAGGGGTAACAATAACTGGAAGGGCCTGTAATAGAAGTTACTGATATGTAGTGTTTTAGAGCTTTAGTAAGCAGTGGAAATGTACCAGAAGGGAAATATGACCATATAAG
>JAACJT020000110.1:2583613-2601629 GCA_009936485.2 Gymnarchus niloticus | reverse complement strand
TCTGTGCACTGAATAACCTAGGTAATAAAGGTATTTGCTGTCTCTAGACTCCGAGTTGACTGTTTTTCCACCACAGGTCAATACAGTACTGCCCATTATATGTATGTGACCAAAAGGTTGCTAATTCGAATCCCACAGTTGGTAGGAGTGTCCATATCATCTTCGGACCACTGGGGTATTTAACCAGAATTCTTCCATGGAAGCTGGACACCAGCTGACCATGAGGGCTGACTCTCAAACCACTAAAAACACAAAATGGTTTGAGACTACCGGTGCAAAGTAACAGCCAATCAAAGCAAGGCCAACAGCTGTTGGATCTGTTAAGTGCATATTCAAGATATTTACTGTTTTGAGTTTGCTCGTGTTCGCCAGCCTGCGGCAAGATAATGCAGGAAATCCCTGCATAATAACAACAGACAGTGTGGTAACAGATAAAATTTTGTGGGATACCCACAATACCATGCTAAATTTCAAGTCCTAGCTATATTACATATGCCATGCAGATGCCTTAAAAGTGGAAACAAAAAGACTAATTGGTTCAGAATCAGATGATATTTATCTGTGATGAAAGAGTGGTATCGAGCCCTCTCTAAAAGGGTTGTTATTAGAAAGGTAAAGATCAGGAGGAGTATGAATTCTAAATGCATTACACATCATAGAAACGTTTGAGGAAATATGGCACTACCAGGACAATGCAAAAGAGGCTACCGGTACAAAACTGATGACCAGGCAATGAGGAAGCTCATCTAGTAGACAACAAAAACAAAGTAGCTGCAGCAAATCATGATTAAAAACCCATTTTTCATACAGACAAGCCCGCATAAATCTAGCAAAGACATATTCAACCTAACTAAAATCATGCGGGAAAATGTCTTACAGTCCAGTGATACGAAAGTAAAGCTCTTTAGCCTTAATGCCCAAAGATGTTTGGCACAAAGCCGACCCACCTCATAACCAAAAACACACAGTTCCAAGCATTGTGTTATAGGACTGCTTTTCTTCAGCATGAGCGAGGGCTCTAGTCAAGACAGAGGGGATAATGAAAAGTATCAAATGTCAATTTTTTTGGCCCAAAAATTGCTGTTAAAAGAGTATTTCACTTCAGCACATCAGTCTGAAAAAAAACAAACAAAAAAAAAAACAAAACCCAAGAGTGTCACAGAATTACTCAAAGCCAAGACCTCAGTCATAAAAAAACACCCGTTGAATGCAAATACAGGGGTGCATTAGATTGACAAACATTTTTAATTAAAAAAGTTTCTTGAAGTATAGCAAAATGTGTTTTGAACAACTGCATTAAAGTTTTATCTTTCACCAAACATTTTCACAAGGTTAAATTGCCACAGGTGATTCTTCACACAGATGAACATTTAAGATAAAGACTACCTATAACATTTTAAAAGATTCAAAAATTTTGTCAACCATAATACTGTATATCTGTGGGGGGAGGGGGACCCAATTTACATTTATTCAATGTGATTTTCTGATCATTTCAGTTCTTGTCAACTAATAACACCTGGCACCCTATTAAGTGAGAAATCCATTTTTTTATTAGTGTGACACAACCACTATAACTTGACATTTATGAATTTTGCTTGTAATTATGATTTGGCTTCATCACATTTTGTCATAAAAAAAATTCTAAAACTTAAAATGAACAAAAATGTATTTTATACTGTGTGAAAGTAGAATATGATTAAAATAGCATCGATAATATATGATCCAAACATCAAAGTTTTAAGAGTAGCCTAAATCTTACAAACATTTAACCTCATAGTATCTGATGAAAGCCTTTATGGTTAGGTTATAAGGATTTCTGGACCAATGGGTATGCTTTATACCAGGCGCTCCCAAAATAAATTGGGTCAAGAAAAGCTAGAAGATTAAAGGAGTTCATTGTAAAGGAAAAAAAAAAAAAAATTACTAAATTGACCATAATGGCGAAGCACATCATATAATATTCATATCACATTTATAATACATGAAGTATTTTCCAACTTAAAATTCTAACCTCCAAATTGAGTCCTTTCACATTATATATAGACAAACATATAGCGTGTAGCTGGTGGACTAAATGAAATATGTGAGTCTGGGGGGGGGGGGTGTCACTCTTTATGATAACCATTTCAGACCCACGGCACTTAACTCATTAATAGTCCTGCCTTAATATACAACCAGTCAGTGAAACCACCATTAAATTCTGTTTAAGTGTTGCTAAAGACACGAGATACAACTAGCAATAAGAACACCTTCACAAGTATGGAACATCCAATACACAAGTTTTTCATTAAATACAGTATGACACAGCATAGCCTTAACTTGAGATGTTTATACCTATAATCCATTCAAAGCATCTTTTCTTCAACCAGAGTGTGCCCAAATAAGATCCAATAATAGTCTTGCAAAACCATGGTTCTGCATGTTTGAAAAGCACAGCGTGAAACTATTTGCACTTATAGCACAGTTTTCCTCAATAGCTGAGTTTTATTGTGATTTGACAGTTTTTTTTTTTTTAAAAAAAAACTAAGCTAAAAAAAGAATGATTTCTTTACCAGGCGAACTAAACTCATATTCCGTAACTTCCTATCTAGTATAGCAACAATCCGGAAGCCTACTCTAGGAAACAGGTCATGACAAACGGGGAAACCTTAGCTGGGATGCCAATCCATCACAAGGCATACACTTTCATTAGCACACACTATAAACAATTCAGACAGCTATTTTCACATTGCAAAAAGAAAACTCATGGTAAACATGAATGGAACAGGCAAACTCCATACAAACTGAGCTGGAAGACACAAGGACATTATTCTTTGACGCACCAAAGATTTATTTCAGCTAGATAATTTATTATGTAATGTCAGCCTTCCCCAATTCCCCCCAAACTTTACTCTTACAGCAGTGTTATTTGGGCAATTACTAAAGACTTTCCATGCCAATTAAATATCACAAAATTTTACATAAGTTATTTACATTTAAAGTAGAAAACCTGTTTTTTCCATCCCACTATCCACAACTGATGAGCACAGAACAGCAAACTATACTTTTGGATTTCCTCCAATTAGGGTACAAAATGTGAATTATATTTAAGCATCAGTGTTTATTCTTACTTTGGGAAGATCCTCCAACTACTTGCATTATTTCTCTGCCTTTGACCCCTCCTTAATTCTAATAAGTTAATCTCAATACAAGTACACCCTTGTCTACTTATTTACTTCAATACAATATTATAATTCCACCACTAACAACACCTAGTAGAAATATTTTGTACAACATTAAGAACTGACTGTTCTCATGTTTTCAGTAAGTTGTACGCAAAAATTCGACGCCCCTCAAAGATTATTAATGCATATAAAATAATTAATATTTCGACCCAGTATGCTCATTCGTACTCAATATTGCACGAAATCACTACCCTGCTAATTAATTTAAAACTGTTTATGAAATAAAGTCATGACAGGTAACCCACATGCACTTTACATTTACATAAAATAAACGTGCCATGTGAACCGACTGATTATTATATTCGTTCTTTAAAAGGTCACCTCCGGTGTCACCCGAGTAACAATACGTTTAACACCTTAGTGAAAATAACATTAGTTGCATGAAATTGCATGTACTTTAGGGAACAGAAAGGAGGGGAAAAAATCGTATTTCACAGAAAAACAGGGCAGGGGTAACGTGGGCTAGTTAGCTTCGAATCCAAAGAAAGGCAAGCTAACCCTTTCTTGAAAACACCCTTGAAAAACGAAAATACATGCTTGTTACCAAAACAACAGTTGACAATAATAATGTGTGTTATTACCAAACAACGATTTGTTACGTACCACCTAGCACCAGGAAAAAGCTAGTGTTGCGAATTTCTACCATTATTTCCTTGCGTGGGCAGTGAACTAGCTTACTAGCAAGGTATAAATGGCTTCTTCGGGAAAAAATCGGCGCAGTTCTGAGCGCTTCTTCACTTACTGTAGCTGTCTTCGTGTCTCGCTTTTCTTCTGTGTCCGTCTTCCTCTGTCCATCGACAGAATAACAGGACACACTGTTCCTAAGTCGCACAGACTCGTACAAACTAAATTAATCAATTCGATTTCACAATAGTATAAATATATTTTGTTCAGGCTTTCTACCTTCCCCCCGTTTAGCGCATTTGTTAGACAATGTGGCCAAACCCGGGGCACTTTTATGACACCACTCTATACTAACCAATTGAAAATAAGTTACGATCCGAAGAGCCCGCCCCTACTGGTTCCGGGGCTTCAGCTTGCAAGTTCGTCTTTGCGCATTGATATTTCTGCGCATGTACAATGGCGCAATAAAGCAAAAATGGCGGGGAAACGCAGTTATGATGCTCACACGTAATGACCTCTTTAATACTATGTAAGATTTTTAAAATGTTTAATTTTGATAACGACGTCATAATTCATGACCTAATTTTTAAATGCGTATAATAGTGGTAATTCAATTAGAGACACATATTGACTGATGACACTGCAAGAACTGTCACAATATTTTGTAGACTAAAACCTCATAATCTGTATAAGTCGGTAGGGATATTGTTAGCGTTCTTGAAAGTTGGCCATGACATGTGTCTACTATCCCTACCTAAATCTACACTTACAATATATTCTTTGTAGCATCATATACATGGAACATTTTGTTCTATGTATAAGATGCTATATACTGTGTAAAAATATGTTCTCATTGGAGAAAACAGACAGTCCTGCACCAAACTAATACAAAATTCTTTCCGCTTTTGATGTGCAAACTCCTTCTTGGCAGTTTGATGTTTGAAATCTCTCGGTTGAAGGTGTTGTCATTCTCGTGTCCAGTTTTTAAACTAAAGAGCAGGCTTGTTATAAACCTTGTCACAGGGATTCTACACAGTGCCAAATGCCACCATTTTGTGATTGTTTTAGTGTTTCACATTGAAAATTTTTACAAGCATAATGAAATGGCATGGTGCCTTAGTGGATAAATGTCTCACCCATCCAGTGTTGGGGATTGAATCCTTGAATTCTACCTACACTCTATGTGTATTCTCGCCATGTTGCCTGGGTTTCCTCTGAATACTCCGGTTTCCTCCAACAGTTCAAAGACATACAAGCTCATTGGCACCTCTTAATTGCCCATTACATGTGTGTATGTTCCCTGTGGTGGACTAGATACTGTTCTGGGTGCACCTCAAAATTGTGCCCTGTGTTGTTTCAGACAGGCTCTAGGCTTCTCCACTGACCCTGACCAGAGAAAGTAGTTGGAAGATGGATGGATGGCTCTGTGTTGCCTGTCCATATAGCTATTACCTCTTTTGAGTTTGAGTCAGTGTTAAAGGTTAATTTACTTTCATGGTGGGGACAAAGGATACCAAGCCATGCAGAAGGGGAAATGAGGGTCTGGAAGATTTCTAAAGGTTTTAGAGTTGGTTAAACAAGTATTCCATAGACAAACATCACATACACTTGGTCGATTCCAGAGAAAGCCAACAAACCCTAAAAGGAAATGCCAATCTCCTTCACATACTCAATGTTCACATGTACCAGTGTGGTCTGGTGTATTTCCAAGAAATATTACAGCAATGACACCAGTTAAGTTGTACATGACAGATTTATTCATGTGAAACCATAATCAGCTTACATTTTCATAAAGCATACAAAGGAATAGGGTATCATGGGCATAAACAGCATATATTGGTTAGAACTGCATATTGCCAAAGGTCCTCATAGATAAATAACTTTCTCTTCCTCCTGCTAGGTTTTTTGCTGTCCTGGCAATTAGATATCATAACATTTTTTGGGCCAGTGAGGGAGAGTGACACCAACCTTGCCAAGCTTTGCTAGACTTTGATCTTTACTTTCTTTGTTATTTTCAACTTTGCTCTAGATACTACATAGATTATCAACATCTTCTTTTTTATAATTAGCTCCTTAAATTAGACATAAAGGTCAAATACAGCAAGAACATACAAAATGTTTCTTAGGCTTGCATAAACATAAATGTGCTGTGTGGTACACCTTAGCATCATAAACCTATTCATTTCAAGGTACAAAATTCTTCTCATCTCTTGAAGCTCTTAAAAATCCTTTTTTAGGCAGCAACAGGACTTTCAAGTGCACCAGAAGTTTAAAAAGAACATTAAGTACATACGTCAAAGTTCCAAAGTTGTGGTTTTGAATCCAGCACCAAAGGTGTCTGTAGTCTTTGTACTGTCTTGATATAGTCTTCTCTCACAATTCAGACATGCACACTATGTACCTAAAACAGGCTTTACATAATTATAAGCCTCAAGGGGTAAAGCAGCTGCTGAAGCTGGTGGATATGCTTTGCAAATCAACCCATATTTGGCATGGCAATGCACATTCTGCAAGCTGTCAGTAATTGAGAAGGTGTGTTGCAGTGGTTGAGCAAACGTATAAATTGGCTAAGGTATATCAGTGTAATATTTTCACATCTCCTTCAGGTTTGGGAGGTACCTGTTCATATCTAGCAGTTACAAACACTAAAATTGTATTGGTCTCTTGCCTACCAAAGTGGCAGGCAGTAAACCTTATCCTGGTCAGGGTTACTTGACCAGGATAAGCCTATACTATGCTACATATACTTGAAACCTATACCAAGCAGCGTAAGGCACAAAGCTAGGAAAGACTTTGATTGGTATGCCAGTCCATCATGGGGTACACAGACAGAATCATACACTACAGGCAGGGTATTATAGATGCCAATTCATTTAATCACTTAAGCTGGCAGATCAAAATTTTCCCACATAGCTTTTCTTGATTTTGGATGATTCAAAATTGTGGTTTTTGGTGTATTGTACTCCATATCAGTTAATTTTCAATAATTGTAATCCGGTTCTCCGTATTTTTGTCATAAATATCGCTGTCTTAAGGATCAGTTTACCAACTCAAAGGAAGCACCATTTTTACACTGTCGTAGTCTCCACAGCAGAGTAGTTGAAACAAGTCCGGAAACATTTGTACGATTTAGCATCTAGGCAAGGATAGCAATGAATTCAGTTTAAATTGGAAGCTACTACTCATCAGCCACAAAATCATGCACAAGGTTCTCTCTTTTAGCAAGAAAATCAACATCAATGACTGTAGCTTATCCAATTAATGCTGTTTATCCATCCATCTTCCATAATCAATTACACAGTATAGGGTCATACACTACGAGCAGTCTAGAGATACCCATTCACTTAACCACGTGTCTTTGGATTAGAGTGGGATACCTGAATATCTGGAGGATACTCAAAGACACAGGTAGCACAAGCAAATTCCAGACACATATGGCTGTGGGTGGAAATTGATCCCATAACCTTGGAGGTGTGAGGCTATGGTTGTGTCCTCCACACATATTTAATGGATTTTTAATGCTTAACACTTGTGATGTAGTAGTACCAGTGGTATCTTTTCTATTTTGTATAATACCAGGCAACTGCCTGGTATTATTCTATTTCCAAGAGTCATGTTACGTGCATTTTTAATGGAATTTTATTGCTTTTCCAGAAGGAAATAAAAAATATAATTACTGTAGTTGCACAATTTAAGAAATGAATTGTATAGATTCTTCTTGTTTGACCCTGTTCATCCCAAGGCAATTAAGTTCCATCTTTTCAAAAACACGCTTAATACCATTAATGGTAAAAGGCATACAACCAAAAACTGAAGTACCAGTGTGTCAGGCAGAGTATCAGACTTCACCACAAAAGCTTAACCTTTCAAGGGAGCTTAATAGTCAACAAGTCTTGTTGCAGAATTTTTCACATGTTGTGGGCTTCCAGGGTCATTGCCAGGCTCTTGGGAGCTTATCATCACAATGACCATTTACCAGATCCAAGGAATGTTTTTCATCTACTTCAATCTGATCATCACCAGTATGTGATACACACATAAACGCATACCAAATACCTTTGGTCAATGGGTATGATCACCTGCCTTAAGAATCGGCAGCCGTAAGAATATTATTAATTTTTAGGTTATTAAAGAACGGGAAAAAACGGGAAGAAGGTGTTTGCATGCACTGTAAATCACACTCTGATGCAAAGCCTAGTCAAGTTAATAATGACAGCAAGTTAATTTTACATCAAAGCTTGTAAATCCAAATACTTGCATTTACTAAACAATAGATGAACAAAAAATAAAGGTTTCACTGGGTGATAGAGCAAACATTTATTTTAATTGTAATGGCACATAACATTTACTGAGGAAGGATACATTGATTCATAACTGGCAATGAAAGATGTAAGAACTACATTCTGTCAGTAATGTATCTGAAATAAAAGCCTCAGAGAAGTTACAGGGTAGTCTGCTTCTGTCGACCACGTTCAAACGTAAGAAACTGTTTAGTACCCTTTGGTCCTCAATAAGACAAATTCACTTTAACGTCTATAATCTAAATTACGGAAAAAACAGAAACGGTTCTTTCCCAATTATTCGGTAGTAGTGACCTTTTTCATTGATGAACACTACTAAATACTTGACTTTTCTTGAGCTGGAAACAAAGCATGATACATGAGTTTTAATATGGGCCACAAAAAGAGGAATAGTTACCACTAAAATGCAAGACGGAATGTAGTTAAATACAATTAGTAATGTGCGTATGTTAGCTGTAGCAATGAAAATTTAAAAAGCTGTTTTTAAGAATGTCACCTACTTCTTGAAAATTCATTTTTAAATGAAATGGCAGCATTAATGAATAAAGACACGGTCATTTTTGTAGACTTGGGAGTTGGTGAAATTGTGTGTGGGTGTTAAAATAGGGGCAACAAAATTCTGCAAATTTATGCAGTTTATTTAATAGTTAAACTATGGTTAAAACTTAATAGCAATTGTCAAATAGCCAGTTTAAACCAAATCCATACAAAGAAAAAGTAATCAAAGTTGGAAATGCATATAAAAACGAATGTTCCTAGGATAAACCCCTGAGGGACTCCGTGGGAATCTACAGCTTAATCCAATGAGGGTTCATCAATTTAACAGATCTAACAGACAACTGAATCAGAAAGAACAGTTACTGGGCATAGGCATTTATAACGTCACTGTAAAAAGAAAACATGCCAATTTTAAAAAGTAATTTTATAGCAGAAAAGTGACCCAAACCAGAACGCAAGATGATGCTCTAATAAAGGACTCAGGTGTATCCCTGCAAATATGTTTGCCAGTATGTAAGTTCTGCAAATCCACAATATAATAGATATTTCCAGCAGGGTTTTCTAAGGTAAGTAGAAAAGACCAAGACATAGTCTGAAAAATCCACCTTTTTTTTTTTTTTAAATCAAATCCTCTTCAATGGTTCCATTAAAATTAAAATATACATGGAATCTGTAGAACTACCTAGATCCATACTGAATCAAATAGGAGCCAGATCACCTTCCACATAACAGTACCGACAAACCCAGGCAAAAGAAACTTCAATAATAAAAAAGTCATCTGAAAACTCGAGGATCAGAAAAAAGTTTAACTTGTGGATCATTTTTATGTCCGTCCACGGTTAGATGCATTATAATCATATGAGATTTTCGATTGTTTGACTGTGAATGCAAGAAAGAACAGTCCATTAACAATTTGTTTCAATAAGCACACACACTTCACAAGACATCATTTTGGGAACTCCATTATGCAAGGCTATCTGACCCATGGGCACTCTGGTGCTGCAGGAATGTCACCAAGCAAGAAAAGGTCTGGGTGCATTCTGTGCATTCATACAACACTTCAGCTGCAATACTTCCATTAGCCTCTTCTTCCTCTAAGTATTCTTCATCCTCTAGATCTTCATTATCATGTTCCAATGCTAAGGCAGGATTCTGAATACATACAGTTGATGGAGATGTTTGCACTTGCTTGTCATCTTCTTGCAAAGACTGACTTTGGTGGGTTTCAATATGTCTTATTAATGCAGATGACTGACGGAAACGCCTTGGACAGCGGGGGCATTTATGTATCTCACCAGCAAGCTCCCTTCTGTGATAACGCTGGTGACGTTGGTAAACACAAAGCAATCCAAATCCTTTACCGCAAACACTACACTGGAACGTCACTCGAGGCTTGGGGGGAGACTGTGCCTCTTTGGCATCCAAGAGGTGCTGACTATTACAGCCATGTTTATCCCGTTCTGAAGAATCAAAAAATATCTTGCCACACTTCCCACAGGTGTAATTATTGTTATCCTTTCTTTTTTCGGATGTACCCTTGTCTGCCTCTTTTACCTGCCTTATCTGTGGTTGTATATATGGCTTTAATTGTGGCTGCTGCAAATGTAGGTCTCTTCTACTTTCTGCAACGGCTTTTTCCGTCTCAGCCTTTGACTGTGTTCCTTGTGCATTATGATACATAGCTATGTGCCTCCTTACATCACAGCGCTGTGGAAAGTGTCGCCCACAATAAACACAAGTATGCAAAGTTCCTTTGTGGTATCTCATATGCCGAGACAAACTACTGGAATGCACAAAAACACGGTGACACAGTTTGCAAGGATATACACGAGCATTATGATTCGCTTGGTTCCCACGTGGAGGCCTTCCCCGTGGCTTTGGCTCTTTTGCTGGTGGACTACTTTGGGTTTGTTGTCTTGTTGTTGTTCCACTTTGGACATGTTTATATTTAGGTTCTGGGCTTATAAAGTCTTCTTGTGTCTGATGGGAGAGGTGGTGCAACTTAAGATCAGATAATTGCTGAAAGCGATTTCCACACAACCCACAGCGGTATGGTCTGAAAGGTGTACTTAGACTAGAGCCAGAATCCTGATGCTGATTTGTACATTTATGCAAGTCAAAATTTGGTGGACTGTCACGTGATCTGTCATCCTTCTGAGACTGTCTCTTGGTAGTTTGTGTACCATAAGCAGAGACTTGGGAGACTATTTTTCCTTGGGCATGACTGAGCAAATGGCTCTGCAAGTCAGACAGCCAAAAAAAATGAAGCCCACATAACTTGCAGGGATATGATTTACCAGTAGTTTTTTCCTGGCCTTCTTTAGATGTTTTTGAGGACTTTGTTGCTGCTTTGCTGTGTCTCTCTTCCTGATGAGCATGAAGAGTCTCCCGGTTGAGGAATCGCTTCCCACAGATTCCACAGCTATAAAATCGTTCATGTGCATGTTCCTGAAGGTGCTGACGTAGTTCCTCTCGTTCACCAAAGACCTTACAACACAAAGTACATTTAAATCCCTGGTCCAAGGTTCTATATCGCTGATGTCTTTGTAAACCAGCCCTGGTGTTAAATAACTGGCCACATGTCTCACATCGAAAACGAGCAGGATGAGGGGGAACTAGAGTCCTACTAATGGAATCACTGGACTGTACTTCCTTAGTTGAGGATAGAATTACAGGTGTCATTTGAGACTCTGAAGGCTGGCTGGCTGGCAGAATTACTGGGGTATGCTGAGACTCCAGAGTGGAAGCTTGTGTGGGAGAGAGAACTTCACGGGTAGGCTGAGATTCAAGAGGCTGAGTTTCTGTAGGTGACGCAACAGGATGAGGCTGGGATTGCTGTGGTGAAGCCTGACTCCAAACTATACTTGGGGATGGTGGTTTATCAGTGGGAGTTAAATAGTTCAATTCTACTGATCTATCAACAACTGTAAGCATGCCATTTTCATGAAGTGCAAACTCAAGAGGTGCTCCAAAACCATTTGGGGGACAATCAAAAGAAAAGGTTTCCACCGGTCCATGCGTAACCATATGACTTAACAAGTCAGGATAATGGCTAAACCCATCTCCACATTCCGTGCAGATGAAAGCTGCGTTACCCCCTACCTGTTCACCAGAGTTGTTGTAGTCCACAATGGGATATTCCATGTTTTCTTGGATAATATCAAGGAAGGGCAATAGTATCAATAAATTAGCTTTGGAAAACCACAGTACATCTACACTATGTAATGTTTTTAGCAATAAATGTTATAATGAATGGAAAGAGTACAAATGTTTCACTGTTCTCTAAGTCCCATTTTGTCATAGTACACCAAAGTAATCCCAAGACTATATAAAAACTAGAAGAATGCACTTAATTTGTGTGTCTAAAAAGAATACTTTTTACACCATGATTATGGTCATATTAGCAAATCTTCAAACACTGAGGTAGCATGAGATGTAAAATGAATATGAAAGAATTTCCATAATAACTCCACGTATACCACTCATAATGACTCATACTACAAACAAGATACTATAATTACCATCGTGTCTAAAACTATTTCACTGTAACTTTAACTTTCATCTTGTGGCTAGCTTAACATTCTGATACCTCCGGACTGGAACTCATCTATACCAAAATCATTTGGAAACCTGAATGAGTGTTCATTAAATCAAGACCTTTTTAGCTTCGCTGTAGATAAGATCAATCTTCATATTCTTCAAGAGCTAATACCAATAATACAGTCTTAAAACTGAAAATTCCTGTTAACTTTCAAGTTTGTCCTTTCTTAGAAAAGTGTCATCTTCACATGACTGTCCTTTCAGTCTCATATATTAGAGCAATAAGAAAGACAAGTTAACTAAACAAAACTCTTTCTACCCATAGTATGTCTACGGTCTAATCGCAGTTCATAGTTTCTTCGGTTATCCACTAATTCAGTTCTTCAGATCAGCATCTAGGGTTGTGAGAAAAGAGAGGGAAAAAAATCAGAATAAGGCAGCAGAACAAGACTTTTGAGTGATGTTTTGGAAATCTATATTACATGATGACCAGGATATACAGTATTTTCATATAGGTTACAGTGTCACTAACATATAACCAACACCCATATTAGTGTCTTAGCTAAATGCCTATAGAGTACACAAAGTACAGTGAACCTAGGAGAGATCCCTGTGGTACACCATGTATTACTTTGATGAGCAATGCTAGTGATGCCAGTAATCAAGAATATGTCCATTCACCAATCAACTCAGTTGTCATTAGAAGATGAGCATCATGGTACATGCACAGACCATGGAAGACCCTTAAAACACCTTAGTTTACTAATGCTTAGATTTTTTAGAAAAAATTCAAACACAACTAAATTCATTAATTCTCCAAATTGCTTTATCCTATTCAGAGTTGCCTGGAGCCTATCCCACACAGCCTAGGGCACAAGGCAGGGAACATCTTGAATGGAGTGCCAATCACACCCTACAGACAATTTAGACAAGCCAAGTATCTTGCAACTCATGTTTTTGTACTGTGGGAGAAACCAGAGCTCCTCAAGAAAACCCACAAAGCACAAGGAGAACATGCAAACTCCACGCACAGAGTGAAGGTGGGAGCTGAACCCCCAGCCCTGGAGGTGTATGGTGGCAGTGCTAACCACTGAGCCACCGTGCCCCCACCCAACTAAATAAACGCTAAAATTCATACTTTTCAAAGGACAATCTAAGCTTTATGCACCAAAAAACTTACTATAACACTGTCAAGTAATTTTTTGTTAGCTTTTATTTCTGGATATTTTAGGTTCCATTTTAAAACAGCATATTTTAATGTATTGGGCCACAGGAATGTTAATTTTGCAATTTTTTTTTGTAGCAAACATTGTCTTTCTGCAGTGAGAACTGCAGAACATATTTGAAGACTTTCTTGAACATGGACAGAAAAGATCTTTTAAATTTGAGAGGCAACTGTCATCATATAATGATGTTGGTTATTTTATTGTAGTTTTTCTTTGTCCATATGATTCTGGCTATTAACTATTGATACGTTCTTTGAACTACCTAGTCTTTGTTGAGGGTATACTTCATTTTCATAGTCTGCCATACTTTGTGATGCCAAATATCATTGCAAGGAATCCTAGTAGTAATTTTCTTTACTGTGAATTTTTCATTTTGGCTTAAGTTTTATATACAGTATTTAAAATGTCCTCAAATCTTATTTTCTGATAAAAAATAACGATAGAATTTGAGCCTTATATGTATTTACCATAATACATAAACAGCCAGAACCGTTCACGAAACAATATGATCCAAGATGTTCCCATATTCCCTGGACCAAATTTCACATTTATGCAACATTTTGAATATTGCAAACATATACTATGTTATAGATCCATAATGTGTTGCAACTATTGGCTAATAAGATATTCCATTAGGTACCTTGCAAATTCATGCCAGTAAACAAGTATTACAGGATATGGTAGACAAAATGGTATTTTTACCTACTTTATTCAGTACTGTTTTCATGAGATGCCGACTCAAAAAATTGTTTTAAATTTGATTTGTCAACGTTAACATTTTAGAACCCGATTTCATGGTTTAATTGTACAATTAATGATACAGAAAGATTGAGATTCCAGGAAATCTGTCTGCTTTATTGCAATATATATATTTTTGTTCAAATTAGCATTCCACTGAACACTTAAACCTAAAAATTATATACATAATTTTCTGAACTTCCAAATAGATTGCAATTTTTAAGCAGGTGTCAAAAAAATCCTGTAAGCACTTAAATGTGAATTTAAGATAATTACTATTTTTGTTAACTGAAAATTCTTATCAAACGAAACAGAAAGCAGAATGTAATACTCCAACTACTTAAAAAAACTTTGTTCACAGACTAGGACAGTTAGACACTTTACATAGTTGCTTTTATTATCATAAACAACAAAACACCTGACCAGTCAATAAGCACAAGCCAAAAGTGTCAACAAATAATTTAACACTGAAATTACTAGTCACAATTTAGCCCAACCAAACATAAACAAACCTGCTGTAAAAACTGCAGTGTATTTAGAATTTGACAGATGGAAATGTTTGTTTCTGCCAGAAATCTTAAAATCAAGTAAAAACAGTAAATCTGAATATTTGGCCAAAAGACAATCAAGATTAATTTAATTCATACCTCTTAAAAATTATTTTATTACACAACTTGTTTAAAGTTAGGAAAGCCGCTTATACAATTTGAATTGACTGAATGTTTCGGTCACATATAAATACAACAGTAATCTGATCTTTAATTGTCACTGTTTTCTGCCAACTGCTTTTTAAAAACTGAATAACCTAGTATTACGATACTGAATTTGTTTTTTTTTAAATCATGTATATAAAAGCACCAGTATTTAAGTACAGCTTAAGATATGTTGCATTCATCAAGAGGCACTACAACTGACTGGCTATACTCATTAAGGTTATGACTTATTTGCAAGCAATTAACTAAAAACAATGCTCTTGCCAAACAGCATCCCTGCCACAAAGGTTTTAAGTCAATTTTAATTCCTTATTACCAGCCAGGTCCCCAAAAAATGACTTATAATTGGAAAACAAATACATACTGTATGTTAATAATGACTTATTAGGCAAAACAGAATTCTAGTTTATACATTTCAATCAACTGACCGTTACAATTGCGCAAGATGGCTGTTGCACATATCCAGAGTTCATTTGTGCAGGTCATTCAAATAAGGCTACATGTACAAGAGTTGCAATACCAGCAAAAATCGTGAGATAGTATTGCCAACTTCGGTAAAGTGACGTCAGCAGCACATTCGCTCAAACAAATCTCTCCACAGATACAAGCAGGTTTGCTGAATAGTTGGCATCAAATTGGCAAAATATTAAACGTGGATATAGATCTATATTTGCAAAAGTGGAAGCAATTTCTAGAGAAATATGTCCATGCATGGTGGAAACTACCCAAAAAGTGAAGCAGGATTCAGTTAAAGCCATGTTTTGTCCTGAGATAATAAATCTTTTTATCCAACTGTGATGACCTCTCACAGTGTCCCCTGGTGGACATGGCTTTTAGTCCTCCACATTGATGTAAATGTACACCAATGCCACTTGCGGTGCAGCAGCAAGAGCTAATTTTGCGTCACATCATGTAGGGTTAAAAATGGCCCTAAGCCTTTATTGAGCTGAAGAAAAAAAAAACTGCAAGGTTCACATCAGGTTAACACATGAATAAAATAAGTGATTGCCTAGAAAATATGAATTGCTTAAACTGCTAACTGAGAATCATCACCACCAAATCAAAGGCCTAGAAAAAGAGTAGATTGCTTTTTCAGGTCAGGGGGGAGAGTTTAAGTACCTCGGGATCTTGTTCACAAGTAATGGCAAGAGGGAACATGAGACTGACAGGCAGACTGGTACTGTGACTATAGGTTTCCACAAACGAGGGGGTGGTGGTGGTGAAATAGGAGTCAGTCGTAAGACGAAGCTCATAGTTTACCAATCCTCACCAATGTCATGAGCTTTGGGTACAAGTGGCCGAAATGAGGTTTCTCTATATGGCTGTTTAAGTTCAGTCATCCAGAAGGACCTCAAAATAGAGCCAAATCTCCTTCAAAATGAGAAGACCCACCTGGGGTGGTTTGGGCATCTTATCAGGATGTCACCTGGATGGCCCCAAGGGAGCTGTTCCAGGCATGTGCCACTGGATGGTGGTCCTAGGGATCCCCCAGAGCAAGCTGGAGTCGCTGACTATGCAAAAAAAATCATCTAGTCTGACCTGCGCAGCATGCTGCCACTGCAGCCCTCCCCAGGAGAAGCAGTGCAACAGCGATGTTAGTAAATGTCAAAATTTTGACCTTTTACATAACAAGTTACCTCTTTCAGATCACTCACTGGGAAAAATAAAACTCAGTGCTAAGACATTTATAGCTGGATGTGTCCAACACTAACTTCAGTTCTTCTTATAATTTACAGATTTTGGACAGATGTGTGGAAAAAACATTTTTAGAAAGGGCCTAGCAAATCAAAACACAAGATTCATAGGCGAAGTGTATATTTTAGGTATGTGTAACATCTTCCTGATAAACTCTGCTGGCAAAAAGGCATTTCTTCATATGAGATTAGAGTTTTAAATGCTAGAGTTCTATTATTTTGCAACTTTCAGAATTTGACATAAATGTGCTGCATAACAATATTACTCACATCAAAAAACATAGCCCAAGGGAGGGACAATCCAAAAATGCTGATTCAGTCCAATGTGCCCCAGTTTGTGATATCTTATTATGAGCAGCTTAAGAGGTCAAATGTACTTCCATACGGGCCCCAGAACTGAGCATTAATGCACAGCAATTATGGCAAATCATGTAGGCATGCAACAAAATTGTGCATTTTATAGTAATGATAAATACTGAGGAGCAACCACACAAAAAGCAACACTTCATTGCTCAATTTCCCAACAAGAAGACAAAAGGCTAAGCTGTATGTACTGACTGAAAATCACTAGAAATGAGACAAAAAATGTTTTGAAATTCATCATACAAAGGCACAATATCACAGATAACTTTCGTTACCATGAACTTCATTTCACTGGTTTAATTTGTGAAATGAATTGCTTTGGATTATTTCATTACTTTTAAATCTGTCTTAATTTTACTTAGACAACATAATGCAGTGTTATGTTAAACAATTCAGACGACATACTCAATTTTCAGAATTCTATCCCCATCCCAGACTGTGTCTGCATGAATGCATTTAAGTGAATTGTATAATATCACACAAACAGCACTGATTCCGGTCATCCCAAGAAACCCCAGTATAACTAGTAGGTGTATAATCATCCGGAGGTCTAGTCCAAATAGGACATTTTCCATTTATAAAACCTCAACTTTAAACTATTCCCTTGACTAACAGACACAGCAATTCATCCAAACATCTTCCATAACTGCCGGTCAACTGAGAGACACAGTAATGTTGCCTTTAAACAATAGAATATTTTTAAGTATTATAAGCCAAATTACCTGCCAAGAAATACTTGGCAGGTAATTATTATACACCAATGATCAACAACAATAAGTATGGATTATCAATAATAATCCATCTGTATGGTTTATAATATCTGAAATAGTGTATCAAACAAATTACAGTATAAAGTAACTGATATGTTAATCCAGAATATATTTTCCTTTACAAATGCTACAGTGATTCAACAGGAAATGTTGATGCTCCATAACGCAAAATCTCAAGTTAAATACGTTTTGGCTCCAGATCTGCATGTGTTCAGTTGCATGATCTCCTGGTGTTCAAAACCCATTCTTGTGTGTGTGTGTGTGTGTGTGTGTGTGCATATATGGATGGACAAACACACACCTGCTGTGTCCCCTATGTTTCTTG
>JAACJT020000110.1:2559637-2583513 GCA_009936485.2 Gymnarchus niloticus | reverse complement strand
TGTGTGTGTGTGTGTGTGTGTGTGTGTGCATATATGGATGGACAAACACACACCTGCTGTGTCCCCTATGTTTCTTGGGATAGGCTCCAGATCTTGGCAACTCCAAAAGCATGACCGCTACTGTAAAACTGAACAAAAAGATTAAGTCACAGACAGCTTTTTTTTATTTCTGATGCTCTAGCTTCTTTTTTAGAAAGATTCTGCCAATAGGTAGTTCAGTTAAAATATGGAAAATGCTTTACAAAAATAATTCGATAAGATGAGCACCATTTCATTTCTACAGCATAAATGTAGAAATAAGGATGCAAATAGGTACCAAACATACATTTAATCTGATTAAACAGAGAAAGCTAATTACAGTATAATACAACATACCATTTTATCATATTAAACACTTTTGATTATACTGAAAATGATCAAAATTCTATGAATGCAGGAAAAAAGAAAATCACCATACTTCAGTTCAAAAATACAATGCACTATTTTTTAACCAGTACACTACATATATTTGTCCAACAAACTAACAATAACGACCACAAAAATGCTAAACGGATCTTGAATTCAGATGATTTCATAACCAACCAAACGTTTTTTTTCCCCCAAATACAGTTTTACCACTGTAGTAAAATGATTTTAGATTCATTTTTATTATTACTATTCATCCACCATTGTTATGCTATACTTATATCGAACCATTTATCGTTCAAATATATTTATTTAGTCGTGTTGACAAGAAATGAACGGCCATTTTGAATTTATGCAAATATGTCAGTTTCGGGCATATATACGTATATGATTCTGTTTTATAAAGATTTTAAGGAGAAAAGAATAATATTTGAATTTGACATGCTTTCTTTTAAATGGATTGACAAGAACACAAGCTTGACGATTAGTTAGGAATGCTCGTTTCTACCTGAAATATTCGACAAGAACGTTCGGTTGATGTGCTTAATACGTTTTACCGAGTCCTTTGGCAGGCAAAAAATAATTACAGAAATAACTCCGAGCCATTGTGTACATAAATATGCGCGCGAAATTACGCCAAATATATTGCACATAAATCCTGACTGACCTCCTATTTCCGTAAAACGATAGCGAAATTAACATTTACAATGCATTACCGAGAGGCTAGATCACGTAACTATGCAGATCGTTAATAAACCATATCACATTCACATCATAGCTGTAAGAACGATTTTAATCTTAAAACATCTTTATGGAGAAACGCCATATCCATAAAAACGCCAATTTAGCCACAAGACCCCCAGAAAATGCTTATGTTTGACTTGGCTAACATACATTGCTAGCTGGAGTTGCAGGCCTTCCTTCTTTCTCTATAGCGCAAGTGGCAGGTAGTAGCATTGCTCGACATCATTTTAAAAATTTACCAGTACTTACGAGATCCATAAAGACCGGTAGCTGATTCGTTTGGTTGATATTTATTATTGAAAAAAACAAATGCCGTAAACTCAGTGACTGCCCGCTTTTCACAAACAGCAAGCCGGTTTACAGGCACAATTTGCGAACGGTAACAATAAGCTCGGGCAGAGGGCGGAGACAGTTCTTTTTTTCCTGTAAAAAAATATATATATAAATAAGTAAATAAATGTATGGCAGAAACATTGGTCGAAAATATGTATTAAAACTGGCCATGCAGACGGTATGTTTATACAGTATATTTTGCAATGTTTCTGTTCTGTGATAATACAACTATTTAGTCATATTATGAATATATACACGTTGAGTACACATTTTCGTAGGAATTAGGGAAACCCTGAGGAGCTGAAGTGACCTTAATTACAGAATGCGTTCATCCTTCTGATAAATTAAATATTTTATCTCAGTATGTTATTTTGTTTAAATATACAAATATCAATTATTTTATACACAATAAAAAGCATTGTAGCTATGTGCCATGGTGCACGTTGCAAATAGGACTCTGACACAGCATTCAGCCCAACTCCTGAGAGCTTTACCACCCTGGCAACCCCACAATAAAGTTAGACAGGTGTCCCAGGCTATGCTTATGCCACTGTGGCCTTTTAGCCACAGCCACCCCCTCCCACCAGGGTCTGTGGGAGTCCCATCCACCAGGGTACTCACCCTTTCCTCTGGTGAAGGCTGTTCCAGTGGTGCCGTGGGCCGGTATGGGGCCAGATGGTCCTGGTGCAACAGCACAGTCTGCTGCAGGTCTGGCATCTGCACCCAGTAGACCATGTATAGGAGGTGCTCCAGTACCTCCCCTGGTTCCTTCAAGTGGGTGTCCAATCTGGGTGACTGACCCTTCTTCCTCAAAAGACAGTACACCCATACCTGGTCCCTGGAGGAGAACCCTTGTCCCTGCAGCGGGTGTCGTACACTCTTTTCTGTCAGCTTGTTACTGCTCCCTGCAAATAATGCCTGAGCTGGCACAGGTACTCCATGCCCAGTGTTGTTAGCAGATATGGCTCCGGGAATGGGGCAAACACCAAGTCCACTGGGGTCCGGAGTGCTCAGCTGAACATGAGGGCAGCTGGAGTGCACCCCGTGCTCTCTTGTACCACCATTCCGTACACCCACAGGACCAGGGGAAGATGGGCATCTCAGTCGCATTGATGCTGGGCAATGAGGATGGCGAGCTGTGTGGCTAGGGTGTAATGGAAATGCTCCACCAGTCCATTGCTTTGCAGGTGGAGAGGCATGGTGATGGTCTTTGCTATCCCCAGCCGCTTACACACCTTGCTGAGCACCTGCGTTTTGAAGTTCCTTCACTGGTGGTTGTGGAGTTCCTCTGGCACCCAGAAGCGGAAAAATAAGTCCTTAGTGAGCTTCTGTTCAATGGTGACAGCCCTGTGTTAAGGAACAGTCTGCGCCTTGGGCCATTTTGTAAAACAGTCCATGGCCACAAGTATGTAGTGGTTCCCGGCATCACTGCAAAGGAAAGGGCCCAAGATGTCCACCCCCACCCTCTCCCCGGGGGCACCCACCAGTTACTGCTGCAGTGGAGCACATGACTGCTGATTTGGGACCTTTACAGGCAGTAAAGGCCTCACAGCAGTGTATAGTCTATAGTTTAGATAGCTGATGTAAAGCTATTATGATGTTATAATATCTGGACAATGCAGTACTTATGTTGATTGTATTACTTTAGTTCTTTCTACTCTTTTGTATTTCCAGTTTCACACTTTGCCCTAATTATATCTGCCAACTACAACATTGAGTCTGTTCCTTTGGAGGATGGTTAGGGGAGTGTTTAGCTGCCTGTATAGCTCTGCACACGTCACTGGATACTGTGATTAGCAAGGACAAAACAGTGAAAAGACGCCATGTAAGCATGGATTATAAAGGATAAGTGAAGATTGTAGCCAGTCATAATTGATAAAGATGATCATGGAGAGGAAAGTTTAACAGAATACGCAATTCAGGATGCAGTGGAGAGAGCATCCACATGCTCCACTCATACGAGCCGCTCCGGAGGGTCACGTACGTCAGTATGTTTCACTGCAAGTTTAGCTGCAGCAAAAGCAAGAGCTAAGGCTGAAGCAGCCAAAGCCAAGATAGACTTTGCACAGAGAGGAATGGACATTAAAGTTCAAAAGGCAAAGCTAGAAGCCTCTCTGTTTGCACTTGATTTGGAAAGAGAAGCTGAACGAGCAAATGCAGAAGCTGCAGTTTTGGAAGCTGCTGTAGGAGATATGGAGACAATGGAACAAATGGAAATACTTGACTATGTTACACTTCAAAATGTTACACCAAAAAAAAATCAACCAACCAAGTCCAATTTCACATGCCTTACAAAATAAAATCCCCTAGACAGGAGAAAATACTCCTCACAATAGCTACAGTTCCACATATGAAACACCTCATCAAGGACGTGTGGATGAATATGGTCCTCCTTTTAGCAATCCACAACCTAAAGTTAATCCAATGAGTGAACTTACAAACTCTACTTTCGACCTAGCAAGTTTTCTTGCTCCTAACCAGCTTGTAACATCTGGGATCGACAAATCTGATGACACACCTGAACATTACCAGGCTTGGAAGTGTTCATTTGTTAGTATCATGGAAGATCTTGGATTGAGTCCTAGTAAGGAAATGGATTTGATGATCAAATAGCTCAACAAGGAGTCCAGCGAACATGCCCGTAGAATAAGGTCAGTTAATGTAAGGCAGCCTTCACTTGGTCTTAAGACAATTTGGTCAAGACTTGACAGAACATGTGGTTCTCCAGAGGCACTGGAAAAGGATGTTTTCTCAAAAATAGGTGCATTTCCAAAAATCCAGAATAAAGACAATTAGAAGCTCCAGGAGCTTGCAGACCTCGTTCAAGAATTAGATATTGCAAAGCAAGATGGTTATCTTCCAGGCTTAGCATACCTGGACATGGCCAGAGGAGTGCAACCTATTGTAGAGAAATTGCCTGTCTCTCTCCAAGACCACTGGACGTCTTATGGCTCTAAAATTAAATGGGAATATCATGTAGCTTTCCCACCATTCTCATTTTTAAGGGCTTTGTTTGTATAGAAGCAAAAGAAAGGAACCATCCCAGTTTTTGTCTCCCTCTTCTTCAAACTGCTCCGGACAAAAGGGAGAAATATGGCCGATCTAAGATATCAGTCTCAGTGCATAAGACAAGTGTGGCACCAGAAAGTGTTTCTTCAAAGCCAACAGTCACAAAAGAGGGATCAGACAACCTCATCAGACAGTGTCCCACTCATCATAAACCTCATCCTTTGGAAAATTTTGGGGTTTCAGAAAGATTACTTTGGACGATCTTAAAATGTTCCTCAAGGAAAACTTCATCTGTTTTCATTGCTGTGCCTCTACATCACACCAGGCTAGAAATTGTCCAATTTCAGTGAAATGCACAGCACGTGAGAGTGAAAAACACAACTGCTCTCCATCCAAGTTTCAGTCCTCAGTCTCAGTAGCCACCCTGTCTACCGTCAGAGGATGGCAGGGAGGGAGTGGGTAGATCAAAGGTTTCCTCAAAGATCAAAGGTTTCCTCAAACTGCGTCAAGGTATGTGGTAGCAGCATCCGCGGCAGGTTGTGTTCAAAGATCTGTTTGTTTAACATCTATCCAGGAGGTCTTTGCCAAGAACTTAGGAGGATGTATGCAATCCTTGATGACCAAAGCAATATGTGATTGGCTTGAACAGAGTTTTTTTAACATATTTAACATTCAAGGCACAGAAGTACCCTATACCTTGACTACATGTATGGGAGTGATGCAGACAACAGGGAGAAGAGCTTGGGGATTCATCATTGAATCAGTCGACAGAAAAGTATGCCTCCCTCTACCCACTTTAATTGAGTGTAATAATCTGCCCAACAACAAGGCTGAGATACCAACAGCTGAATCTGCTTATCACCATCAGCACCTGAGGAAATTAGCAAAGGATATTCCTCCCCTCGACACCAACTCTGATATCCTTCTTCTTATAGGTAGAGACATGCTCAGAGTCCACAAAGTATGGAAACAGCTAAATGGCCCCCACGATGCACCATTTGCACAAAAGCTTGACTTTGGGTGGGTGGTTGTTGGTGATGTCTGTATCAATGGTGCCCACAAGCCAACTGTAGTGAGAAGTACGAAAACATGCATCCTGGACAATGGTGGTCCCTCCCTATTAATCTCTTGTCAGAACAAGATCAAAATAAAAGAGAATTACAGTCTAAAAGAAAGCATGGAACATTCATTACCACTGGAACCCACACCTAAGTCAAACAGTATTGGAGAATCTTTCTTCAAAACAGAAGAAGACAATCAGCTAGCTCTGTCCATGGAGGATATTGTCTTCTTAAGGATGATGGATATGGAGTTCTTGCAAGACGATACAAACAGCTGGGTTGCTCCACCACCATTCTACCAACCTCGAAGGCACCTGCCCAACAACAGAGAGTACACTATCGGTAGGTTTGCAACTCTTCAGAGGACCCTGCAGTGGAAATCAGAAATGAAAATACATTTCTTTCAGTGCATGCAAAAGATTTTGGATAATCAGCATGCAGAGCTTGCCTCACTGCTGGAAGAAGGAAAAGAATAGTGGTATCTTCCAATATTCGGAGTTTACCACCCACAAAAGCTGGGACAAATACACATGGTATTAGATTCAAGTGCACAGTACAAGAGGGTTTCCCTCAATTATGTTATTTTGTCAGGACTAGACCTCAAAAACAGTGTCTTTGGAGTTCTTCTCAGATTCCAAAGAGAACCAACAGCTGATATAGAGCAGATGTTCCACTGTTTTGTGGAAGGGAGGACTGCCGAGATGTACTGCATTTTTTGTGGTACTGTGATGACAACCAAGATAATGAAGTGGTCGACTATCGCATGAGAGTCCATATTTTTGGGAATAGCCCCTCAACTGCAATTGCAATCTATGGCCTAAGGAGGGTAGCAAAGGAACAAGAAGGGTGCTATGGCAGCAATGTGAGACATTTGGTAGAAAGAGGTTTTTATGTAGATGATACACTACTTTCATTCTCCACCATTGAAGAAGCCATTCAAGTTGTGAGGCAAGTGCAGGAGATGTTAGCCATCTCAATCTTACAGCTAAATAAAATAGCCTCAAATAACGTGGATATAATGGATAGCTTTCCTGCAGAAGACAGAGCCAAGGATATTAAGGATTTGGATTTATTTGCCGATGATCTCCCAGTGCAGCGTAACTTGGGTGTTATCTGGGATATCAAGAAAGACACCTTAACTTTCAGAGAGCCGTTCACCAGACGTGATGTGCTTTCCACAGTGAATAGTTTGTTTGAGCCTTTGGGGTTCTTGGCTCACGTCACTATTCAGGGGAGAATGATCCTTAGAGAGCTTTCCTCCGAAGACTCAGAGCGGGATGTACCTCTCCCTGGGGCCAAGTTTGAAAAGTAGAAGAGGTGGCAGGAGTCATTGAGAGTACTTAAAGGGCTACACATTCCTCGTGTGTATGCCTAATTCTCCGTTTCTGATGCCAAACACAAAGCTGTGTGTGTTCTCAGATGCATCTGTGAATGCAATTGCAGCTGTATCTTACCTGAGGGTCAGTCGTGAAGATGGTCATCACAAGGTGGGCTTCATCCTTGGGAAAGCCAAACTTGCTCCGCAACCTGAGCTCACCATCACCAGGTTGGAGCTGTGTGCAGCTATGTTAGCTATAGAATTAGCTGAGTTTGTCATTAAAGAAATAGATCTGAAAATAGATGCTGTCAGATGTTTTACTGACAGCAGAGTGGTGTTAGGTTACCTACACAATCAAAAGAGGAGGTTCTATGTGTATGTGAACAACAGAGTTCAGAGTATCAGAGAATCATCAGAACCCCGACAATGGAAATTTGTGCCCACTGAGCTCAACCCAGAAGTCTGTGGTTCAAGGTCTGTTCCTGCTGCCCAACTTCCCTGTACTTCTTGCTCACTGGACCAGCCTTTCTCACAGCTCCTGAAAGCTTACATCTTAACCAGGAAGAGCAAATATATGACCTCATAGATCCAGACAACAATGTTGAAATCCGTGAAAAGGAGACAAACTTCACTACTCAAGTTTCTGCAGAGACGAAAGATTTAAAATGCTTTAAACATTTCTCAGATTGGAAATCACTTGTGAAAGCAGTAGCCACACATTCATATTTCTTGGTGTTTCTCTCATTCCGCAGTCAACAGTAGCTGTACTGGATGGCATTACTGCAAGGAAATATCAGTGAAAGAGCTCCTAAAAGCTGAGCATTTCATCATCTGGACTGTGCAGAAGGGAACATATCCATTAGAGTTCCAGTGTATTAAGGGTAAAGGAACCCTTCCAAAGAACAGCCTGCTTTGTAAGCTGCATCCATTCATTGACAATGAGGTTTACTGAGAGTAGGTGGATGGATCATTCAGTCACAATTAGACAAAAATGAAGCCAATCCTCTCATCATCCCAAGTCAACACTACATAGCAACACTGCTAGTGCGCCACCATCACCAGAATGTGAGACATCAAGACAGGCATCTAACAAAGGGTGTCATCCGGGCTAATGGATTGTGGATAGTTGGAGGGAAACGGCTAATAAGCAGTATCATTTGCAGAAAACTGAGAGGTAGAATGGAAAACCACCTAATGTCTGACCTCCCTGCAGAATGACTGCAAATGGATCCCCTATTCTTTTATGTGGGGGCTTGATATCTTGATGTCTGACTACAATTAAACTGTGTGATTCTGTTATTGGATCCTACTGTGTGCTGAGTCATTACATTATCAGGTTCAAAGTATCTAACTGAAATCTGAAATTTCAATATGAACTGTATGGTGTTTGTTGTAATGGCAGTCTGAAAAGTTAATCTATTTACTTGAATTCATTAATAAGCAGATCATATGAGTATACAAATTTAAAGGGGTTTTTATGTGGGTTGAATTTGAGTATGAGGCTGGATATCCACAGATCACTATTTAAATCATCTCCATTTCTATTTTAGCATTGATTTGGATCACATTTTTTTGTCGGTTGTTACAATAATTGATAATAGCTGTATTGTATATATCAGATTAAAATTTGCTTATAAAGATATTTTTGAAAACATGAATTAACAAAATCAAATAAGAAACCCACCATTCCAGGCTTTAGTGCTCACAATCAACATACATCAATATACGAAACTTAAAATGACATATAAAAGTCCTTCTGGATTTACCAATAACCATTCTCTCTACCAAATATAATGTATAAGTTCTTACATTGCATTAGGAATTAAATTTCTAAAAATTTAATAGGCATAGTATAATTTGCTTATGTACATATTACATTTTACATAAATATCTAGGCTTTGAAGCATCTACTGCTTAAAAGTTGTTCCTCAAAAGATGTGAGGAAAGTTAAGGGAAGACCAGCAATATCAACTATGGAATTGAGAGCTCTTGAAGATGGTAGAAAAGTTACTTTTCAAAATAAACTGTCTCAGTGCATGCCTGGAGTTTATCTGAAAGCATAAATGCAACATAGTTAAAAAAAGGAATGGACATTTTAATTTGGTATGAGAGGAGACAGTTTGAACAATGAAATGGAAAGGAACAAAAAACAGGCTTTTCAGCTTTACTATATGGGAAATCCTAAACAAAACACAATGGGAGTTGTGTCTTGGAAAAGAGTTAAAACAGGGAACAAGACTGGGCATATGGGTCTGGGCATGTATTTTGAAAATCAAGAGAAAATGCAGAAGCAGGTTTTGTATGAACAGTAAATTGGCAAAGATGATTTGAAAGAATGGGCTCTTTGCTTTTTCTTGACTTTCTTCTTGACTGTCCTTGACTCAGGACATCTTCACCACCCACACACCCTAACTTACACCCCACCACTGCTGAATCTTATCCAGGGATAGCCTATGACAGCACCAATTGCTCTCTTTATGGGGAGATCAGTAGATACCAAGACCCAATCTAATCAGTCTGCCACCCAGAAGCTAAGCAGATGCAAACCCACATTTGTGTATTGTAGTCTTCATGCAGGGGAGCTACTGGATGCAGTGTGGTCAGGACAGATAATGAAATGTCAGACTAGAAGACAAAAATTATTGCTTGTAATTAGTCAAGCCTTGAAACTACCTCACCAGCTTCTTGAATGTCATTTGTTGGTAGGTTGTGATCATTGCAGCTTTATCAATATACCTCTAGGTCAAGCCCCATTACCTCCTTGCACTCAACTGTAGTCATTGAAGGGTGAGCAATGAGGGCTGCCTCCCACAATAACTGCAGGATCTCCCTCAATTGGTGGAAATGCCACAGCCAGTCATTGCTATAAATAGGATGATAGTCATATATGTCATAATACATGCTACATGAAGAGAAAGATTGTGATTTTTTTAATTGCTGGTGTCCCGTCCAAAATTGTTATAATTCAAACCCACTGGTGAAGTCTGAATTTACTCTGTCCTTAGAACTTGGTCAGATCTTGATATGAAGATAAACGTAAACTGTACTCAAACCCATGCATTAACTGTTTAATTCATGGCATGGAATGTGCATCAGAATTATTTACTGCTTGAGACAGGACCAATCAGGTCCTTCAAATTTCAAAACTTGACATAGCTGTTTTTTTTTCCCCTCCACCTCCTTGTTAATTTCTTTCAACGATTACTACAGATCCCTCCTCCCAGTTGTCAAGAACTTGAAATGACTTGAGGAGCATATATTCTCCAGTTAGGTTGAAGGCAGGGAATTGGCTCCTTCATTGAATACTTTATGGTTGCTTCTGAATTTCTGAGTGTGGAGCAAATATTCCATCCCTAGTGCACTGAGTTATGCTCTCTAGTCTGAATGTATTGAACCATACTTTTAGATGGGCATGGAATTTCCTCTCACTTTGCCACAAATTTCTCATATATAAAACTCAAATGGCGAAAACCCGGTGGATGACTGAGGAGTCTCTCAAACAGTAACAAATAAAGGGTCTATCAGACTGTCTCAAATCATGAACTTAATGGGGTTTTTTTTTTCAGTTTATTTGTGAATGATAGATGATGGTCCAAATCACGTTCATGTTCATCAATTTGTACAGTGTCCTGAAAGTTTGTGAAAACGGAATAAGGCAAAACCATGCCATGGCAATAATGTTAAATATTCTGTAGCAGCAGAAACGTGTGATGAAGAGTGTAAAAGAAAAGTAATTTCTGGCAGGGAGATAGTTAAATCAGGTATCCTTTATTAACAAACACCTTAGAGCTCTCTAAAAGTCAGTTCATACTTCATGTACTTGCACAAGTTAAACCAGCTCTGTGTACAAAATGCCTTACTTTTGATGCAATTCTGAATGGACATGGGCCAACGGAAACGTGACAGTGTGCAGGCGAAAATTTCTGTTCTTGTGGACAACTGTGTGTTGTCGTGCATGAGCTAAAATCAATCCCGTTTATGCACAGATTTCATTACATAATTATGCATGCATGTATTGTGCAACTGAGGAGAGCATAACAGAGAAGTATAAACACAGGAGGGTCCATCTTACTTGGTTACAAATGTGGATGCCTTAGTGTAAAGCTCTGAGAAACTACCAAGTGAAGATCTTAAGTACAACTTGGATCAAAGTTTAAATAAAACCAGACATGTCACAATGGTCAGCTACCCATTAATGCCTCTTTGTCGAGTACCTTGGTGGAGGTTTTGGGAGCTTAGCACCATCGGGACCATTTGGAGGCTGAAACTTTGTGGATTATCTATATTTCAAAGAGAGAAAGAGACTGGATGGGGGTAATAATATGCAATTAACAGACTTACTAGACTTTTACTCTGCTTTCAAAATCCCCCCATTTGGTACTGTTCTAAACTAGTTTAGACAACACCACAATAATTAAGGAATAACTGTTTTTTAGACATTCAATTTTTATTCTAAACTGGTCATGTTTGACAATATGAAGTCTGAGTGCCTGAAGTTGATCGACAGGCAAACCAGGGATTGAACTAGTGAGAAATCTGGTGCAGACAGGCATCAGACAAGTGAAAAACATATATGCCCCTTTTGCACCAACATTGTCCCAGAACAGTACCAATTTCTGAATCAGTTTGCGTTCTCTTCCACCACAAAGGAACTGCTGCGCATGCCAGAAAATAGGTTTGGGAGTCGGTACCAAAAGCTAGCTGGTCTAGAACCAGGAACCTGTGACATGAAGTGCTGAGGGGTGGGACAAACATCTTAAATATGAGCAGATCTTTCCAATTGTCTTTTTGTTTCTGCTTAAACAACCTTTAAGCCATTTGTATACTACTGTATATGTAATATAGCCATCTAAAAATGCTCAAACTATGAAACAGATACTCTAGTTCCTAAAAGAAATTTTTACAAAACAAAATGCCAATTTAGCAACATGAAGCGAGGCTTGCCTGTGTATCGTATCACATTGTAACATTTTTTTTCTGATAATCGATCCAGTGTCTTTGGGTAGAATATCGGATCAGCACATCCCCATGTGAAAATATATTGTCAAAGTTAGGAGTAATCCTGGGAAACAGAGGACACGGTATTGTAAACAAAGCTGCCTAAGCAATTTTTTAACCAGTGGAAAAGATGAAGACCAAAAGTATGTTGGATTGCGATTTCTAGGCAAATATTTTTAGGCAGTTTAGAAAAGCATTCAGGAATGTCATACAACATTCATGTTTAATGAGAGCACAAGTGCCACCTTTTTCAGCGAGCATTAATCTTTGGGCCTATTTAAATTTAACAGAAAGAGAATGAACTGTCTCAGGATCTCCTAGCTCTCCACTAGGGGGCTCTGTTGTTCCTCCTCGTTCCTCCCTATCACACCTGTTTTTGATTACTTGTATATATGATGAGGGCTCTGCTGTTCCTCCTCACTGCCTCACCCGTTCTCCTGCGTGTTTCTGGTTTCCTGTTCTTGATTGCCCTGTCTTCCCAGGCCCCGATTAAACTCTGCAATCAACTGTCTCTTGTCCAGTCTTTCTTTGCCATTAGTTCCTCTAGAAACCCCAGCATTAACAAAACAAAAATACAAAATATTTGGATACAACTTGTACTCACATAAGCCCTTGACACCAAACATGAAGAGATATTTTCATCATATTCTGAAAAAGTTCAGATAATTTAATATGGTCAAAGAAAAGCAGAGCAGTAGTGATGCCAAGTGCCATGCCTACAGGAAGCAAAAATGACGTCTGTATATTTTATCAACCGATTCTGCATAGCCAGGCGAGACAACAACAAGTGTGCAGACAATAATACAACAAGGTCAATGAGAATGGGAAGGTAACCACACTGAAAACCTCCGCCCAGTGTCTGTTGGTGAATGTACAATCCTTGGAAAACATAGTGAACGACCTTAGGGCTAGGAAGTACCAGCAGGATATAAAGGACTGTAACATCACCTGTCTGAGTCAGACATGGCTAACTCTGTCGGTTCCTAGCTGGACTATCCTGTCTGCTGAGTGTCTTTATGTTTTCTGTATGGACAGAGTGGGTGAGTCGGGCAAATCCAAAGGAGGTGGAGTATGGATCATGGTGAACAACAGGTAGTATAACAGCAGAAATGTTATTACTTTGTCCCATTCATGCTCATCTTACCTGAAGCAGCTGACAACTAAATGGCAACAGTTTTATCTCCCCTGTGAATTTGGATCAGGTACCTTTACTGCTGTTTACATAACACCACATGTGAATACAGATATTGCAGAATCTGAGATTTACAATGCATGCAGCAGTAATTAGAGAAATCTAGAAATCTAGAAACTAGAATTCAGCCTTCATCATGGCCGAGGATTAACTTTAAAGGATAATGTCAGTGTAATGAATACACCACGAAGATCCAAGTGCAGATCGGTCTTTAATTGGAATCCAAAAGGAGGGTTTGGGACAGGCAGGGTCAAAACCGAGACAGACGATCCTTACCAGGGCCAAGAAGATACCCAAACCGTAGTCTAGGGCACAGGCAAGAAGTCGGAGAATGGGAAAGACAATCAGCTTGGCAAACAGATCCAAAATGGTAGGCTAGGACTCAAGAAAACCAGGGACAATAAATAGTTATACACAGGTTAGGCTAGAGAATAACAACAAACACTCAGTATGCTGGAAACTGCCCCCTCGTATTGAGGTGAGGGAGCTGGGGAAATATGAAGGAGTCTGAGAATGACTACAGCTGTTAGTATATGGGGAGAAGGATCGTTGATAAGTGGGGCATGGCTGCTCCGGTGCAGGTGTGACAGTCAGACTTCTACCAAAATATCAACTGTGCAGCAAGAGGAGAAAAAACACTCGATTATTGCTATACGTCTTTCAAAAATGGGTATGAAGTGCTGTCTTTCCCTAAGTTATTTCAATCTTGTTTGGGAAATCTGAACACACCACCATTCTTCTCCTTCTAAAATATAAACAGAGGATGAAATAGGAAATCATGATGAAGAGAAAGGTCAAACGATGGATGTTCGTGGATGCATTCATGACATGGATTTACGGTCATGGGACAATGGATTTGTGTAAGTGGTTGTCGGTTTTATTGTCAAGTTAGTGAAGGAGATTGCATCTAAAATTAACATCAAGATCTTCCCTAACCAGAAACTGTGGGTGGACAAAACTGTACATGATGCTGTGAACATACGCACCACTGCCAACAATACTGGACTTGTAACTGGAAACATCCGTTTAACTGGGTGCAGTTGGTCAGTGTTGGAGCTCCTGGCCAGACAAAGACAGTGCAGTGCCGACCAGTAAACAGTTATGATATGTACAAGGTGTAAAAGTAGCAGGTTGTGATCATTTACAATTGATATTTAGAATGCGAAAAGTAGCTGGTTGTGCAAAGATGTGACAATATAATTAATTAATAAAGAGCAGATGAAGAATGACACTGGGAGCAGGAAGAAGGTAACAGTATAATAATAAACATATGATTGAGTCTAGCGAGAGTGTGTCTATGTGGTATCGGTTCATTCCCTGAGTGTTTAAGAGTCTTATGGCTTGAAGGATGAAACTGTTGCACACTCTGGTAGTGAAGGCCCGAATGCTTCGGTACCTTTTCCGGATGGCAGCAGGGTCAAGAGTTTGTGTGAGGGGTGTGTCGAATCATCCACAATGCTGGTGGCTTTGCGGATGCAGCATGTGGTGTAAATGTCCGTGATGGAAGGAAAAGAGACTCAGACGATCTGCTCGGCTGTCCTCACTATGCACTGCAGGGTCTTGTGAGCCATGACAGTGCAATTCCCAAACCAGACAGTGATGCAGCTGCTCAGGATGCTCTCAGTAGTCCCTCTGTAGAACATTGTGAGGATGGGTGGTGGGAGATGGGCTTTCCTCAGCCTTTGCAGGAAGTAGAAACGCTGCTGGGCTTTCTTGGCTATGGAGCCTGTGTTGAGGGACCGGGTGAGGTTCTCCACCAGGTGAACACCAAGGAATTTTGTGCTCTTGATGATCTCCACAAGCAAGCTGTCGATGTTCAGCGGAGAGTGGTCGCTCCTAGTTCTTCTGAAGTCAACAACCATCTCCTTTGTTTTGGCCACATTCAGAGACAGGTTGTTGGCTTTGCACCAGTCCATTAGCCATTGCACCTCCTCTTGGTATGCTGACTCGTCGTTCTTGCTGATGAGACCCACCACAGTCGTGTCATCAGCAAACTTGATTATGTGATTCGAGCTATGTGTTGCTGCACAGTCATGAGTTAGTAAAGTGAGCAACAGTGGACTAAGCACACAGCCCTGTGGAGCCCCAGTGCTCAGTGTGGTGGTGCTGGAGATGCTGTTTCCAATCCTGACTGACTGAGGTCTCTTAGTCAGGAAGTCCAGGATCGAATTACAGGGGGAGGTGTTTAATCCCAGCAGACTCAGTTCTCCAATCAAGTTATGAGGAATGATTGTTTCAAATGCTGAACTAAAGTCTATGAACAGCATTCGCACATATGTATCCTTCATGTCCAGGTGGGTGAGGGCCAGACGGAGGGTGGTGGCTATGGCGTCATCTGTTGAACGGTTGTGGCAGTATGTAAATTGCGGGGGGTCCAGTGAGGGGGGCAGCAGGGTCTTGATGTGCCTCATGACGAGCCTCTAGAAGCACTTCATGATGGCGGGTGTGAGTGCAACGGGATGATAGTCATTGAGGCAGGACACTGAAGACTTCTTCAGCACGGGAACGATGGTGGTAGTCTTGAAGCACATTGGAACAGTCGCACTGCTCAGGGAGATGTTGAAGATGTCAGTGAGAACATCTTCCAGCAGGTCTGCACATCCTCTGAGCACTCTGCCATGAATATTGTCTGATCCAGCAGCCTTCCGTGGGTTGACTCTGCGTAGAGTTTTCCTAACGTCGGCCATGGTCAAACACAGCACCTGGTCGTCTGGAGGAGGGGTGGTCTTCCTCGTTGCCCCATTGTTCTGCGCCTCAAACCGTGTATAGAAATTGTTCAGCGCATCTGGAAGGGAGGCATCACTGTCACAGGCAGGTGGTGTTGTCCTGTAATTGGTGATTGCTTGGATGCCCTGCTACATGCGCTGTGTGTCGCCGCTGTCCTGGAAGTGGCTGTGGATTCTCTGGGCATGTGCGTACTTTGCTGGTCTGATGGCCCGGGATAGTTTGGCTCTCACTGTTTTCAGGGCCGCCTTGTCACCTGCTCTTAAAGCGGAGTCCCGGGTCCTCAGCAGCGTGCACCTCTACAGTAATCCACAGCTTCTGGCTGTGGCATGTGGTAATGAACTTGGAGACAGTGACATCATCAATGCACTTGCTGATGTAGCAGGTCACTGATGCTGTGTACTCCTCCAAGATGGTGTAGTTGCCTTTGGTTGCAGCTTCCTTGAACATGCCCCAGCATAACAGAGATGTAGTCTGAGTAGCCGAGGTGGGGGTGAGGCTCCACCCAGTATGCGTCGGGAATGTTTGTGTAAACAAGATCCAGCGCATTCGCCCATCTCGTTGCAAAGTCCACATACTGGTGGAATTTAGGGTGCACTGACCTGAGATTTGTGTGGTTGAAATCTCCAGTGACAATAAACAGTCCATTTCGGTGTGCATTTTGCAGTTCGCTGATAGCGCTGTACAATTCACAGAGCGCATATTTAGCATTAGCGCTGGGGATAATGTAAACTCTGATAATAAGCACAGTAGTGAATTCCTGTGGTAAATAAAATGGTCTGCATCTAACAGTCACAAACTCCATTAGTGATGAGCAGTAGACACTAGCACTAGTTCCTGAACCATTCCATGTTGACATAAACACACAAGCCTTACCGCACAGAGCGGCATTTCTGTCGGCATGAAACAAAGCTAGCCCATCCAGCTGAATGGCGGCGTCCATAACTCTGTCGGTGAACCACGTGTCTACACAAGCTTATATACGATGTTACAGTGTCCGTGTATTCATCTATGCTGTAAGTTGCATTTTTGGAAACATTCCAGTCTGTTGAGTCAAAACATCCATTTAATTGTTCTACCGCTCCACTTGTCCAACGTTTCACTGTAGTAACAACAGGTTTAGCAGATTTCAGTTTTTGTCTGTATGCTGAAATAAGGTGAATCGTTGCATGGTTGGAATTCCCTAGTGCAGCACGAGGAATTAAGTGATATACGTTTTTGATTGTGGTATAACAGTGATCGAGAGTTCTACTTTCCCTGGTGGCACATGTGATGTACTGTCTGTATTTGGGAAGTTCAAGGCTCAGATTTGCTTTGTTGAAGTCACCCTTAATAATCAACGGAGAGTTTGGGTTCCCCTGTTCAATACTGATTATTTGTTTGGCCAGAGAGGCTTGAGATGGAATATAAACACAGACCAAAATGAAAGACGGAAATTCGCGAGGGGAGTAGAAAGGCTTGCAATTGATGAATAAAGTTTCCAGATCCAAGGAGCATGATTTCAGCAGAACTGTAACATCGTTGCACCAATTTTCATTGATATTGTAGCATGTGATACGGAAGACATGGTGGAGGGTGTAATTTAAAATGCGACTCCCAAGAGCCTTAGCAGCTGTTCAGTGTTTAGTGTACTTAGGAATGTTGCAATTAACATGGGTTAGAGTTAGTAAATGCTGTTCATGTTTTGGCGAATCTGGTGGGGGGGTAATAACTGTTATGATGGGGTTGTTTTGGGTGTGTCTGAGGGGAGTCACTGTAGGAGAGGGGTGTTGCTCATTCAGTAAGTTGACATGCTTATTCCTTATGGTGGAGAAGAAGCTTGGTGAATACCAGCTGGTATGATATTTGATTTTATTGAAAATTCTGTAATTTGTTTGTATTGATTTTAATTGTTGTATTTGAATAAATTGATTAAAAAATTGCCTGGTTGTTCTGCTTCTGAGCTTTCTAGTGTTCAAAAATAAAGGAATGAATTAAAATCAAGAATGTGCCTTATCACTTGATCCTCCTATCAACACCATTCACTAAACCCTCCCAATGCCTCCGCATGAAGCAGGAGTTGGATTTGGCCAGCGCTGCCTCTTCCTGATACAGAAGCTTACCAGTATGTTGGATGATCTACAGCTAGCCAAAGAACAGCTTAGAAATTCTTATGGGATTACTGCTCCTGAACCACCCTCTTCTGGCATCAGCCCCGCACTACGACCAGCCACCACCCAGCCAACCTTCTCTACAGGCCTGCTCAAGGTGCGATCTTTTGACGGCCTACCGCAGGCAGTTTGAGGTGCAGCAGGATGGGATGACACGACAAAAGCAGTGCAGCTGGCTGCTTCCTTGGAAGAGGTGGCATTGCAGGCTCTTCTGGACATCCCAGACGACTACCCGCTGAGCTGGTCTGTACGGGATGCTAGTGTGGAGAGGCGGTTTGGGGAGAAAACCTGGCCTGTGTATCTGAAGGAACAATTACCCCAACAGGAGAGGCATTGGGGAGAGAACCTGGATCCTCTGGCAGCCGATATCGAGTGACTGGTGGGACTGGCATACTGTAACTTACCCTTGGTGGACCAGGAGCACCTGGTCCTGGGTGCCTACCTACGAGTTCTTCGTCCAACCCCGCTTCAGCAACAAACATGCCTGTGAAGACCTGGAAGCATAGCTGAGGTGTTCCAAGTAGCTGAGGAGTTGGTGGCTATCCTGGGGGAACCTTGTTTTGGGACTCCAGTCTGTGCTGCAGCAACAGAAGATACTGACTCTGAAAAACGAGGCAGAGGCAAAGAGATGGTCGCGGCTGGAGCCATTAGACCATCTAGCAGCCCCTGGGTGTCACCTGTAGTCTTAGCGCAGAAGAAGGATGGTACTCTTAGGTCTTGCATAGACTACCAGCTAGTCAATATGGTCACCAAGAAGGATTCATATCCCATCCCACGCATTGACGATGCCCTAGACCAGCTCTCCAGTTCACCCTGGTTTAGTTCCCTAGACTTAAGGATTGGGTATTGGCAGGTCCCACTGTCAGAGGCTACCCACCCAAAGACCGCCTTCACCATTGGGCAGGGGCTGTGGGAATTCAATGTCATGCCTTCTGGACTATGCAACAGCCCGGCAACCTTTGAAAGACTGATGAGAAGGTCCTGAGTAGTGTCCCTGGTTTGGAGTGCATAGTTTACCTGGATGACCTCCTTGTCCATGGCAAAAGTTTTGATCAGGCACTGAAGAATCTCAGGGTTGTCCTCAAGAAGATACAGGAAGCTAACCTTTCCCTCAACCCAAAGAAATCTCAGCTTCTGCAGTGGGAAACAGTGTTCCAGGGCATGTTGTGGGGCCAGAGGGGATAGCCACTGACCCAGCTAAGGTGGAGGCTATAAAGGAGTGGCCGGTGCCAAAGACCATCCGGCAAGTCTGCAGCTGCCTTGGACTGCCTTCATACAGTCAAGCAGTGCCAGTGGAGCGAGAGAGTGGATGCAGATTGTGGACCCAGAGGCACTCAAGGAACAGGTGCTTCGGCTGGTCCATGGTTCTGCAGCTGTGGGCCACTTTGGTGGGTCCGGAGTTCAGCCGATGTAGAGTGGTTCTGCTTGCAGTATAATGTATGCACCATGAAGAAAGGACCGCTGGCTCATGCAAGGACTCCCCTCCAGCAGTTGCAAGCGGGGGCACCGATGGAAAGGGTAGCAGTTGACATCTTGGGCCCATTCCCCACCAGTAACCGTGGGAACCAGTACGTCATTGTGGCTGTGGATTATTTCACAAAATGGCCCAAGGTAAACGCAGTCCCAAATCAGCAAGTATCAACTGTCGCTGACCACCTGATGGAGGGGATGTTCACCAGGTTTGGGATTCCGGCTGAGCTGCACAGTGCCAGGGTTGGAATTTTGAGTCCCACCTGTTCCAGGAGGTGTGCAGTCGGCTGGAAAGTCACAAGACTCAGACCATCCCACTGAGGCCTCAGAGTGATGAACTGGTGGAACGTTTTAACAGGACCCTGACCACCCAGCTTGCACCGCTCACCAATTGCCACCAGCGGGACTGGGGCCTCCACCTCCCCTTGCTCCTGTTCACCTGCTGCACCACCATGCAGAAGTCCACCAACTGCACACCAGTTGTGCTAATGATGGGACGGGAGCTCCGTGCACCAGTGGACCTGCTGTATGGTCGCCCTACAGACGATCAGCTGTCTAGTCAGCCAGATCCAGATTATGTGTGGGCAGTGCAATGCCAAATGGAAGAGGTATACCAGTTGGCTCGAACCCAACTCACCAAGACGGGCCTCTGACAGAAGAAGAACCATGATTTACGCAGCACTGGTAGGGAGCTTCAGGTTAATGAGCAGGTGTGGGTGTATAACCCCACCAGGAAGAAGAGTCACTCACCCAAACTCAGTAGTGACTAGATGGGCCCTTGCATGGTGTTGGATTAACTGTCAGATGTTGTGTATCGAGCCCTGATGGGGACATGGCATCTGATGGTGCTACACAGAGATAGGGTAGCTCCCTACCTGGAGGATGAGGCAGAGCGGCCGAGCCCCCGGTCTTGGGAGGCAGAACCATCCTTACAGTAGGGAGTAGTAGACACCCACCCCAGTTCCTCACCAGGGACAGATGCCCAACAACTAAGCACTGGTGGGTCAAACCCTTCACCTGCTTCAGGGGTAGACTTGGGAATGCCCAGCACCAGGAGGCAGCCCCAGAAGAAGCCTGCATGCATTTTTTTTTTATTCAATTTATTCCATCACAACAATCAAAATAAACCGAAACACAATTTCAAAATAAAATCAAATTTCAATACAATATTAAAACAGACCCTCTTGTCTGTTACCATCATGAAAAAAAACCAACAATTTAAATAATTAAAATCAGTCATATGAACATAAATGCCATAATAAAATCAAACATTAAATATTATGACTTTCAATTAATTTAACATACCATTGTGCTTAAAAGACAGAAATAAATACTAACAATTAAAACCAGTGTCCCAGGCGTTTAAACAGTTAAATTAAACATTCAAAAAATAAAATTTGGTGTGTTCTCATAAAACACTACCCACGCTTACAGTCATGTGAAAAAAAGTACACACTCTTTCCATTCTATGGTTTTACACATCAGGACATAAAAAAAATTATCTGGTCCTAACCAAGTTCTGAAATTATTTAGATCTTACCTCAGGTGTAAGACAACACACAACAGATTCCCCGTGTCATTATTTATTTAATAAAAATGAAGCCAAAATGGAGAAGCCATGTGTGAAAAACTAAATACACCCCATGATTCAATAGCTTGTAGAACCACCTTTAACAGCAATGACTTGAAGTAATTGTTTTCTGGATTACTTTATCAGTCTCTCACATCGTTGTGGAGGAATTTTGGCCTACTCTTCTTTACAATGTTGCACAGCCCTCTTAAGGTCCCGCCACAGCATTTCAATTGGGTTGAAGTCTGGACTTTTACTGGCCCATTGCAACACCTTGATTCTTTTCTTTTTCAACCATTCTGTTATAGATTTACAGGTGTGCTTGGGTCATTGTCCTATTGCATAACCCAATTTCAGCCAAGCTTTAGCTGTCGGACAGATGGCCTCACATTTGACTCTACAATACTTTGGCATACAGGGGAGTTCACGGTCGACTCAATGACTGCAAGGTGCCCAGGTCCTGTGGCTGCAAAACAAGCCCAAATCATCACCCCTCCACCACCGTGCTTGATAGCTGGTATGAGGTGTTTGTGCTGATATGCTCTGTTTGGTTTTTGCTAAACATGGCACTGTGCATTATGGCCAAACATCTCCACTTTGGTCCCGTCTTTCCAAAGGAAATTGTTCCAGAAGTCTTGTGGTTTGTAAAAATGCAACTTTGCAAACCTAAGCTGTACTGTCATGATCTTTTTAGAGAGAAATGGCTTTCTCCTGGCAACTCTTCCAAACAAGTCATACTTGTTCGTTCATCCATCCATCCATCCATCCATCTTCTATACCGCTTATCCATCAGGGTTGCAGGGAATCTGGAGCCAAGCCCAGCTGACTTTGGGTGATAGGCAGGGTTCACCCTGGGCAGGTCACCAATCCACCGCAGGGCCAATACTTGTTCAATCTTTTTCTAATTGTACTGTCATGAACTTTAATATTTAACATGCTAACTGAGGCCTATAGAGTCTGAGATGCAGATCTTGGGTTTTTTGCAGTTTCTCTGAGCATTGCATGGTCTGACCTTGGGGTGAATTTACTGGGACATCCACTCCTGGGAAGATTGGCAACTGTCTTGAATGTCTTCCACTTGTGAATAATCTTTCTCACTGTAGAATGATGGACTTCAAATTGTTTGGAAATGGCCTTATAACCCATCCCAGATTGATGGGCAGCAGCAATTGCTTCTCGAAGATCATTGCTGATTACTTTCCTCCTTGGCATTGTGTTAACACACACTTGAATTCTCCAGACCAGCAAGCTGCCAAAACTTCAGCTTTTATAGAGGTGGTCACACTTACTGATGATCAATTAATCGAGTGCATTTGATTAGCAGCACCTGACTGTTACTTACCCTCTTAATTCCTATGGAAGCAGTAAGGGTGTACTTAATTTTTCACACACTGCTTCTGCACGTTGGCTTAGATTTTGTTAAATAAATAATGACACAGTGTAATATGTCATGTGTTGTTGTTCATCTGAGGTTGTATTTACCTAATTTTAAGACCTGCTAAGGACCAGATGATTTTTTATTATGTCCTGATACGTAAAACCATAGAACTGAAAGAGGGTGTACTTTCTTTTTCACGTGACTGTTAAATCCATTAAAAGGGACGTAACCCAGCCGCTGGTCATGTGAGGGGCTCAGCTAAAAAATTCAAAGTGCAACTCAAAGATTACTGAGCACTATTCCAAAAAAACACCAACACATACAAGTGCTCAGACAAAATATTACTGCACTTACCTTCTCAGGAGGCCAGACATCAACAAACCTCAAGTGGAACTAAAGCCAGAAAACACCCTTCCACCTTTCCTTGGCTTCAATGTAGCCCCACAAAATGACATCAGAATGACATTTCCAGGACTGTGTACTTTGGGACTGGTAAGCAGTGGGGTCACTGCCTTTTTCTGGACGAGGGGGAAATGTAGCATGTGCTACGGAAGACATGATGGAGGACGTAATTTAAAATGTGACTCCCAAGACCCTTAGTGGCTGTTCAGTGTTCAGTTAGGAATGTTGCAATTAACATGTGTTAGAGTTAGTAAATGCTTTTCATGTTTGGGTGAATCTGGTGGGTGGTAATAACTGTTATGATGGGGTTGTTTTGGGTGTGTCTGTGGGGGAGTCACCGTGGGAGGGGGGTGTTGCTCATTCAGTAACGTGACATGCTTGCTCCTTATAACATAGAGGAAGCTTGGAGTGTGATAAATATCCAGTGCCCTAAAAGAGCTTATTTTGCCTGGTTGTTCTTCTTCTAAGCTTTCTAGTGTTCAAAAATTAAGGATTGAATTAAAATTATGAATGTGCCTCATGACTTGATCCTTCCATCCACACCCTTTGGTACAACATAAAAACAAAATTATATCAATTTTCATTGCTATAAAAATTAAATGATAGGACTTCTTTGACCCCACACATGTTCTTCGTGGGGAAAATCAGTCTTCAAACAAATGCTTTAGAGTTCTACAAGCTAGACTCAATAGGTTTAAGAATTCATTCATTCTGCAGTCATTCCTCTTAACCAAGACAATAGATCTTCTATGTGAGCTAAATGAAATTATAGTCCCCTAGTACTGTATATCAAAAGTGAGTGCCATGGTGAAAGTGTAATATTTATGTAATTTAGGTATAGTATGTATGGCATGTATCTTTTATTATTCATGGTGCAAAGCAGCTTGTGATGCAAAGTAAATTTCTGAGTAATTTCAAAGTAAAATATTTTTCATAGGCAGAATGAATTGGTTTATTATCTGACTTCACTTGGAAGAAAACTAACCTTTCACCATGTCAATGATTACAAAAAGAATGCTAACTGCAGTGATTTGTTTGAAAAGGGAGAAAAGGCAAAATAAGAACCCAAAATGTCCCATTTCTCCGAAATTATCAAGGCCAAATAATTCCTTCATTATCATC
>JAACJT020000110.1:2545329-2559537 GCA_009936485.2 Gymnarchus niloticus | reverse complement strand
AGAAAAGGCAAAATAAGAACCCAAAATGTCCCATTTCTCCGAAATTATCAAGGCCAAATAATTCCTTCATTATCATCAGTAAACATGAAAATAGGATAGTACGCAAGTTGCCATCTTGAGCACCTTACTCATGTTTTGAGTCCTCTAAACTGCTGTTTGGTGGGTACACACAAGGAACAGCAGCATTTCACTCTCTGCAAATTGCAGTCTTACAGAGGCAACGCTCTTTTCCACCCAAAAAATCTCCAACTGTATAGCAGCTATGCCTGGAGCTTGTGAGTATGCTCACATCCACCAGAGGTCTTTCCACCCCTGGTCAAGAGGTATATTTATCTTTCTTTCTCCTGCCCTAACTCAGCCCCTTCTTGTTTCAGGGAGGTTGTGTTTACATTCCCAAAGCCAGCATCCATTTCCAAGGTCTATCTGTCTTCCTGCTCATGCTTGTTACCGAAATAGCACTGCCCTCTACTGCCCACATTTCAGGGTGCCTAGCCAGGTTATAGGAGTGACCCAGCCACCAGGTACGTACCACTGAACACCACCTATAGGCATAGGTCTAGGGGTGGGTCCTGATAACCATATTTCTGGCAAGGTACACTGGTTTTTCTAGGTAGCTTTTATGTGGTCTTAATTAAATCATAGCTTGTCTGGCATCTCCAAACACAGTTGTTTGTCAAAGGACATTCTCCCAGGAGCTCAAGCTCGAAACAGAACAACTCTGTAGATCATTGAAACATACAAAATTCCCTATCATGGTATAGATCCAATATAATATATAAATTAAAGCTATAAGCCATTTTTTTTCTATGAAACTACCCCACCAACTTTTAATATCTAGCGTTTTAGATTCCAATCTCAAATTAAAAAGCCAATGCCAATGTTCTAATAATCATTTAATAATGGCATGTAGATGTTATCTGTAACAGTTAAAAAAGCTTATTAAACAGATACATAAAACACTATATTGATACAATTAAACAATAAAAAAGACAGCATCAACATTTCCAAGTATTTACAATGTGAAGCATTCATTGCATAGCAAATTACATTAAATATAGTAATAAAAAGGGGGCATGGTGGCTCAGTGGTTAGCACTGTTGCCTCGCACTTTCAGGTCAGGATTTGAATCCTGCCTCCGTTCTGTGTCTGTCTTGTCTGTGTGTGTGTGTGTGTACCATGTTAATATTACATTATAGGGACAAAATGTCCGTAGGTGGTAACTTCATAAAGATCTGCAAATGCAATCAAAAAAAAAAAAAAGATACAGAGAGTATTTTTTTACTTGTATTTTTTTCGGTTAAGTATGGTTAAGCTTAGGGCTGGGTAAGGGTTAGGGTTGTCATAATTAAGATTAGAAGTAGGCCCATTGAAATGAATGGAAGGTCTCCACCAGCTTAGAAATACAAATGTATGTATGTGTGTCTGTGGAGTTTGTGTGTTCTTCCCATTTCTCACTGGTTTCCTCTGAGTACTAAGGTTTCCTTTTGCAGTCCAAAGACATGCAATTCAGAGTAACTGCTGTCTCTAAATTGCTCTGTGTACATGTTGCCTCCAATGGACTGGTGCCCTGCCCAGGATGGACCCCAGCCTTTAGTCCTATGCTGCTTGGGATAGGCTCCAGGCCCTTCTGTGACCCTGTCCAAGGTAAGTGGTTTTGATAATTAAAAAATTCAGCAATTTTCAGTCATATTGTTGGCAGTTAGAATACATATATCTTAACATGTAGACACACCAAAATGTACCTTATTATATATATGATATCTTGTATAAGACATTAGAATTCTTCATGCTCAGACCAGCATGGAAAGTAATTACATAACTATTACCTCCTAAAGTATCTTGGAACTATTCTTAAGCTGCCAAGTTGTACACAGTAAGAAATTTCATATTAAACTTCACCCCTGGAGCTACTTAATATTCATACTTCTATTTCAGAGAAGGACTTTTCCTTGCTTTGACTGTTGAATCCAGAGTTGGAGTAGGAAGTGGAAGGGCAAACTTCCTCTGTGAAGGCATTCTCCAGCACTGAAAGAACTGACTTCCGCACTTTGTCTTTAAAGTCTTGACCCATAAAAACATAAAGTAGAGGGTTAAGGCAGCTGTTAAGAAATGCAAGGCTGGAGGTGATGGGAATGCCAATGATAGCAACAAGCTCTAGGCTACTGTTTTCTTCTGAATCCACGTGGCTGACCATCTCAATAAACACCAGGATATGGTAAGGTGCCCAGCACAGGAAGAAGGCAATGATGATGGCAGCAATAATTTTGAAAGGCCTCCCAGTTCGCCCAGCCAGGGAACGGTTTCTCCTGAGCCTGTGCACTATGATTGCATAGCAAGAAACGATGACAGTGAAGGGCACCACAAAGCCCAAGAGTAAACGTACTATAATCATTGTCTGGTGACGGAATGCCATGAGCCATTTAATGTCTGGCGTCTCGTCGTCTTCTGAGATAGCAAAGTTGTTGAAACAGTTGATGACGTTCTCATCATTGCTTGCAGGTGCTGTGTCTCGAAAGACGAAGTAAGGAGCACTTAGGATTAATGCAAACAGCCAGATGAAAAAACTCACCACTGACCCTCGATGGGAGCTGCGGTTGTTTTGAGCCCAGACTGGATATACCACAGACACACAACGGTCTATACTGATCACTACCAGGATGTAGACACTGGCAAACATGTTGAGGAAGCCCAGTGTACTGTTGAACTTACACATGAACTTGCCGAAAGGCCAGTGGAAGTCCATAGCAGTGTAAACTATACTCAGGGGCAGGAAGGCAGTGAAAAGGAAGTCAGCAATGGCCAAATTGAGGAACCATACAGTGTTCACAGTTTTCTTCATCTTGAAACCTGTGACCCAGATTACCAAGCCATTTCCCAGCACCCCCAATATGAATGCCACAGAGTAGACAATGAGAGACATTATGTTAAGTACTTTCTTAATCTCTGTATGCTCATCTTCATAATCGTCATAATCTTCATCCAGTGTCACATTGAATGATTGTGTATAGTTAGGAGGCATATTTGTCCCATTACTCAAATGAAGGTAAGGGGTGGTTTGGAGAAGTTCCATCATTGTGTAAAATCAGACAATGACACTGTTAAGGGAAAACACATGAAGTTGGAAGGTTAGTAATTGTACAAAACAATGCATTAGGCATTTTGAAATATAAAATCCAATTTAAAAATACTACATAATTTAATACATTTTCATATGAAGTAATTTTTTTTCAGCATTTTCACATTTACCTTGAGAACATTTCGGTACAAATAGTTGCATCTGTATTACACGCTACTTCCACTAGAGCGAGCCAATGTATTAGCCTGTGTGTACAGTTCAAATTGTTTTCACAACATTCCCGTTCCGTACTGAAATTCATTTTTGTCGACTTATGGCAATTTTAACATAAACTTGCAATCATGACAGAAGACTACTTACATTTAGTATTATTGTATCCCAGTATCCAGCTTAACTTTTTTCGTTTTTCTATATTTCACTTGTGTCGATTTAACCACATCTTCTGCTTGATTTATAAATATCTTAACCGTAAAATATAAACCTTTTCAGTTATTATGTTTTAAAATAATTAAGTGAAAATGAGTTAATTTCTGAATAGTTACTAGTAAATGTAAAACAATGAGTTGTATCACTATTGCAATAACCTTAGTGATACATTTTGATTTAGAAAACATTTTTCATGTTTTATGAACATATGTAAAATAACAGTAAAATATTTAGCTGGCGAAAAGTGTAAACTTTTACCTTATTTCCAGTACAGTGCTGTAAAATTCTGAAGTTAGCGCTCAATATCCAAAGCACGGTACCGCGAGTTGTAATAACCAGTCAAGCCGTATAACTGAACTGCTGGTAATCTAAAGGCGTCCTGAAATTTTAGTTTTTGGCTAAGTGACGTCACCGCGTGTCGTTACTTGTGTCTTGAACCAGGCGGTATCTTCTTTTTTTTTAATGAAATCAGATTGTGCAGTCATATCAAAGAATTCATAACTGTAAAATGAGAACCCTGTTGCTTTTCTTACTTAAAGCTATAGACATCTCTTTAATTATTTACGTATCGTACAGAAGATAAGCACGAATTTAACATTATTCAGAAGAGGCGTGGCCATGTCCTTTCCAGTGGTTTTAGGCTTTAACTAACCACATTAAATTAATTTTGTCAAGTGATTTATCTCGTCGGGATAACAGCTACAAGATTTACATTACAATTCCACCATTTACGTCAGCTGGTTAAATTAACGACAGAATGAATTAAGGAATTTAGTTTTTATCAGTCAGAATCAAAATTCAACCGTCCCCCAAACCAGTTAATTGATCTGGCAACGAACACACTAAGCCATTTAGTATTAGTTAATCGAGAACGCGTGGAAAAAACAGTCCCGGACATGCAGTCTTATAATAACGTATGCAAAAGAGTAGCCAATAAGTATCATTGCTCCAAAACTGACGATATTAAAGATAATAAGGGGTGTATTTACTTGTGCAGATTACATTTGGCTGTGTTGATCCAATTTTTATTGAGTTTACGTGACGTGAAGGAAGTCCACCTGCTCAGCATATGGCATTCTGGTTTTAATGTCTGCATTTTAAAACCGAGGAATGTCCGAGTTCCCCACGAATTAGAACACATTGGCGTGGCAGTCACTGCGGTTGGAGGCCACAGCCAGTGAAGCACATTTCTTTTACTCATCAGGAAATGGGGCCATCTGAAAATAGGGGGTGGCATGAAGATGAATTTTATTTTATTCTCTATGTCTTCATGTTATTGTTATATTACATGTACCTACTTTTTATTTGTTGCCAAGTACATATACATATATAGTGGGTACTGCCATGTATATGAGTATCAGCATATGAGGAATACAGGTGCATTTTCTTTCCATCTCTTCCTATACTCAGTTATGCATAAAGCAATACAACAAGCTAAGTCATCTGATAATTTAACATGGCAAAATAAAATTGCATTGTTATGTTCATATTTTCAGTCTATTGAATCATTTACATTATACAACCCCAAATCAGAAAGCTGGAATGGTATGTAAAAATGCAAATTAAAAAAATGCAGTGATTCTTAAATTTATTTTGACTTTCATTTCATTGCAAACACTATGAACCCAAGACATTTCATGTTTTATCTGGTCAACTACATTTCATTTGTTAATGTACATCCATTCCTGCATTTCAGGCTGTCACATTGGGAGAGTGGAAGGACTTGGAGGCAGGCGTGGAACAAACAAAACACGTTTATTCTAACGAAACAAAGCAAAACAAGAGCTAGAAAGTAAATGATCACATGGGATCAAATCGGGCAGACTGAGCAAGCAGGGCCACAAGCAATACATGGGAGTGATGTTAATGACTGGACTGAGGAACACATGACTGGGAAGCACTTTTAAACAATACTAATGAGGGGAAAACGATTAACAGGTGTCTCATTAGGGCCACGCTGGGGAAAAACAGAAGTGGCAGGTAGGCAGGGCATGACACAGGCCTGCAACACATTCCAAAAAAAGTTGGGACAGTAAAGCATTTACCACTTTGTAACGTTGCAATTCCATCTCACAACACTTAAAAGACATTTTGGCACTGAGGATACCAAGCGATGAAACGTTTCAGGTGTTATTTTGTCCCATTCTTCCTGCAAGCACATCTTAAGGTGTGCAACAGTACGAGGTCGTGGTTGTTGCATTTTTCGTTTCAAAATTCTCTACACATTATCTACTGGGAACAATTCAGGGCTGCAGGAAGGTCAGTCCAGTACCCATACCCTCTTCTTTCATAGCCTTGTCTTTGTAATGTGTGCAGAATGGGGTTCTTCATTGTCTTGTTGAAAAATGCATGGATGTCCCTGGAAAAGATGTCATCTTGAAGGTAGCATATGTTGCTCTAAATTCTCAATGTACTTTTCTGCACTAATGCAGCCATTACAGAAGTATCAATTACGTTTGCCAAGGGCACTGACACAACCCCATACCGTGACAGACCCTGGCTTTTGGACTTGTTGATAATAGTCTGGATGGTCCTTTTTGTCTTTGGTCTGAACACACGGTGTCCATTTCTTCAAAAAAAAAGATCTAGAATACTGATTCGTCTGACCACAATACACATTTCCACTGTGTGATGGTCCAGCCCAGATGCCTGTGAGCCCAGAGAAGTCAATGCTGCTTCTGGGCATGGTTAACACAAGGCTTCTTTTTTGCACAGTAAAGTTTTAAGTGGCATTTGTGAATGTAACTCTGTATTGTAGTGCTTGATGAAGGTTTGCCAAAGTAATCCCTTGCCCAAGCGGTTAAATCAGCTGTTGATGAATGACGGTTCTTGATGCAGTGCCGTCTGAGGGATTGGAGATCACGGGTGTTCATTTTGCCCTTTACGCACTGAAATTCCTCCAGATTCCTTGAATCGCTTTATGATTTTATGCACTATAGAGGGAGAAATATGCAAATCCCTTCCAATCTTTTTTTGAGGAACATTGTTTTTCAACATTTCAATAATTTTCTCACATTTGTTGACAAATTGAAGATCCTCTGCCCATCTTTGCTCCTCAAAGACTCAGCCTTTCGTGGATACTGTGTTTGTACTAAATCATGATTACAATCACCTGTTGACATCACTAGTTTAAAGTCACATTATTACTTCATTTCTTTACGTCATTACTAGCCCTAAATTGCCCCGTCCCAACTTTTTTTGCAATGTGTTGCAGGGCTGAAATGCAGGAATGGATGTACATTAACAAATGAAATTAAGTTGACCAGACAAAAAATGAAATATCTTGGGTTCATACTGTCTGCAATGAAATAAAAGTTAATATAAACTTAAGAATTACTGTTTTTTTTTTGTATTTTCCATATAATCCCAACTTTTTCTTATTTGAGGTTGTAATATCACATTCATCCTCCAAACCACTTATGATATGCAGGGTTGCCTGGAACCCATCCTGGGCAGTATAGGGCACAGCACATTCTGGATGAGGTGCCAACTCATTGTAGAGTACAGTCACACCCACAAAGCACAGGGAGAACCTCCAAGCTGCATGCACATAGAGCAGAGGTGGGATTTGAATCCTCCACCGTGGAGGCATGAGGCAACAATGCTGACTACTAAGCCACCATGCCCCCAATGTTATAATGTATCATTGTCAATATAGACTGATCTTTTTCACAGCATTTGATAAATTAGGTCTCTCAAGTAATGTAGTATTTGAAAGTTTGCATATGAAGTTATAGTTAATACCAACGTGTTAAAATTTTATCATTAAAATGATCAATGCTAAAATTGAAGTGTGCATTGAGCAGTGAATTTCAGCCCTGTGATTCCACTTTTGATGTTGTTCTTTTCTAGTTAACTATGTAATTGTCATATGACAATCGTTTTTGCAATTATTGGGTTGAAATTTCAAGGCAAAATACAATTTTGTTGTCTAGCTTGAAAACTGGAGTACAGCCAGTTATGTACATACACTATGACAAAAAGGCACTTCTGTTTAATAAATAAATATGGCTTTAAGAACTAATATGAATGTTTAGCTATTAGTTTTAAACATGTACTACACAAAAACTGGTGTCACATCTGCGTGTACCCCTGCCTTGTGCCTTGTGCTACCTGGAAAAAACTGTATGCCCCTCCCCCCCAAAGGAGGATGGATAAACCAATCAAATGATGCTCAGACTAACTAGTTAAATAATGCAATTTTCATATATGTATTCAAATGCTCATCTTAAATTAAACAATTATATAAGGCAGTTAACTACTGTGTTTCCTGAAAACTGTTTAATTCATCAGACCCATATGAATGCCAGGATGTTAGATGTAAAAGAACAGGGATAGACTTTGTGCTCAAATTTCCAGTGAGTGGTTGTTTTGAGGCACAGTTTGAAATTAAATAAAACAAAATGTTTATTTATGAAAAGTTACAGTACAGATTTATCCAAAGCCACTGACCTAAACACAGTATACACCCAACAGGAGACTTGCAGTCTGGAATGCTCTGAGCCAGCTGCCATTATATTGCCAGCCATTTGGATAAGGAGCATGAGAAGTGTGCATGTATTATACTCAAGATACATCCATCTTCAAAGTGCTTTCTTGGTCAGGGTTTGTGAAGCAGGGAGGAATGGGGGTCTGGAGCTTCGCTCCAGCAACACAGGCCACCAGGTTGGGGTACACACTAGATTGGAAGCCAGTCCATCATGGGGCACATACACACTCTCACACTGTGAGTAATTTGCAAATATCAATTGCTTGCTTGTAGGGAGGAAACTGGAGTACCTGCTGGAAACCTATGAACATGCAAACTCCACACACAGAGCAGAGGTGGCATTGGAACCCTCAGCCCTGGACGTGTGAGGCAAGAGTGCTATTCACTGCACCACTGTGCTCCTCCCTGACTCAAGATAAAGATTTATATTCTTCTGCATATAAAAGTGAAGATATGGATTTATAATTGGGAGCATAAGAAGCTTGCAGCTCTGCTTCCCTCTTAGTTTCTCAGCCTTTATTTGTAAGCCCCAATCACACTAAAATTGTCATTCTCAGTCATTAAGCCCACTACCTTATGGAATGACCCTTGGGAAAATTCTCCTGGGTCTGGTCGTAACACCCACTACCAACCCTATGCATCTTTAACTCAAACACACCCCAAAGATGCATTTTCTGTGGGGGTTGTTATAATTTGTGCCAGATGTTTTGGAGACTTTTCACATGTATCAGTTAGAAGGTAGAACAATGGCTACAAACATTTGGATATTACATGTGATTGTATAAAGAAAATTCCATTGCTGTGTTTATTGTTATGTTATTTCTCTGCTTTTTACTTCAAGTATTTGCATGGATTGGGTGTGAAAACTTTTTAGGTTTTGAAAGTTATCTTTTAATCAAATGTTTTTATTGATGAGTTAGTCAAAGGTTAATTTAACTAAAGACTTATGTAAATGTTACCGTTTGGTTTCCAAAAATCATCAAAGGGATAATTATGGTTCATTCAAGTATGAATTCAGAATGATATAAATTAAGAGGAAAATAACATGTCAGATATAACTAGTAATTTGTGAGAGGAAACCTTGTGTACATTTTTCAGAGTCAACTTTCAACTTTTTTGTTTTAATTGTACACTGCAGAGTGTATTTTCACCACGGCCATTTGCTTTATCACTGAAACAGGCAGAAACCTTGAAGCAATCAGGAGTTCTCACACAGTGAGGGGCTAGCATACACACCCTGTATTCAAATCTGAGCCAGTGTATACATTGTTCAGGAACTCCTACGCCTTTGGAGCAGATGTGTGTGGGCTAAAGGGAACACAAGGGAACAGAACAGAACGTTGTAGCGGAAGAGAACTGGAGCACATACCATCTGTTATGACAAAGAACAATGACACTAAAATGAATATGTAGGATAATTTATGATCTTCTTGTCAGTCTCATCAGTACTTACTATTTCACCCTGGGAAGAGACTGTGCACTCCAAGAAATCGGACATTATTTAAAAGTAAATTTACGAGGTGTAATATGTCTTCTAGGAATTAATATGGATAATTTATGTTGTATCTCATAGATACATTAACTTCCAGCTTTACTATGCATTTAATTTTTATTTTAATGTAAATTTGAAGTGTAAGTGAAATGATTAAGGTCAAAATAACTTCTTTGGCTTTTTTCCAATCAGACAATTTGTTGTGCAGTTAGACTGAAAAATTGTAAGTAACAGTTTAAGATCATCTGAATAATAGTCTGTGGAAGAAATTAATAGTTCTTCAAACGTATAGTTTGGACATTCCTGCACAGACCAAACTTTGACCATTATGTGCTTTGCCAACCAAACTTATAATTAGGTTGTCCAACACAAATACCAGTTTAGGTCTGTGTGAAAATAAGCTGGAGTTCAGGGTGTATGTTTGCTTCTGAATATGAATTTTGAGGGAATTTTGTGTACCCACAGAAAGGGTGTGACCAGAGAGGAAGGGGCCAATAAACATTCTAGGATTAGTCTTCCGTTTATGGCCAGTGAAGATTACTAACATGATTCACATAAAAATATAACTCATTTTAGATCTTCAGTGTGGTCTTAGGGGTAGCGTGAAATAATTTTTTGAAAATGAATTTAAAAAACCCTCTGAAAATTCAAGAGATGATGTTTTTCAAGAGGTAATGTTTCTGATAATTTCCAGATATAGTGTTTTAAAAGATTATAATATCTTGTTTTGAATTGCATTGAAAGAAATTATCATAGTGGGCTTTTAGAAACCAAAGTCTGTTTTCACTGGGGGTCAGAGATGTTGTTTTTAAGTCAGTTTCAGTTCTCTTTCATCCCAATTCCACCTAAAATATGCAAAAGGCTAAACTCCACCAACAAAACCACTTCCTTTCCTGCCTACACAAAACCACAGTCTTTGCAACAGGCTGCTGAGCCAAACACTGAGCTTAAAGTCTACAGCATAATCTGGAATGTGTTGTAAACAACTTCCATGGTTGTGGCTGATTTGGTCCTAAGCTCTCTATAGATTTCCTCTTCAGGAAAAAGCAAAAGAAATAAATTTCATGACAGGTTTTGAGATATGTAAAGGTTTGTTGTCTTATAGCAGAGTCAATACAGGCAGAGAATGGATGTGAACAAGGAAGGTTTCTGTTTTCTCGTGACCACTTCGACAGTTTTGTTTTGTGAATTTAGGATCACATGCTGGAAAACAAAACATAGTGTAATTTTTATCTCTAGTTCTTCATTTTGGAATTTCTCAAATGAATTCACCAGTAAATTCATTTTTAGAACTAGCACAGACACATTACATTAACAAACTGAGTACTAGAGTAACTGAGGTATGCAGGTCACAGAGACTGTGATGTCAAACTGAAGTTTCTAAGCTGAGCTTAAAAGTATGAGGGAAATGATGGTTCTATTACCTATATGTAATATAGAATATTTTTTGTGATGTTCATTGGAAAAACAAATTAACTTTACAAAAAATATAAAGCACTATGAAAAGATTTTCTTTGTCTATGTAAATATTTCCTTTGTTTATTTTTTTCGGTCTGATGTTATCTGAAAAACATTGGTGAGTTTAACACCAGCAGCATCCAAGGATCCTGACAGACCAGCTGTAATCATAATAGAAATATAAATACGTATCATCAGTAATGGCAGCTTGTAAAATATTAAATAGGGATGTGCTGATCCAATATATTAAGTATTGATGTCAGTCCGATACTGACCAAAAACACTGGATCAGTTAGAAAAAAATTAAGTTATAATCCAGTTCAATTCATGCACAAGTCTCGCTTCACTTTACCAAACCGGCATTTCATTTTATAAGTATTCCTTTAAGGAAATATTTGTTTCACAGTTTTAGATGGCTGTATTACATATGGCATACAAAAGACTTAAAAGTTACACATCAGCATCAGTATAGTTTGATAATTAAGGTTGTGTTTTTGGTAGTACTATCGAGCCATCCCTGATATTTATCATACCTTCCACCCTGACTGGCTCATCTCAGAAAAGTCTAACAATGTTTTACTTTTCCTGTTAAAAATGGTAAATGTTATAAAAAAATCTGTATCTATTAACAGTGTGGTTGGAGAGCAAAATGCTAACACTGTGATTTTTCTTTTTTTTATTTTTTGGGTTCAACAGTACATAAAACATTTGATTAAAACCAACAGGTTCCAATTACAAGACAGGAAATTTGTTTTCTCACCTGCTTGATATGAGCATTTATTTGTTGTGTTGTATTGCTTCTTTCATGATATTTGAGAAATTGCATGAGTGTAGCAAGTAGGCATGAAATCATTGGATTGTTTGTTATCTTCAGCTTTACATTCTTGTACAGCTTACAACTAACCATTTTTTGCTTCTGCATTTTTTTGACATGACAGAAACTGATACACAAAAAATGCCAGTTATTCATTTCTGTACAAAGTATGTTGCATGTGTTTTCCTGTTGACTCCTATATTAAAGCCTTTTACTGTTTTAACTTCTATATTATATAGAAGTATAGTGACATCAATGATGTCATACTAGAAATTGTCTCACAAGGTAAAATCTACTCAGAAGAGTCAAATATTGTACTTGGGCTCTTGTGGCCATTTAAAAAGAACAGTGGAAAAATATTTTTATTTAAAGGTATTATTTACAAGTGAGTAGCACTTGTAGCCTCACAATCCCAAGGTTGTGGATTCAAATATCTAAGTTATCTACAGAATTACCCCCAATTACCTATAAAAGTGCAAAAATATACAGTTAGGTGAATTGTTGAGCTGCCCATCATGTATATGTGCACAATGTGATGAACTAACAACTGGTCCAAGGTGTCCTCTACTTTGAGCTTCCTGCAATAGGCCCCAGGCCCAACCATGACAATACAGCACATAAGCAGCTACAGAATATGGAGAGATTTCTCGTTGTAAAATACTTCCATTTTCATATTCTTTTTTGTCAGGGTTTCGTAGTGTGGCCTACCCACCTACCTACTCCCAACCAACTCTAAACCATCAAAACTCATAATAAATTTTCAATTAGCTTAGATTTACGCATCCTCCGTTTGTTTTAACTAGGCTTTTGAAACATAACGAATGTAGTTCTGTTTTTGGATTGCAAAATAATGTCATGTAATTCATCATATGTCATCATAGGTCATGAAGAAACTGAGGGAGATTCATTGCCACAGTAACTTGTTGTCCAGCTTGTATTTTGAATGAGCAGTGAGAAGTAATTCACAATAGTTATACACACAGATGTAATGAGACAGCAGTGAGATAATAAGATGTAAATCGATATAACAAGGAATGTATGTATATAGTTTTTCTCTGAGTCATGAGCCAAATCAGCATATAAATGCTGAACTACAGAACTACAACAAAAGCAGAACTACCACTTCATATGTAAAGCTTAAAGAACCAGTTGAAAATTCAAAGTACCTGTAATAACAGGTTTTGTGGCATATGTGGTTAAGTTTCAGGATTGATGATAGCTTGGCATGTAACAAAGTCAGCATAGTGGCAATTAGATTTAAATAGCTGTTTATAATAAAACCATATAAGCATTACTTTTATTATTTAGAAATAACAACAGAACCAGTTTTTGTACGTAAATATAGTTAAGAAAAATGTATTACAAATTAGATTTTCTTGTGATATAAAAATGCTGACATCTAAATTATATTTCATAATGTTGTTATGAAACATTTTTTAAATAATATTTAAGATAGAATATCTTGTATATCAACAGTCTCAAACTCTGGACCTGGGGGGCTGCTGTGGGTGCAGGTTTTTGTTCCAGCCAATTCCTGCTTTTACATGAACTCCTATCATTTAATCATGCCCTCCATCATTCCATATTTACTGTGTCAATCAGCATATTCTTAGAGGGATTTATTATCTTTTAAAGATTTTTTTAAAGGGTAAAATGTTGCTTCTTAATATCACTCTCATTTCTCCATTTGTTGCTAATTATCGGAGCAGTGGAAACACAAATTAGGTCATTGGTGCTCTTTAGGGCCTAATAAGCACCATTGACCTAAGGTGTGTCCACTACTGTGATAATTACCAATTGACATAGACCACGAAGAAACTGCAGGTAATACCTTTATCACTGATGTAACTTAATGTCCTTTGATAAACTCTGGAGAGTCAAGCTCCCTTTTAGGTCTGTTATTGACAGTAAATATAAAATGATGGATACAGGGGCATGATTAATTGATAGGGGTTCACGTAAAAGCAGGAATTGGCTGGAACGAAAACCTGCACCCACAGTGGCCCTCCAGGAACGAAGTTTGAGACCCATGTTGTATATCATGTTATGCATGTCCTCCTCATAATGCAACTGGCCACAGTGTTTGACTGTGTATGTAGCACAATATGGTATCTATGCATCCTGCAATGGATTTGTAATCTGTCCAGGGTGTTCCCTTGCCTTTTGTCCTATATTGTACAGCATTGGTTGAAAGTTTTCCATGACCCTGTCCTTGATAACTGAACATGGCAGACTGATGGACATATAGCATGTATGTGAATTTCAGCTGTCTCTGTCATCAACTTTGCAATTTGCACCATTTCACGTCTCCATGAAACATGCACATACAAATATTTCAATTTCAATTTTATGTATATAGCGCTTTTAACACAAAGTACGGTCACAAAGCGCTTTACATAGTCCCGGGCCCACAGTCCCCAGAGAGTAAGCCAAAGGCGACAGTGGCAAGGAAA
>JAACJT020000110.1:2529781-2545229 GCA_009936485.2 Gymnarchus niloticus | reverse complement strand
TGTATGGAGAGGGGGAAAGAGAGAAGGGAGAGAGGGAAGGAAGAGAGGGAGAGAGAGAGAGAGAGAGAGAGAGAGAGAGAGAGAGAGAGAGAAGGTCATGTCATTGAGAGTGGAAAAGATTTCTTGCAGAATATAACACAAAAATAGCCATTTTTCATGAAAATGCATGCCTAAAGAACATTTATGAGTTTATTTTGTAAACATTTCATTTATTCATTCAAAAAACATAGATCATTAAAAAATAATGTAACTTTGCAATTTGGAGTGAATTATTTGAATGCCAGTTCAAGTCTTTGCTTTAGTCTAATGAAACCAAAAAGAAAAAAAAACTATCTGGAAGCACGGACTGTCAATAGGTCATTTATGGTTATAGTCTTGCGACTGTGAAAGAAGTCAAAATCAACAGCATGGGGACAATGAAAAAAAACAAAATTAGATATTTCTCTTTCATTTTTTTAGGAATTGTGAAAATCAATTAAGCATTTAAGCAGTGCAATTAAGAAAGTTATATATTATATATACTAATCAGCTATCTGTACCACATTTATATATAGGCCTATATATATCTATATGAAATATGAATCATCAGGAAGAAGGCATCAGAGAAATAGACACTGCCTCGTTTAATCTATCATTATAAGAATAGACTGCATTGCATGTTTTGTCATTGTATTGTCAAAACAATCTTACACATTCCTTGACAGTTAACTCAATACCTCTCAACTCTCACCTGTGAGGTAGTAGTAGATTCTGATAATGGAATTCTCGTTATGCAAGATTTCACACTGGTAGGTACCCTCGTGGTCAAGGCGGACTGAGGGGATGGTATACAGAGGATCCTGCCCCACTGTCACCGTCTTGAACTGATCCACTTGTTGTGTTTCAACCTTTAAGAGAATCCAAGACATAAAACTGCTTGATTCCTGTTAATAGGAGTGACTCCAAATTTGTGTCTTAATGACCATGGCAAAGGCTTTAGTGTTAAATCCAACTTAGAGAACAATATTTTTACTTATATTTACTGATATTACATTGCCATCAGATTTTAACAGAATATATTTTCCTTTCCATGATTATAATAATAAGTCCTCATTTTATTCTGTTAACCTATAATTTATGTATCAAGGCATATACTAAACATCCTGGAGAAATAAATCCGAAAGGCATCCTCTCACCATTTCAGCAAACCTCCAGGCAATCTCTGTGCCATTTGGCAAAGGGAATGGCACAACACATTGCATCTCTGTCCTGTTGTGTTCTCCTACTTTGAGCTCCGATACTACCAGGACACAGACACACATGATGGGCATCAGAAGGAGATTGTTGTCTGACCAAATAAGTTTTCTTCAGAAAAGTCATCTCTAAGAATGGCCTTCCACATTTTATGCAATCGTAGTATTCATAATGGCATCTGACAGTAATTGAATGATGCATTAATTCTGCTGCAGCCAACGGATAATGAATGTATAGAATAAGCATCACTGTGCAGAGTGAAGAGCACCTTTGAATTTTCTGTTAAAGAGACTTTAACATTTTAAAAACTCTTATGAAACCAATGTACTTTGTCATTGATTCAAAGTAGTGCTTAAATGCACCTCAAAGTAATCAAATACTCATCTGTAAAAGTAATTTGTACTGGTATTACAGTAAGCATTTCACTGTCTTTGTAACTCACTAGGGCAGTCCAGAGGGTATCCACAGCCATCATATTGGCAGGTGATGCAATTATAAACAGCACCAAGTTCCTGGTAACCTGTAATAGCAGAAAAGCAGAAAAACAAAGCACATAAAACATCAAAAAATTGAAATTGACCCTTAGGAGAACTTAGCTTAATGTGTATAAAGTTTTTATGTTTGAATTCATACTGGACATCTCATATTTTCTGTACTGCTTCATAGGAGTTCAAAATTTTGAAGAAAATTATGGCATAAAAGATGTTAAAAAATCACAAAGAACAAAATCTAGATAGATATGTAAATAATGGTAGTAAGAAAAAGTACAGTGATTGAATATAAAGTCAATTAGGGCTGTATTCTCCCATCAGGTGCTTAAGTCAATTTTCTGCTAACTTTTTACACACCTCTGCTACACGTATTCTACAGTCAGCTAAAGCATTCCGCACCTAGCATGTAACTTCAGAAGGAAGGCAGGTTTGCGAGAGAGGCAATGGAAAATCAAAAACTGACATAAAGGTGGAACACACATGGTGATTTCCGCTGAAAGTAAACATGGACTTTCACTGATAATATAAATTGAATCTAAAATCCACAGAAAGTACCTGTGTCTGTGTGGTGTGGTTTTAAAAAGCTACGGCAAGCGCGAGTTCAAAATTTGCTGAAGATGGAAATGTTTGAAAAATGGCCACATAGCCCAGCTGACATGCTGAAAAAAAAGTTGCAATCAACTCCATTAACAATGCATTAGTGGTGGGGGTGGGGGGGTGATGTTGACGCAAAATAAAATAACAAAGACCAAAAAGTTGAAAGGCAGATGACCTTTCCAATTCTATGTGGATGGTGTGACCAGTCATTCTAAGCATTTCTCTAAAGCCGGGCATATATGGACAAAAGTATTGGGACACCTGCCTGTGCAATATCTCTTTCAAAAACCATGGGTATAAATAAAAAGTTGGTCCTCCTTTGCCTCCACTCTTTAGGAAAGGCTTTATGCTAGATGTTTGAATATTATTGGTGGAATTTGCTGCCATTCAACCACAGCAGCATCAGTGAGGTTGGATATTGATGTTGGGTCATTGGGTCCCTTTCTGTTGGTGTGGCTTATAACATCACAACTCAGCTCTTGTTGTTTATAGAAGTTTCTACATCACAATTCACTTGTAGTTAAACAAGGCAGAAATTTGATACTGACTTGTTGGAAATGTGGCATTGCCACGTTGAAAGTTACTAATCTCTTGAGAATGACCCCATTCTGCCACCAGTGTTTGTTGCTGGAGATTTAATGCCTATGTGATTAATTATACAACTGTTTCAGCAATGTGTATGGCTTTATTACCCAAGTCCAAAGGTATGTGAACCCCCCTTTAACTGGTGTCCCAATGTCCCAATACTTTTGTCCATATAGTGCATCTTTTGCCTAGCAACAAAATCTAATACAGTATTGCAAACTGATACAGGACATTTCAAGACAAGAAAAACAAGAAGACATAACACTGGCATTAGAGTTGCCTCCCCTTCCTTTGTAACATGGAATCATGACACCTTGAAAGGTAAAATGCTGTTCTGGATACAATTTGTCCGATATTTTATTACAGAAAATTTTATTCATACAGATACAGTTGAAGTGTGACGTTGAACCGAAGAAACGGTTTTCAGTGCGAGACGGAACCTCATCCTTGTAGATGTAAACGCCCGTGAAATTAAGTTTTTGATCCTCCGCTACCACATAATTTCTCCCCCCCCCCATAACACCAAATCTTGCATCGCCATCCACCCCCGGTAGCACTGCATTTCTCGTGTCGCCATCTACGCGGGTACCACAGAATTCTCGCTGCTTACTGGTTATTTTTATGCTTGTTTTCAATTGCCAATCTTGTTATTTTGATTGTGGTGAGGTTAATATGTATGAACATGATTGGCGAGATATCTGTGTTTGGACCTTTTAAGATGCATTGTTCTTTAAATAGTTTAAGCTGTCTCAAATTAAATAAATAAATAATTTGATTAAATCATTAATTTTATTAGATCAATAATTTGATGAACCCCAAGACTTTTTCACAAGTTTTATGTGAATTGAAAGTTTTGATTGTGTACGAATATAATTCAATGTGCCACAATTACTTGTATTATTTGATAAAAACAGTGCAATACCATGTTTAACCACGCTGTCGCTTATCTTATTACATGTCTCAGAACGCGTGAATCTAAATCGATGGTAAATCGACTTAAATTCGGGGAGAATACACGTAAATGTAAATTCGCCACAGTTTGGGCTCTCTTCACCTAAAGTGTGTAACATGCCTAAACTGCATAATCGCTCTTAAATCAATTGGGAGAGTACACTTGAGTGAAAAATGCGCGTAGCTACGCGCTTAAGTACGTTTCCCGAAAATCTTTATAAGCGCTCCAGTGGTACGCGTGTTCTGTGCACGGCTGTAGTATCCACCCCCCAGCGCGTAACTTCAGAGTGAAGGTGGGCCTACAAGGAAGGGGGTGTGAACTCAAAAACTGACCTGCAAGTGAAGGGGGGAACCCTACGACAATTTTGGCTAAAACCAAAACCTGGAACATGGACGTTTTCATTGATAACATAAATCTAATGTAAAATCCACAGAAAGTAGCAGCGGTGTAGATTTTAGCACCTTACAGGAAAATACAGCCCCAAAATGCATAACTCACCTCAAGACTCCACAGCGGGCGTAAGTCCGCATTAAAAAAAAAAAAAAATCAGTTGGGAGAATGTGCTTAAGTAGGGTGACCGTACGCCTCTTTTTCCCAGACATGTCCTCTTTTTGGGACCTAAAAATGCATTCGGCAGGGATTTGTAAATGTCAGAGATTCGGCTTTTGCTTTCTACAGTCACTATTTATTGTGTGCCGGTGTCCGTTTGCCTCATGCCACCATCCTGCCCCCAGTGTCCTCTTTTTTGAAAACCAAAATATGATCACACTACGCTTAAGTGAAAAATACATACGTTTATGCTACGTACTTTTTTGACGTAAGTCAAAAGGAGAATACAGCCCGTAGTGACTTATTTCGCAATTAAATTTTGAAAGGCAGAAAGCAAAGGAAACAAAACTAAGTAGGAGAGCTGCTGGCAAAGAATGGTGATAAGAAAAAAGTGTAACTCACCACATGGGGGAACGCATCCAGAAGCTGTAAAGAGATTCAAATGAGAGAATGAACAATAAAATACAGTATCGATTGATGGAAAAATAATTTGAAGGTTAAGAATTGCTAATGGGAATTGCTAATTTGTGCATGTCATTTGTTGCTGTATTGCTGTAAACATGGCTTACATGACAAATTTATGCTGAAGTAAAACTGATAAAGTGCATTTGGCAAAACAGGTTTAATTTCTGTAAATGAATTGTTTCAGCTATCTGTATACAATGCTGAATACGACATAATAACCAAAGCCAGAGACCTAGAAGAAAAAAGCTGATAAAAGGACAAATGAGATACATAGAATAGAGCAGATAGTGTAGGAGAAATGAACATGAGCATGTGATACCTCTAGGCAGTTTGGAGGCTTCTGCGATAAAATTTTCTGCGGCTGCAATGAACTTTTCTTCATAGATCAGTTCTGACAAACACAACGGAAAACAAGAGGCATCACTCTCCGTGGTATTTTGCCTGTTGTATTTGGTGGTTTAATCTCTCCCCCATTCTCCTCATCTTCCAGGAAAGTTAAATGGCACATAAGTCAGAGGGCGGTGGTGCGTACCACCGTTTAAGGCGTTGTCAAACTCTTCCACAAGGGGCTTGATCTCTGCATATAGGATGTCCTTCAACTGTTGGTCATAACCACGTCCTGAGAAAACAGAACATACTATAGTCAATCTTACAACTTACACTAATTTGTATAGGTTTTCACTTATTTATAATTAGGGAGTTTAATTATTCAAAAAACATAATAACTGTACAATTTATTTGACCAGTTTTGTATTTTAATTTAAAATATATTTTTACTGGTATACTTTTGTTTTTTAATAACAATAAATCAAACAAAGCATCATAATAAACAATATAGCAGTATCTCACCAACTTGCCCAGCTTCAATTATTTGTTTATTCTGATTGAAAATGCGGTCAATGGCTAGGAAACAAGAATCCACATTTCGTATATTATATTCAGAGACAAGATAACCCCAACACAGCCGAAGACTGTCATCAATATCTATAAAGCAAACGAAACAACTTAAACTAGTGTCCACAAGGGCACCAACAATTAAAATCAACACCACCAATTTCCCCATTTTATCAGCTCAAAGTGTTAACACATGCTTAGGTAAAGAATGGAACCACAGATATTTCAAATTCATTATAATTCCATCAATGAAATCTGTGACATCACAATGCTCTGTCTTATATTGTTCAGAATGAATAGCTTGCTAGGTAGTCATATCAGTATTCCAGAATGCTCTTATTTTTTTGTCATGATTTCTGTTAATATTCTTTTCGAAGTTCTAGTCATCCATTCATCTATTTTTCACAACTGCTTATCCAGTACATGGCTGCAGGGAATCTGGGGTCTCATTTATTGCATAAACTTTCATGTGAGAAATACGTACATCAAAGAAGAAAAAAAAATGAAAGAAAAAAATGTATAAAACATGGCACAAGCTATTCATGTTTCCCCTTTATAACTGAAAACTATCATGTAAACATACGTACGTGAATGAGCCTGAGAGCATGCCTATTTCCCACCCACAAATATCCATAAATGGTTGATGCTAATCAACTTCCTGCTTGCTTCCTGCTCCATCAAGCTCTTCTGATTGGTAAGTCCGACGTTGCTGTCAGCTCAATAAAACGCACTATACTCAGAATATAAATGAAGCAGTAAGCCTATAATTCATAGTCATTTTTTAGGTAGATTACCGGCATTTTCCTGCTTCTCAATGGGTGTCGTATTTTCCTGATTTGTCACGTGCTCACTCCATTGATCCGCGGCTCCTCTCCCTGCTGTTTGGGTTCCATGCGCGGCACCTGGTTGCTATGGTGACCTGATTGCATGGTTCCACGCCTGATGCTCGTTGCCAAGCACGTGGTTGCCTGATGACCCTGGCCTATTTTTTCCAGTCAGCCCTGTCGGATAGATAGGTAGCCCTGATCTGGAGGGTGCCTTTTGGGCCCTGCTCAATCATGCTTTGTTTGGTGCTCTGAGCAAGTCCCATCAGGGCATACTTGCCTCTCTGAGTGGCTGGTATTACTATATGACAGTGGGTAGCCAAGAGTAACCCAGCCTACTGAGTTCAGAATCACCCCGACTGATGGGTCCTTGATGCCTACAGACACTCTTCCATAAAGGAGATCCCTCGAGTCTATCCCAGATAACACAGGGTGTGATATGGTACATCCTGAACTGGAAGTCAGTCCATCGCAAAGTACGCACATCCATGTTTAAGGCCTTCTTTTAGGGTTCAAGCACGTTCCATGTGGAACCCTATTGTTTTAGTCCGCCGTAAGTCCCAGCAACGCACAATTTGGCCACAAGATGCTTATACCCACCTCAAGTGCCAAAAATGGGCCCATTTCCCCAGAGCACATGGGCCATGGTTGAAGCAAACAGTGCTGGATGGGTAGAATGGGTTGAAGCATACAGTGCTGGCGAAAGCAGTGAAGCATGCAGTGCTGACATAGGCCCTGGTGGTGCAAATGGCACATGGAACGTGGTTGAAGCAAGCAGTGTTTGGCATAGGCAGTGAAGCATGTACTGCTGGCGTAGGCAGGGAAACATGTAGTGCTGGCATAAACAGTTGGGGACTGCCTAAGCCAACACTACCTGCTACAACCCAAAAAATCAAACAAAGCTCTTAGTGTTTTTTGATGGTCGAAACTGCATTTGCGTTCTACTTTACTCAAGGGTACATGTTGTCCTTGTTGGTACTGAGTGCTTGAACCCGCCCATAACTGCTTGTGGTTATATTTTTTCATTTTTATTTTAATTAGGTGTGGTATCCTGCAGCAGATGCCTTGGTGTTCAAAGAGTAATATTATTGTGACCATTAAATTTATTACATGTTTATTTCCTGCATTGGACAGACAATGGAAATGAAACATTGTTGACCATCAGCTTCATTGTCAAGCACAGGGCAGCAGCTATTATAGTGGTTAGGGGTATGGAATTATAATCTGAAAATTGTTAGTTTAAGTCACAACTGGTGTCCTACTGTAGGACGTTTGTGCAAGCTACTTAACCTGAAGTTCAGCATGAATGGTGAAAAACTGAAGGCTGCTTAACAGTAACAAGCATCCACTGAGCCAGTAAAGGTACATTTTTATGCAACACTTTTTTGAGGAATTTTACATTAGAGATATGTCCATAATTATAATATACCAAATACTTTTTTAAATGCTGGAATGAGAGCACAACTCTATTTCTTATTCCCCCTTCTTGGCAAAGTGGAAGAAAAGTAACGGAACATCCACCCCCCGCCTCATTTCCCTTCTTTGCTTTCATTGTCTTGCTCCCCCCTTTCTGTGTTCCCACAATGCACCATTTTTGCTGCAGAACAGAGAAATGGAGTGAGAGACAGGGAGAGAGGGAAGGGAAAAGCAATAGATGCAGTCTGTGGAACAGATAAAAATGAGAGCGCGGGGAAGAGGCGTAAATGTGGGACCAAGGGAAAAGACTTCAGTGGGGAAAAGCGAGGGAGAAAAAGTAGGGCAGAGGTATTGAACAAAAGAAAACCCCTATAATGAATCAGGAAAAAGAAGTGAAATGGTCAGGGAAACATCCAATTGACAAAGAAAAAGTAGGGTTCCTAAAACAAAATGTGGGACAGTAATGCAGAAGAAAACAAGGTTTTTTTTAAAAAAAGAGCAGACTGAGGTAGTTGAAAATGCAGAGAAACAGAGAAAGAAACCATGAGAAAGGTGAGAGACAGTAATGGGTGTGGGGGGGTGGGCAGAAGACTACCAACCTAACCCACTGCCTCAACCCATTCTGCAACTCCTCCCCATTCTATGTGTCACCATGGTAACCAGACAGTGCCTAATACATGGAGTTAATATATTTTCAGAAGGAGGGTGAGTTGGGTACTAATGCATTTGTCTTCACACAGACAAGCCAATCAATACTGCAATCCAGACTGTTCCAGGTCTCCCAGCATTACATGTATAGGGACAGATATTGGGATATACCTGAGGTCAGTAACAGAATTGCAAAAAAAAAAATCAGCAATAAATGGCACGGTGCATACATGGTGACCTATATTGTGCTTATTTCAAAAAATATATTCTGTAGTATTGGATGAGTAATGATTTAGGATTATAATAGCATCAGTAGACTATTGTGTGATTCAGTAATTACCAGTTAAGACATTTTCAGATAGCTTTCTTCAGTGAGTGACAGATTTTTAATGTACTTTAGCAAATCATACACATAGTTGTCTTTTTCCCTTTTAAAAGCTGTCCGCCATAGCTTTTAAAAGTGAAAAAGTACAGTATATTTTAATATCTTTTGGACCTATCCTGCACATGCATGCATGTATACTGTACATATACTGTACAAACTGTATGTCCCGTGCTTGTCCGTTTCTGTGTTCATGCTTGTGTAATGGGTCTTGATTATAATGAACTGGTCAAGTAACCCCCTCTATAAGAATTCCTATGTATCTGTACAAATGACAATTAAAGTAAGTTATGTTCTGTTATGTTCTTATCGTGTCATTTAAAGAGGGATACGTAATCAAAGTCATTTTTAATATGGCCAGACCATTTAGGTTAATAGTGGTAGAAAGAAAGAAGGCTATAGATGTGATATTAGCCATAATATAACTATTAATATATAAACTACTTAACTATCTTCTTTCAGCAATAGTTATTGTAAGCATGTTTTGTGGTGTATGCTTGGGCCTTGGGTTTAGAGTACATGCACTGTACATATAGTAAATGTTTCTACAGTCTGCTGGCAGTCATGCCCTACATTTACATCTGTTATTCTTATGTCTTTTTACATTTAATACAGACTCAAGGCGTTTTTAATATCTTTTTATTGCATCCAACAAACATTCATTACCCATTAGAGAGCCAGAATGAATTGTAAAAAAGTGATGAGTAGTTATTTATTTAATGCAAAGTTGCAAAGTAATATTTGCGGGATCGCGTGGCTGCTCATTTATTTCAGTGGGCTGAATACAAGGTCACCCAATAACCTCAAACTACCCTATAGATTCACTTTAGTAGCCATACGAGTGACTTCTCAGAAAGCCTTCCAAGATCAGTTCATGCAGTCTTCAAATATTGATGGTCAGTGCTGCACAAAACAATAATCAAGCAGAGGTTGGCATGCTGCTTTAGCTAGGGTGAGCATATTCTGGTTATTAAAAAAAGAGGACACTGGGGGCAGGACAGTAGCATGGGGCAGACAGACACCTGCACACAATGAATAGTGACTGTAGAAAGCAAAAGCCTAATCCCTGACATTTTTGGCGATTTAGAAATCCTGGCCAGATGTGTATTTTAGGTCCTAAAAATATGACATATAGGAAAAAAAGGAAGTACAGTCACCCTAGCTTTAGCAGTAAGGCATTAATTTACATCTTAGTCATATGCATAAATAGCAAGTTAAGCATAACATGCTTAAACATGTAAACCATTTTGTGCCTTGAAAATAATATATTATGAAAAGTCATCCATCTTTTAATAATAAAAGCTTATTTTGTATGCCCCAAAACAGTTTATACTTGAAGAGCAAGCACATGCAGCCCTGTTCCCGAGGGCCTCACCTGTGACCTTTAATGACTTCACAGGTTAAGGGTCTCAGGGACAGATGGGCATGTCGGGAAGTCTAGTTTGCTGGAGGTACTTTGCAGTTTCCAGTCTGGAGCAACTGTAGTTGAATTCACTGAAATTGCACACTTGTTGTAACATGAAACCTATAAAGTGTGGACATTATACAAGTTTAGTTGCACAAATCATAACCTAAGAAATATTTTTATTAGGTGTTTGTTGTATAAATTTTACACATTATCAACAAACTCGAACTGTAATGTTATCCAAAGTATAATGTAAGAAAATTTCTTAATTTTGCGATGCTAATTTGAATAAGAATAATTTGTGCTATTTCAAATGAAGTAAAATGGCATCATACTGTACATATATATGAGCTCCACCTATAAAAATATAGCTTTTAATCTTCTCCTCTATCAAAAAGCCTTATGCGACTCTCCGAAAAATTCTCATTTCTACATCTTTCTCCCCATTACACATTTTCAGCCTCCATTCTTGATTTTCAAATAAATGCTGTACGTTACTTGCTTCTACCAAAATTTTACATTTCATCATAATGTGGTTTTAATCTCTAAACAGGTAATCTGCCATTTTTGAGTCTCTTATTTTGACCCTTTAAAGACACGTTGCAGCTCAGATTTAAGCATTGAGTCTTTTCACCTAGACGATGTGCTGTGGGAATAGTGGTATAGGTTTGATGTTGTATGGGGGTGACTGGATGATAGGGACGACAGCCCTCTGTAGACACATTTGCGAAGTTTTTCGTGGTTCCATTCACAATGAAACACTTCCAAAATGTTTGACAGCCTTGTAGGAATAACATCTGCAGAAAGCACAGAATAACAGAAAATCTTCAGAAATCAATGTACGAAGATTATCCCTGCAAGCCACAAAGTGAGTTAGCGCCACTTAGCAGTAGAGTCTCAGACTGGCACAATGACTATGATCCAGCAATGGTGCATGCAAATAATTTTAGTGATTTTTTCCTACACTTCCTCAGTCTACAACAAGAAGTCTATCATGCTTAAAATTCAGTCTTAACGGTTCAGGCATATCCACAAAAGACATTTACACATACTAAAAGGCTGATTTATTCCCCATGCTTCAGAAATCGCAAGTTAAATAAGCAATACTGTCATTATTTATACAACAGTTTATTTTTTAGACTGTATATCACAAGGACACATGCCATCTTCTCACCTCCATGGCCACTGCATGTGATGGATTGGTATATATATATGAGCACAGGTGTACACACATGTCGAAACATAATGCATACTGAAACCAACATGCAACATGTACATTTTTTTAGAATTGAATTATTCTTTTAATTATTTCTAACATTCATGGAAACATTTCCCTTTCCTGTGTACAACCAGCTTCTTGTTTCCCATTGGCAATGGGTGCTAGTAGCAGGAAATCTAATGAACTAAATTTGTCAAAAAGGGAAGAATAACTTGTAAAATAAATGAATAAATGGAAAATAGGAGTAGATTCGGTTAGATTAGACTTGATTAGATAAGAAAATGCACAGGATTAAGCAGAAGACCACGCTCACTCTTTTTTCTGTTGATCAAATAAAATGCACACTCACCAGTATTTGCTGATACACAACTGTCATTGTTCTTTTAAGGTATACACACACGCCCACACAAATACTCACACAGATTTACACACAAGTAAGAAAACAGATGCTTTTCCCCTCTTCTCTCTCTCTCACTCTCTCTCAACATCTCCTGGCTGCTGCTGAGCATATGTCTGGGAGGTTTTAGCTGAATTTAAAAAAACCTGCAGAAATCAGTCCATTACTCCAGAAAATCCACCAGAACTAAGCTTTTCCTGCAGTCATCCTTGTCTTCATTTATTGGGGCTGAAGGCAGTAGAGAAAAAAGGAACACTGCTCTCTCCCGTCTTTTCTCTTTCTCCCTGTCACTGTCTCCGTGTGGCTTTCTCTTCACCAGGCTGGTTGACTACAAGCAATTAGAGTTTCACCAGACAATCAGCTAAACAGTAGGTACAGTGCAGACGATGCTATTGATTCTATTATCTCGTGCTATACCTACCTCCCCCCATCACTACCAAAGCCACCTAGCTCTCTGTCGTCTCCTGTCAACCTGTGTCATTGGTAAATTTGTACACACACGCACAAACAATCACACATACACACACGCAGAAATACACAGATAAAGCATCAGCACATTTGCTCACAAACACTGTCTACATTTCTCTGCTACACTTTCTCAGTCTTACTATTCCTGCCTCTTTTTCAGCATCTCTTCCTTCCATGTTCAGCTTTTTTCCATCTTTTGTGTTCAGTGTTCCCAGTCTCCATTTATTTCTTTCTGTCTTCTCCTTCTCTTGCACTGCTTCATTCACTCTCTCTCTCTCTCTCTTTCTCTCTCTAGCTCCCTCACGTTTTTCAGGCATCACATCTCCTGTCTCCCTTGCTCCCCTTTCCTCTTTTGCTGCCTGTGTGTCCGTGTACGTCTGTAAATGGAAATGGATAGAGAGACAGAATGCAGGGTGGGAATAATGGAAGGTAGGGAAAGGATGAGGGTCACTATCTGAAATAGTGGGAATAAAAAGTACATCAGGACCAGAAGTGATCATCACATTCCACTAACCAAGTTTACATTAATTACCGTAAGCATTTACAGTGCTAAACTTACCATTTATATTCAATAGATGGAATCTGCTTATATTGCAGTGCATTGCAGTCATGTACAGGCTAAAGGAACACTCTCTAAGAAAATCATATAATTCTGTGACCACACTTTATTGATTGTTGCAAATTTTGGTTTATTTGATTTTTACTAAGTTTAGGATGCTTTGTAGTGGTGTTTTCATACTTTCACTAGAATGATTGTTTACCTTTAATATCTGTGTGAAAATGCTATAAATTTGAATGTGAACTAATACAGATTGATACTTTTATTGAAGTGGTATAAAGGTGATACTTCATACCACTTGTGCCACAGTTGCCTTGATACCACTTTTGAAATATATATGGCTATATTGATTAGATTGATGTCGTGTGACATTTTCCAGGGAAAAATCATTTTGCCCCGCAGGTACTGCTAGAGATAGAATGTCATCTGTAAATGTGTTGAGATGGTTTCAGATGATTTCAATATGATTTCAGTAATTAGTTGGACATCTTGAAAAAAGGAAAAGGAATGAATACATAAAAATGTAGTCCTAATGGCGGATGATGAGTTACATCTGTGTTCAGGAAATGTTATTATTAGTAGCATTATTTACACGTATCATTATTACAGGACCATCCATCCATCCACCCGTCTATTTCTAACTACTTATCCTGGTCATGATCATGGAGGGCCTGGAGCCTATTCCAGGCAGCATTAGGCATAAGGCTGGGGTATACCTTGGACAGGATGCCAGTCCACCACAGGGCACATACATGCAAACATGCATAGTCATACTCTATAGACTAATTAGCCTACCATCAAGTCATTGGACTGTGGAAGAAAACCAGAGTACCAGGGTAAACTTTTCTGTCCCTGGCCTCAACTTAACTCTTCCCATTTATGTCTCAAAAGCATAGACTCATGGTGCTTTGCTACAACCTCTTTAGGAACCACTCAGCACACAGTAAAACATCTATTACCTCCAACCGTTGCTCTCAACTCTCAGCAGAAGTGCCAGCATACAAGATTGCCCAGTGATGTCAATGACATCATAGTTTCCAATGCTGGGGATCGAAACGTTAAGCTTACTCTCCACCATGTGTAGACAGCTGTGTTAACAGTTTCAGTCCCTTTGAACAAACTTATAAACATTAATCGGTTAATAAAATGATTTCCTGAATTTAAAATAGCAGCTGTGGCAAAGCAGTTTAATGCCGTAAGCCTGATATATACCAAATGTTTTTGTGTTAAACATGCTGGGATATTGTATTAAATTGCTATAGCTCCAATCTCTATGAACCACAGGACAAAAAGACCAAAGCAAAAGAAAGAAAGAAATGAAATTACATTGCCTATTAAAATTACACAAGGGTGCTCTTTTTCCACCAGGAAACGAGGAAATTTTCTGCATGTGTAGAGTAGAGAGGAGCACAGAATGCTGATATATGCCCTTTTTTCTTTCAGGAGAGGTACAACGCAATGCGGATACTGGCTGTCTGAGCCACTAGCCAGACACGCTGGGGGACTTATGGGGAGCTGGATGGGGGGGCACACACATCCACCACAGAAATGCAGCTGGATTTGTAACATATTTTCTGGGACAATATAAAACAAATGATTGGTTAGTTCTTGATGGCAAGCAATTGTTTTCAGTGAGGTAGCAATGTGCTCTTCATCACTGACCAGAAACGTCTGGAACTCAAAACGGCAACAATGCAAACTGCTTCATAAAAATTAAGCTCGATTTTGGCTTTTTTTAACGGGCTCCATCTGCATTGAAAAAGAAATTGTTTATTGGATGGGTAATCATCATCTTTCTATATTCTACCATGCATGACGCAAAATGACAATGAAACACTGAGGACACAGAATCATATATGAGGATGCACAAGTAGACCACATCAAACCACGGAATAATTGTAAATAAGGAAAAAACACCATGTTTGGCGTCATTCATATAATGTCTTTCTATTTAATCTGTTTCATTTTCATTTATTTAGAAATCTCAGATGTTACAGCTCATACACCACCCTTTCAGCCACATCTAAATGCTATGGCAACACATTGCCAAAACTTGGCCAAACTGCTGTGTGGTTCAGTCCATTACTTACCATTTGGGAGGCTTAGGGGATGGGAGTTTCTCTGTCTGTCGATTTGTTGATTTTGGTGACACCGCAAGGAAAGCTAGAAGGTTGTACAGTTATCTCCGAGCTGTTTATTATGCGAAACCATACAACCAACTACCTCACGCTGCAGTGCACTCATGTTGCTCTGCCTCCCGCCCCAACAACTCCCCCCCCCCCCCCCCCCCCCGCGGGGTCTCCCTGGGGGGCTCGCCGGCCGCCGCTCGTTGGTGTTGTTTCCGCGTGCCGGCTGCTCCCGCTC
>JAACJT020000110.1:2513375-2529748 GCA_009936485.2 Gymnarchus niloticus | reverse complement strand
TGTTGTCCCTGTGGGGGCAAGCCATGCCTTTGCTGTTGCCTGTCTATCCAGCTATCAGCTACCCATCCTTCTGTCCATATATCTACCCATGAATTCCACCTTGCTTATTAATACTTTTGTGAGCTTCTCTGCACATTACAAAATTTTATTGCCTGCCTACTCATGAGTAGTTAATATGTGCTACTTTTATGCAACAGATTAAGGTCATTCAAGAAGTGTAAGTTTAAGAAAGGCTGTACCATATCATCTGCGGAATAAAACTTTTACTGCTCTGCAATATGCTGCAGTGAGGATCCCTCATTGTAATGTAGTTCATCATTACAAGTCACACTCGCTTCTACTCAGTTGGCATCTGTGCATAGCCAAACCTGATTGCACAATTTTGTTGCAAAAAAGAGGATTCATGTCTAAACACACAAAATGGTATGTAGTGGAAATAATAGGCATACAGTTGGCTTTATTTGAAGAGGAGAAATATGGGGACTGAAACCCCCAAAAAACTGATTTATTAAACCACCTTCCAAATGCATTTCTAGGCTACTGTCGCCCTCTGTTGGTCACCAGATGAAAAGCATCTACTTCTTTTACTCTAGCACACCCCATCCTTCATCCTCTTTCACAGTGCCAGTCTGCTTCATGGGGGCTTTGCAGTGTTACCCTTCCTATTGCTGTGCTTTCTGACACATCATGATCTTATTACAGTTTTTAGCATGTTGCGTATTTCCAATCTGCCCAGTTCTCCTTCTTACTGTCTGCATTGCTGAGCAGCGAAACCAGCATTAGAGTTATGACTTTCACAAGCAAGGCAATAATCAAGGTCAGCCCCATTTTGTGATTCACTGCACACTTTTTTTTTTACATGTGAGCCCAACAAGCTAAGTGATATCAGAGCTGTGGGGTTTTCAGTATGCTCCTGGTACAATCAGAGTGGTGACTTTATTACCGTACAATGGTACCGTTGTGTTTGACTCCAATAACAGTGGTCAACAACTTGGCACATTCACATACACAAATACTGTATGCAAGGGCAATTTAATAGTGCTTATTGGAGTATTGAATTAGTGTGTTAAGTCTTCATAAAACTTTATCTTACATTATATTTGAGGGCAGAGCATGTTTATAAGGCCATTTGTAACCATGAAGTAACAGAAAAAACAACTGACTTCTCAATGGGAATTTTATCATTTCAACAGTAACTAATAGCGGCAGATCCATTCATATCAGTCTTTGTATTGGAATGCTGACTGCACATCACATTGTGAATTTAACTATTGGACTACACAAATTGTACAAATTATTTCAGAAAGAGGGCTGAGGTCAATGTAATCAAATAATTTTAGTATACATGGTTATGACTGGATGGGGGGCACAGTGGCTCACTGTTGCCTCGTACTTTCAGGGTTCAGGGTTCAAACCCCAGCTCTGTATGTGTAGAGTTTGCATGTCCTCCCTGTGCTTTGCAGTTTTCCTCTAGCTAGTCCACTTTCAAAAGATGTGTTGTAGGTTAATTGGTTTAGCTAAATTGCCTATAGTGTGTGTGTGTGTGTGTGTGTGTGTGTGTGTGTGTGTGTGTGTGTGTGTGTGTGTGTGTGTGTGTGTGTGTGTGACTGTGCTCTGCGATGGGTTGGCACCCCATCCAGGGTGTCCCCCACCCCCCACCTGGTGCCCTAAGGTTGTCTGGGATAGGCTGCAGGCGACCCTGAATAGGTTTAAGCAGTTTACAAAATGGATGGATGAAAGAGTTATGACTGGGGTGGCACGATGTATAGCACTGTTGCCTCATACTCTCAGGGCTGGGAGTTTGGAGTTTATTCATTCCTCTGGGTAGTCCAATTTCCTCCCACAGGCATGCTAATTGGCATCTCTAAATTAGCCATAGTGCATGTTCCCTGTGATGAATTGGCATGCTGTCCAGGGTGTACCCCAGAGTTGTCCCCTATGTTGCCTGGGATAGACTCCAAGCCCTTCTGTGGCCCTGACCAGGATAAATGGTTAGAAGACTGATGGATGGTTATAACTGAATAATGCAAACTGTGGAGTACATACATGTGAATAAGCAACAGAAAGCTTTATCTCTGTAGCTGCAAAGCTTGAGTTCTCTAAGGTGAAGCAATGTGTCAACATGCTGGACTGCAGCCACAATAAGACCACTTTGGGTACTCTGCAACAACAGATGCAGTTGAGTGGTTACCATGGTAATGCCAGCAGTATCTTTACTGGACTTCCAAGTTTAATATTTGTTGCCCTTTAGTGGGTGGTGCCCTAACCCCTTCTCTTAGCATTTCTGAATAGGCTCTCCCTCCTTCACTTGCCCCTTTTTTTCCAGTCTTTTGCCACATTTTTCCCCTTTAGTCCACTATTTGTTTTTTGGCCACTCTCCTTCTACATACCCCAGTCGTCTTTCCATCCATCCCTTTCCCATATTACTCTCTTATTGTAGTCCCATCACGCAGAAATGCAGCACGATTGTACCAGTGCCAGCTCACCTCTCTGCCAGTGTGCCTGTGTGCCTGTGTGTTCTGAGTTCTGAATAAACCCACTGCTGTGTGCAGGACTGCTCATAGTTTTGATATATCTTGCCAGGTAATCAGTCGTCTGGTAATCTTGGGAAATGTCCATTGATAGCACCTAGTTGCCTATGCCAGCTTAGTGATCATATAAATGTGCGAGTCAGTCTATGTCCTTGCCATAAAATCTGCTAGTCAGTGAAGGTGGGGAGCAGACATGGCTCACACCATCGATGGGAAACATATTTGTTATAGAACTTGTCTTTTGGCTACAGCATCTTTTAGTTGTCTAATTGATAGCATCTCTAAACCCAAAATTGGCAGAATTTCCTTTTAACAAGCCATCTGGAGTTAATCAAATAATTATAGAAAAGACCGTCTCACTCTCTAACAGGAAATGTTTGCAAAAGATTCAATACAAAAAAAAAATAAAGCTTACTTTGGTTTTGCGTTTTTAACTTTTGATATATTGAAGAATTGAAACTAGTAGTAACTTTCTAGGATAAACTGTCTTTGGATGTATAGCATACTGTTGTGTTTCCTTTGCATTTTTATTTGACCTTTAATTAATTTATTTTAATGTACGTGTCAATTAAATTATACAATACTTTTACGAAATGACTAAATACTAAATGACTATATAAGTACAGGTATAACAAACTAATTTCATAGTAAAGTTTCAAAGTAGCAATTTAGCCATGCCATTTCAAAATGCATTATTATATATATGTGCATTTACATAAAAAAAAAAAGAGTACTCCTCATAATTTTTTTTTCAGTCTACATATTACTGGGTACAAGGTGATGGGTTTGTGCCCCACAAGACCTGAGACACCCGGCCCATCATTTGATAAAATTAAAACGGGAAGAGCACACACTAGCTGAAAAAAAATCTATCTTTTTCATAAAAATGGATTAAAGAACTTCCTTCTTGCTTACTGTAGTTCTTTGGCTACACCAATGTCTAAATGCTGATATATTAGGCTATAGGATTTCTTTTCACTGAACCCACATACGTAATCCTTTTGCATTTGCACATGACCCTAGAAAAAGTTGTGGGGGGGGGTCTCCTCAAAGTTTTGAAAATGAATTGTTTCCTACAAATGCATGCTTAGTTTGCCAACACTGACCCCTGCTAAAGATCCCTTTTCCTTATCACACCATCTACCCTTCCCTCAAGGAAGCAAAAATGTTACTGTAGGAACCAGTTTGCTCAGCAACCCCCCAACTTAAAAAAAGAAATGCTGATAGGACACTGATCTCAGTCATTGTGATGTGTTGCACAAACTATATGCTGGTATGTTTGTACAGATAGAATCAGATATATCTTCATTATGTGTTGGAAAATAGGGTACAGTTTAATGAATCTTAATTTGAAAATTATGCAAGGGATTTCTTCCAGATTTAGACAAATAGGTACTAAAGGACATATCTCTGACTAATACCTATGTTGTATAAAATGCTTCAACTGAAAAAAAATATTAAATGGTTAAAAGATCAGTTTAATTTCATTTCCATATACAGATGCTGGCAGCAGATTCTAAATAAGAAAAATACAAAGTACATTGATTGTGCTATAGACATTGAATTACTGTACAGTTTACCCATGTTTCATCTGATTTTATTTAGTTTTAGTAAAAGGGTAGAGGTGTGTTGATAGGAGACCATAAAAGTGAACCTAACTGAGGAATTTATAATAACTATTAACATTTATTTAGTCCCAATGAATCAAAAATACCATTCAAAATGTACTTTTGATACAATTAATAGTAATAATAATAAAGAAAACGATAAAAAATGGTATGTTACATGTGTTTGACAGTTGGGGAGCCCAAGAGACTGTAATAGTAGGCTTTTTTTCAAGCAAAATTCTTAATCAGTCATTCTATGAATTTATCAGCACTGAGTCCATTGAAACTAGCCTATTAAAAATTAGCAATGTGTACTGGCCAAAATTGTCAATGCTTGATGTGAGCACTTGTCTCTATATGGGCAGAACCCTCAAAGTCCAGCCAGATCTACTCTTTTTTTTTGAGTGAGGTGATATTTAAGGCTCAAGAGATTTGAAGGACCTCTTCTCCTCTGCTGGTGAATGGAGCTACAGATGTGCAGGTGTATTGCGATTCTACCTGACTACCAGTGCCCCATTCTTCCCCATATTCATTCGTCACTGATGGTGTCCCAAAGTCTCTCAGTGAAGGAGTGAGACTGAAACACAGAAAAGAAGGGAGCGTAGTTAGAGTCTAGGAGAAAGATCTGTTGTAAGAAGTGGAGGGGGCAAGGATAAGTTAACAAAAGACAATCGATTTGGAGGTGGGTGGCTGCAATATGCAGACCATATCTTGTTCTGTTTGAATTTCAATCAAACTTTTGCATATGTCTCATCCACACTGCATTTAAAAAGATAATAAGCCACCAAAATTTCAGTGTAGAATCTTAGAGAAACTGCAAAAAAACCTTGACACCCATTAAACAGTATATAATTGCCTTTATACATTGCAAAGGTGCATTATTTGCTACAAAATAATGTGATGCTTATAACCCCTCAAGTTAACAGTTTTAGTGGAAATGTTTCCTGGTGTTGAATAATTACAGCTTCTTTTTCAGCTGACAAACTAGTTTTCCTAAGCACATGTCCTATTTAAATATTTAGAACCTTAATTTTTAATTTAAAGTTTGCCTGCAGGTTTATCTCTCATGTAGCTACTGTATGTAAATAGGTACCATTCCTGTTTCATTTTATACAGTGAGAGTGTGCACCCCCCCCATTAGCCCCTTGCTTGTAATGCCTGATTAACCACAGAACCCCTCAAAGGGGTCAAAGGGCAGACTAAACAGTCTGGTGTCATGGAAACCCTGCTTCCACCAACTTGAATGGAAAAGAGGGGGTGAGGGTACAGACAAGCTGTCAGTCAAACCTTTTCAGTCCCACTTCAGAGTTAGAAAGGGCTCCGGAGAAGGTTGATGTGCACCTGCATTCCTAAATCTCCTACAGGTCTCCTGAGCAGAACATGTGTTGCAGACCCATTCATCCAATACTAATAATATAAATGTGTAAAAGATCACATGGCCACAAACACAAATCTGACATTTTAAAGTTCACATATTAACTTTTATATACCTCGACAGTTTACTGAAAAAACCAGCAATTACATTCAATATTCCAGTATTGTACTGATTGGTTGTTTTGTCTGAGATCTGAAAATTGCAAGCATTATCATTTGATTATTTTTTTTTTTTACAAAATCATTTTAAATTATACTATTATAGTTTCATGCAGTATTCAAAGAATAATCATGGAGAATTGTTGCATCCAAGAACCTAAGAGTCCATAAAATACTCTTATTTCCATAACATTTAATTGTCTGTTTGGCTGAACTGTCACTACCTGCAAAAACCAGAGTAACAACAACTATCTAATTCTACTTAACAAAATGGTACATAAACCGAAATAGAGCATGAAAAAACTCTCTAAATTCAAAATAAATTTTGATAGTTCTTATAAGGTTGCATAAATTGTTTTATTTTATTTTGTCTTAATCCTGGATAAAATTGAAAACAAGTATATTATCTCTAAAACAATTACAATAACATTACTTTAGGGAAACATTTCTTATGTAAAACTATTCTGGAGAACTGGTCTGATTGCTATGTGCTATTATCATATAACCATATAACCTAATTTATTTCATATGAACTGAAATGAGTTGATCTATTTAAAATAGCAAACATAAAAATATGAAGAATGTACATACTGTATATGGGTTAAAGTATACATGTATCTGCACAAAGTATAATCCAGACTTAGCATGACTTAGTGATTGTGCTTATAGGCAGATAGAGCTCTGCTCTTCTTTATGATTGTGTGACGGTGCTGCCTGTTTCCTTTTCAGTTATACAGGGGAACGCAGTGTCATCTCACGTCCTTGTAGACACATATCGTGTTATACCATGCGCCCAGCTATGCTGTGTATGCCTGGTAACCGTGCAACATATGTACCAGATTTGTTTGCCTGTTCTTTGTTTCGCCATTGCACCTGCGTGTCAGCTGCTTGTCCATGTGTGCGTGATATGTTCAGTTTTCTGGTGGGTCAGTTTTGTTCGCTACATGCAATAGAAGGGCTGGCGGAGAGTTTAGCGGATCAATGGGAAGCAAATGTATTCAGATCAATACTGAGCCAAATGGGATAGTGTGAGCTGGAGAGGGGGGAAAAGAGAGAGAGCTGCCTAGTTTCTCAGGGGGTGGCAATCTGTATAAACACTGACTGAGTGGGTTCTACAGTACAGCACTGCTGTATTAAGCCTAAAAAACTAAAAGAGTAAGAGGTTCTAGGTTGTACAAACAGAGAAAAATGTAAGGACTCATTAAATATTCCCTGAATTTTATTCAATAGCAGTGATATGGAGAACTGTATGTTTGCCAAGAGACTGAGTCAATCCTCACTTGTCTTCCCTGCCCTGTGTTTTGCAGCTTTAAGTTTTTGTGAACCTCTTCTTTTGTCCTTGTGTGATTTTGTATGTTGCACTGTGGTATTACTTTGTCCCACTTTATACTTGTATAAAGATGATATGACAATAAAGCACACTTGACAACATACAAAGGGGCATTTGCTGCTCTGATACAACATAAGATCCCAAATCTTCATTTGCATCCCTGCAGATAGCTAAGCAACAGTTTTTCTGAGTTAAGATAGCAAGCTAATTTCTGATAGCTGGATAGTCAAACTTGATCCTTACAAGATGCATCAGTTATTGAACTAATAAATTCCTATGAATACAAATATGGAGAAAGGCATACTGAAAGAATGAAAGAGGCAGAGAACAGAACTTCAGGCCCGGGCAGAGGAAGTGTAGTGTTTCCTTACCCTTGATCTCTAACCTCCTGGGTGCAAACTTCCACGTTGTCTGCTGAGGCCAGACAGACTGCAGCCGAGCACAGTTTCACCTTTGACTCCAAGCACACAGTTAAGACCTCCCCTTGAAAAGCATCCCTCACTTTCCCAGCCTATCCCCATCCTAGCTGACTCTATAGCAACTCTTCAACCTCAAGCGCCTAGGATTGCTACAAACAGTTCATTAGTACAAGTCTTACAGCAATATACCTGAGCAGAATCAAGGCATTATGTAAAAGAACACAAAACTATATAAATACAAAGCATTCTATACCAAGGAACAGGTGCGTAGTGCTTGAGTGATATAGTCAATCTCTGATAGCATCTGCAGTACAACAACAAAATTTAACAATCTGGAAAAAATTTTGCCATTACTGGAAAAGCCTCCCCAAAACAGCTTGCTTTAAAGGAAATAAACCATTTTTACATTTCATAAGTTATGGATTATACTTGAACTGGATTATTTAAAGTTGAAATGCACTTTAAATGTTTTCCTTTTTTATTCTATTGGGCCTTCCCTAAGATTTAAAAACATCAAACAATTACGGATTAACCTGCAGAAGTATTATTTCCATTATTCCTATCCAATTATTTTGTCATATAGAAATGCCCAAATCTGCAAAGTGCAAAAAAAAAAAAAGATTTTGTTCACATATAATGGTAGCATTCTTCTAAATTGTAGTTACTGCCGTGCTACTATTACCCGCAGCTAGAATCTGAGGGCTTAAGAGATTAATTGAAAAGTGGTATTCAGCTTCACTATCAACTTGAACAATACCTGAGTAATACTTATGCTAGGCCTACCCACCACTGTTTTATTGTTAACAACCTTTTGAAGTTTAAGCCACTAAAGCTGCTTTCATCTTACAAATGTATTCTGACCTCAAGTATAATGTCTGGCCCATAGTGAAGCAGTCTGGTCCTAGGATTGCAGTTGCCTCTCGCAACAAGTTATGTCAAAGTCAGGAATGACAGGAGGTTGTGAGTAGTCTTGGGACCCCATTTTTTAATTTGCTCCAATAATACATTCTGGGACTTCTCTGTTTATCTGTCTTTTCAGTAGCCTTTATGGCAAAGCCAACTTTACAACTGAAAGCTCAACTAAGTTACATTTGAGCTAGTGGTTACAGACAGGTTTCTGCTGTGGGACAGTGCTTTCTTGAATTTAGTCTTGAAGCAGCCAGGCGGCACAAGTCTGTGAAAGATAAGCAGAGAAAAATGCCCAAATTCACGTAATGCCTAAACATAAGTAAAGTTTTATGAAGCATCTCTCCATTATTTTGGTGCCTCTTTCTTCCTCATCCCTCAAACTCGATGTTTCTCTCTTCTTCAACGCACCACGGGGGAGCTCAGAAACTTGGCGTCGTGCTCTGCAGTGCCTGATATCTGCAGCCTAACTCTTCCCATTCCCCTCAAGCTATCTTTGTCTGGCACCATGGCATTTTCATACTGGGCATCAGTCCCAAAAGTGGGCACTGCCACTGAGCTAGGGCAATGTACACAATTCATATAAACTTCATGGTGTCTGTTATTACATCAGGACAATTGATGTTATACATTTTAAGCCAGACCTTTAGTCAGTCAGTCCACCTTGCATTTAGATGGGCAAGTAAAGATTTTTTGAGTCAGTCGGAAAGCATGTTGTACAGTTTACTGAGCCTGATGGTAATCAGACAGTTTGTGTGTCTGTTGTTTGTTTGTCTGATCTGTCAGTTGGGCAAAATGTTAGCTCATATATACTTTAGTACAGTTGGCATTTTAGCATGTCGGAGTGTATTTGTGTCAGAAAGTCAGGAAGAGTAAGAATAGGTGACTGCTTTCTTGGATAACCTGCAAACTGACAGCAACGGAGCATACTTAATGCAATGTGTGAGATGATCCATACATGACTAGCATCACTAAAAGCATTGGCAAGACATGCATTGCACTGCATTAAAAGGACACACAGTCTCTCTTGTTTCTCCTCTTCTACCCAACCCCCAGCACCCCAGGCTCTGAAATGTGCAAGAGAGGAGAGGCGGAGTTGGGAAAGGAGGCTACATACAGAACAGACACAGTGGAAGAGAAAGGAAATGAGAAGAACCTAAGCATATACTGTAGGCTGAGAGAAGATGGAGAACAGATACACAGGAAGGAGAGCACAGAAAGAGAGCAAAAGACAGTAAGACAGTGCGCTAAAATAAGAGTCAGGCTCTTGTCAGTGCTGTGACCTACTAATGCGGGACTGAGGAATTCTCACTGCCGTCCCGAACACATTCCTACGGCCTGCAGACATTAACCCATACACTGCCACGTTGTTACACTGAACTATGCAAAACTCTGTCTCCTTGTTAAACTTATGCAATCTTATTCTTTATTAAATATTGGGCAATGAAACACAAGACACAGATGCATACAAACATAGTTCGCTGCAATACTCAAGACTGCAAAGCTTTACAGTAGGCCTATTGTAGGTAGGTGAATAAATTATATCAAGTAGGTTTGTACTAAAGTCCACAGCACAGAACCAGTTGAGGGAATTGTATAGAGATGACAGAGGCTTTAAATAAACACTTAGATATTCTGCTGAGACTTTGTACGATCATAGATTTAGTAGTGGGAAACATATTGACATCACAATTTTCAAACCTGGCAGCATAATTCCATCTGAAGATATTGTAACTGGCAGTATTTTTGAAGTTTATTCTTGCAAATTTCAAGGCCAGAAAAATATTTCAATGACATACTGAATAAAGAAACATTCATAAATAATCCATGACTAAACAGAAGATTGCATGTATGTGTATGCTTGTTTATTTGAGTCCATAAAAACATAACTATAATAATGACTTCATATAGATATAGCAGTACTTTGTGTTGTACTTCGACATGAAGCACCACTTTGTCAAATCTATAGAACAAGAAATTAAAATCCAGCATTGGATGCTTCCACTGACTAGCACTGCGTGCTTTCTCCATGCAAATTGAATGGAAAAAAATGTTAAAAGACAAAATAGAAACTCAAAGTCAACAAATACCCTGTTCTTCTGGCTTTTGGAGCTTCCATTTCTCTGGCCCGAAATCTGTAAATCTTCTGATATATGCACACCATTTAGTTTTTTCCCCTGCACTTATGTGACTAACCATTCTGTACAGGAAGTGCCATATTCCTACCTTCAATAGGACATGAGGAAATCATGGAAAAACAGGCATTTCCCATTTGCAGGTTAATATCTTTTGTAGAAACTAGAAGTGTGGTAGGGAGCTGAGGGCTCTAGGCAAAAGCACTTGTATATAGCAATGCAACTTCATTACATCAGACTGACGCCTCTGATACCCTGAGTCAAAGCTAGCAAGAAATTCACTCTGCCATGCAACATATATTGCACTGAGGCAACAAAGAATAGCAAAAAAATGGAAGGCAGTACTTGGGAAAAAGTATGCAGTTGTGAAAAAAATATTTCCATACTTGATATTTACAGACTTATTAAGTTTTAAAATGGAACATCAATTAGTATATATCAACGTGACAACATTTACAACAGAGGAAGGGTTGCAGGGCACTCTTGTGAAAATGGGATGAAATGCACTGTGATCTTGGTGTATTTAATAGAAACTGAGTCCAGACACTGACACAGTCTAGAACATTGACTCTGGTGGGATGTGCTTGACATGGGCCATGCGTGCTGGAATATATGGGAGATGATCACATGCTTCCCCCTACATTGTGCTACATAGTCTGTGGCAAGTAACCCCTGGAGCACTGCATAATTCATAGAGTTGCTGAGTAATGTTTCATAAAGTGAAACACATTAGCCATATTGATTCTATTGCAAACAGAATCACTGGACACTTTGTTTTAGTATATTCTAAAGACTAGTTTTTTGAACTTTTATACACATAGAGGGAATTAATAGGGCTGAGCATGCATAGGCTAACATTTTAAAGTATTTGCTATGAAACTTTATTCATGTTATTTCTCATTTACATTAATATTAGAGACCATACTGGCATCCACAGTCTACCCCTGCCTTGTGTCCTGTGCTGCCTAGGATAGGCTGCAGGCACCCCTGGTTGGAAAATGGAAGGGAAGGAAACCACATGGCCTGCAGAGAATTTTCTTTCCTGCACCATTTTAAAAAAAAACTTTTTCTATGATATGCTACATACTCTTTCCTATGACATGGGCGATTATTGACGAAATGTGCTTGCTGATGAGATGCCCATGAAGAAGACATCCAAAACAAATAATATCTGTGAACAATTGTCCACACACAAAAAATGTATGCAACAATTTATATAAGAAAATGGCAGCCACAAATGCTTACATGGTACATATAGCTAGCTTTGGATACGTTAAATACTTTGTAGCTTGTAAGCATTAAACCGCAGCAGTAAATAAAAAGCTTAAGTACTCACACACTTAACACATCTTTCAACCGCATTCATATGACTTATATACCACAGCGTGGTCCTGGCTGTCTATTAGAAGTGCTTCCAACAGCTAAGGCTGTGGTCTGACACATGCTGGACATTGACCTACATTCATGTACTTTTGACCTCAACAAAAAATTGTAGCCTATACTAGGCCATATTACCTATGTATATGGAGGAATAACATGTTATGGAATCTTTTTTTTATTTCTGGAAGGTGATTGAGAACAAGTTTCAGTGTGAGCTAAAACATTTTTTTTTGTTGTTGGGGTGGTAACTTGCACTGTTGGCAAATGACTGCAGCGTGGTCCTCTGCCACTCACTGGTAGTGTGTGCTTGTAATGCGACGACTGGGACGGCCTTTGTGTGCCAGCATGCCATCAGACAACACAATGCTTCCCTTGCAGATGCTGGCAAGCAGGTACACACGGCCAAAAGAATGCCGCAACACCGATGCATGTGTGCCCCGATATAGGGAGACTAGTATAAAAACAATCAGGTAGCTATGTAGCACCATATGAATCAAACAAAGCATGGCAAGATAGTTAACACAAGGACAGACCAATAAAACAGGCTGATTCTGTAGGAAAAGCACCGAATCTGGGGGCTGAACATATATATATGACATGCCGTTAGAGGGATTTTCAGTTATTGTCTTTTTATAATGGCGATCTCAAGGATACCGAGATCGATGAAGACACGGACAGACAAACAGCAAGAGATGCGAGGAGCAGAAGATAGATGGAAGGGGAGGAGGAGCGTGTTATGGGAAGGAGGAAGGGGGGACACCCCAAGAATGGGACTACATTTTGTTTCCAGTGTCTCTTTTCTTTAGCTATGTGCTTTTTTCCCCAAAAAAGCAGAGAACCTGTATGAATGACTCCACATAAACTGTAACACTGTGTACGGACCAGCCTCCCCTCCCACACCTAACATACAAACACTGACACACACACAAACAAATGAGTGTGGAGTTAAATAACGAAAGGAAGAAAAATTAGCCCCCACCCAATTTCTCGCCTCTTTAGCTTCCCACTTCTGGGCCCCAATGCTGAGCCTCATGTTCAGTCTAGGCAGATACAATCTAATTCTCATATGACATTTTCTCTACATAAAAAGTAAGCAATAATTAAGTCGGCGAGTTTATAATTCTCCAGTTGCAGAACATTGAAATCCAAAAAGGGAATCATGAAGGCAAGCACACAATGTGTAAATGGGAACGGGAGAATGGATACAAGGACGCATATAAGAATATTTACAGTACAAAGTAGGCAAATGCAGAGTATCCTGTTTTTTGCACATTATGGAAAGCATAGCAAAAGGAAGTTAAAAATGGGAGAGTGGAAAAGGCTAAGTAAAGGTAGGAAACAGATGTTTAGAATAGACACATGCGTGTTCAGTGGAAGAGACAAACTGGGAAATGAATGATGATAAAATAAGAAAATGAAAAAGGCAAAATACCAGAGTAGGTTGGATGGGTCTAGACATTTTTTCTTGTTTCCTTTCCCGCGATTTTGCCTGATTCCCATTTGGCCATCTCCCGCTCCGTCTCACTCCCTCCCTCTCGCTCTTCACATTTCTCCCTGTTAGTCTTGCAGCCCAGTGCCAGTCCTCGCTCAGATCATGTTCTCCCTTCTCTCTTGCTTTTTCTGCTTCCTGATCTCCCGTTTTCCACCAATATTGTGCTCTTCCCTTTCTTCGCTTGGCATCTGGAAACACGACAAGGATTTGGCCAGGAAAAAGAAAATATTTGAAGCGATGACAAAAACTGAAAGAGATTTAGTTAAAAATAGCTTGGGCAGGATGGCCAGCCATCAGTACCTAAACAGCACTGGGCCTGCCTTGATGCCTGGATAGCCGTGCACAAGAGCAGTGCAGATTAGTGCAGACCAGTCCCTCTGTTTGCTAACAAGCACACATAACAGCAAAAAGAATTTCAAAAAAGTCTGAAACTGGTGTGGTGTCTGTGAGAGCTGAGAGCAAGGTAGAGAGCGAGGGAGTCAGCAAGTGTGTGTATGTGTGAGTGTGCGCACAGGGTAACAAGGGAGGAGAAAGGGGGGGAGGGTGGGTTGTTCATGAAGGAATATCTTAGAGGGAGTGAAAGAGGAGGAGTATATATGTGGAGAGAGGGAAGGGGGGGTGAAAGATTTCTATTACCCTTGCTTCCGGTTTTCTTATTTCCCCCATTTTATATCCCTTTTGTCTAAAAAAGTATCCTTTTTGTTAATTCCATTCCTCCCATGTGTCATGTCTCTCTTTTGTTTTCTCACTCATTTCAGCTCTGACAATAACCTACACATGCACTTGAACTCGAAATGCTCTCTCTTGGCTCGCCCTCCCCCGTTCCTTCCTTCCCGCCCCCTTTCGCTCCGTATTTCAGTCTCTCATGCCTTCTAACGCAGACATGAAACAGTGCTAGCAGGCTAACAGTGTGTGTGCAAGAGAGAAACAGAGAGAGAGCAAGAGACGTAGAGAGAGGGAAATTAAGGGAAGGGGGGACAAAAAGGGGTGAGAGATACTGGGAGGGGGGAGGGGAAAGACTTTTGGTTGGTTCAACATTGATGTGGGAGGTAGACTTTGTCACCAATCATACCTATTAATAAATGCTCCAAACCTGGGCAAATATTCCCCTCACAATCTTACAATTCATTCTGCATTTTTTTTTCACTTGTATTTAAATAGCCTTTAAGCTGTTGCAGACAGAAAGATCAATTTTATTATCATGTATTTATGTAGGAATGTGTGTTTGCTCAAAAATGTAAAATACATTAAAAATTTCATTTAATAGCTTCACTAGAAGAACTAATTTCAATATTTTCCTATGTGAAAATGCTAGCCTTTCACAACTAATCAAGGTCAGGTGGCCTGGAACCTGTCCTGTGGAGCACAGGGGTCCATCACAAGGAGCACGCTCACAATGATAGTCTAAGAGCAATTTGGAGACACCAATTAGCCTAACTGCATGTCTTTGGGCTACAGGAGGAAACCCACATGACATCGGGGGAATGTACAAACTCCACAAACAGAGAATGGAGGTGGGATTTAAAACACCAACCTTGGAGCCGTGAGGTAATGATGCTACCCACTGAGTGACTCTAAAACTGCTAACGTCTTTAAAAAAGTAGATAGCAATCAAATACACAATACAATGCTTTAAAATGAAATTGTAAATAAAACAGTAGGCACTAAACTGTGATGTTACACACAAACACACATATATATACATATGTTTAATATGTAAAAACATTATATTGCAAATACTTTATTGTGTATTTTGCCTATAATGGCTCCTGCAAATTTGCAAATTATTATGCACTGTGTACAATGATTTAACATTGCTTTTCCATACACATGCAAGAGTTTAATGTTGTGACGACTTTTGTAGAACATTAGAACTCTGATTTAGCTCATTCTTAACTATCTGGATTAAATGGGTGATATGTAAACTTCTGACCTACTGATCAATTTCTGGCCTAATGGAGTTAATAACCACAAGTGTTGTATATTTAAAAATAAATCCGAAATTTGTGCTTCTTCATTTGGTGAAGCGTGCACATGTGCAGCAATCCTTTTCTTGATCTGTGATAATGCTAAATAAATCATCCTGGTTTACCTACTGATAACAAAAGCAGAGATTCACATTTGTGCCTGTGTGTTCAGATTACCCTCATTTGCTCACTCAAGCCTCACTTGCTTTCAGACTACCAGTTGTGTCAGGTCACACAAAACAGTGCCTGGGTGTTTAAGCTGTTGATAGGTTTGTTAAAGGGAGTTTTGCCGGGACTGCATTTCTTGAAAGATGGAATGGATGGGAAAATGGATGAAGTACAACAAATAAAAACTAAAGCAGCGTAATTCAGCATAATGGAGGTAGCCATTTTATCGTTTCCACATATGGGCAAGTCAATTTTTTAGTTTTCATATATTGTTGTAGACTGGAGATTTCCATTTTTTATAACTATGCTATTTATCTAATTATTTTTTTGAAATTTTAATATTTGTGAAGCTTTTAAAATCCTTCAATAAGTAAATGGTTTTGTATTAGGTAAGATGCTTTACAAGATACATTATAACAGCTTCGAGGGGCATGGTGGCTCAGTGGTTAGTGCTACTACCTCACACCTACTGGGTTGGGGATTTGAATCTTTTGTGTGTGTGTGTGTGTGTGTGTGTGTGTGTGTCTTTATGGTGTTTGCATGTCCTTCCCTTGTCTCATGGGTTTCTTCCTGCAATCCAAAGACATGTGATTAGGCACATAAGTATCTCTTTGTTGCCTGTAGACAAACAGAAGATTAATAATGACTTTGATGAGAAAACATGATGATAGCTGTGATATTAAAGGAAATTTGATATGATAAATTTGTTGCCCAAATGTTTCTTATGATTTGAATCCACGTAGCTAAGGCAGTGCTAAATTTAAAAACAAATTCTAGACAAAACTTTAATGCAATTAAAATCTCTATGAAAGGCACTAAAAAAGCACAAATCAGAATCAGAATCAGAATATCTTTATTGTCATTGTAACGAGTACAACAAAATTAAGTGCAGTCCCTGTGTCAGA
>JAACJT020000110.1:2478719-2504673 GCA_009936485.2 Gymnarchus niloticus | reverse complement strand
ACTTTCTGCCATTAGAGTGGTATTGTCTGCATATCTGAGGTTGTTAATATTTCTCCCAGCAATTTTAATTCCAGCTTCCAGCTCTTGTAGTTACACTGCTACAATATTGCAATGCATAATATTTCCACCAGAAATACCTGCATCTTTTAGCTAAAAAGTAGTGTGGTTTGTCAGATTCTAGTTCAAACTGAAAAAGTACAACATCACCAAATGTGCAAGTAGGCTTACGTTTTTAGCAGATTTGGGAGCACTTCATGTGTCATTATTAACCCGCTAGCTAGCTATCTTTACATAAAATCTGCTTTTCCCTAAAACCTGTGTCCCAAACTACCACATTCTCCCTCTCTCTGTCCCATAATCAAAGGGCTCCATGCTCAATCAAGGATAATCAAGGATAGCAAGCTAATGTTACCTATAAATACGACACATTTGTCAAGCCTTCTGATGAATAGGCTGTTGTAACGCAGAAACAGCCTAGGGTACAGATTGTCCTGTGTTGGCTTCTTATTAACGAAGTGAAACAAACACATTCAGAGAGTTTTGGGAGGCTGTTTTAAGTTTTAATTCTTGAGCCAGATTTGTTTATCTTCATCTTCTTTTGAGGCTGATGGAAACTGTAGCATTGCTGATTGGATAAAGTAGTTAGTCCACTTTAGTTTTAGGTTAGTGTATGCAATAAGTCACAAATTAAGTTTAGCTTGGTTGAATGTACAGCCACTAACACATGTTGTCCAAGAGTTCAGCAGAGACATTGAAATGAATAATACTGATATCCAACTATACAATTTGGACCAGCATTGTATCCATCAAAGCTAACTAAATGTTGAACTACTACTTCCACCAGAAGTAGCACCCATAATTGTTTCTACAGTAACTCCCCTAGGAAAAGGGTGGATAGCATTTTTTTACATAACTGACATAATTTAGCTTTCTCTCTGCAGTGAAGTTGTTAGCCGTTTAGCATTAAAAACTTTAACTGATACGGAGCACTGTCACAGGTCCCCACAATCTTGATGCAGGGCCACGATACAAAGATGGTGAGGATGCAGGTATGCGTGCAAATAGGTGTTTAATAAAAAAAAGGAATAAGCAAGTTTTTGCCATGGACACAAGGGAATCAACTCAAAAGCAAAACTAGACGAGTCAAGGTTAAAACCATAGACACAAAACAGACAGACATGTCTAAGACATTACCAGTACATGAACCAGGAAGAAGACTAAGGATTAAAAACAGGACTGGTAATGACCCTTACAGACTACACACACTACACTGACATTCTGGACAGTTTTAACCAAACTAAATCAGGGAAACCAAACAGACCAGCAGAACACAACCACAAAAGAACTACAATAATAAACACTCAACCCAGACAAGAGGGGTACTAAGGTTTAAATAACAAATGAACCAGGTGAGACACATGACGGTAATCAGGGCAAAGTCAAACTAAAACATGGAAAAAAAGCAGATGACTGGACCCAAAACCTGGACATGCCTGGGGATCCAGGGCACAATAGATGTTACAGAATGTAATATAGCAACATTAAAATATATAAACATTTTCTTTCCAGCCAATCCTGAACCAGACTCACAATAAATAATAATACTGCAATGATGTATTAAATTTTTATGTTGCTTTCATTACAAAAGCAGCTTTCATTGCTTTCGTTATCAAAAATTGATAAATCTATTTTTTTTCATGTATAGGCCTACATAAAAAAGATGTTTTCACTGCTTTTTTCTTGATTCTTGGGATGCAGTTTATGTAATGTAAACTGGAATATTATTTCATAACTGAGGGGCATGAATAACAAAGGTGCAATCGCCCATATTATATAATTTGGTCCTGGCAATATCCAGATTTTGAAAGACGAGAGGAGATTGGAGCAGAAAGGTCATCAGTAACATAAGTGGTGTTTGTGCCATTGAGAGACTTAAAAAGAAGCAGAAACACTTTGTAGCCTATTCTTTGTCTGATGACAAGCCAATGCAATTGAGCTAAGATTGAAGTGATATAGGTCGGCTTTCTTTATATTGTAACCTTGGCAACACTCTTCACAAGTTCTAAGAGAGAAGACTTGATTAATTCAGTGGCATGGAAGGACAATTATATAGACATTATCATTTTTAAAAGAACACAATCAAATCCTTCCTCTTGTATCCTTGCCTTTAACCTTCAACATTAGTAACAGAGACAACAGGTTAAATAACAGCTTTATCTTATCTAACTGGAAAGCTGGCATGCTGTCTGATTGACTAAAGGTGTCTAGATGGGTGTGCCTTCTAATTGAAACTAGGCGTGTCAGTTGAATGCAGTCTCTATGTCGTTCAAAACAGATGGCATGTCACTCATTGGCCAAATTTATTAGGAGTGCATGTACATTTTCTTGTTTATTTAAATATCAGCGAGTCATTTGGCTGCAGTTCAATGCATAAAATCATGCAGACATGGTACAAGAGCTTCATGTAGGCCTAATGGTCAGATCAAACATCAGAATGCAAAAAAAGTGATCTAGGTGACTGTTGATTTCCTAGGATTTTCATATAAGAAGAACTCTCAGGAGTTTAGATAAAGAACAATAAGCATTCAGTGAGTGGTAGTTCTGTGAGTCAAAAAGGCTTGTTGATGAGAGGTCACCAGAGAAGGGCCAAACAGATTCAAAATGACAGAAAGCTACAGTAACCACTCTAGAACAATGGTGAACAGAAAAGCATCTCTGAATTTCAAACCCTGAGGTGGATGGCATACAACAGCAGAACACATCGACTTTCACTCTTGTCAGCTTAGAAGGGAAATTGAGGCTACAGTGGGCAGAGGCTCAAAGAAACTGAACGGCTGAAAACTGGAAGAACATTTCTTGGTCTAATGAATCTCGATTTCTGCTCTGACACGCAGATGGTAGGGTTAGAATTTTGAACAAAAAGCTTGAATCCATTGACCCAACCTGCCTTAAGTCAACAATTTAGGCTGATGGTGTAATCATGTCCGGAGATTTTCTGGCAGTCATTGAGTATCCTAATGCTAATTCGAGCATTGGTAAAATACCACAGTCTGTCTAAGTATTGTTGCTGATTTGGATACATTCATGGCCACACTTTCATCTTCACATGGTTACTTCCAGCAGGATAATGCTCCATATCACAAAGCTGAAGTCATATTAAACTGATTCCATGAAAATTGGTTCACTGTGCTTTAGTGGCCTCCCCAGTCACCTGAACCAGTAGAGCTTTGACATTTGGTAGAATGGGAGAGTCGTAGCATGAATGGTTGGTCAACAAATCTGATGCAATTATCAACATAGACCAGAATATCTAAGGAATGTTTTCAGTGCCCTGTTGAATCCATGCTGGGAAGAATTCAGGCCGTTCTGAGAGCAAGAGGTGGGGAGTTCCTACCCAGTATTAGAATAGTGTTCCAAATAAAATGGCTGGTGAGTGATTGTCTACTGTTACTAAGCATTGATTTCCACAGCAGATGAGCCAATTTTAAGCAGCAAGGTGGGAATTGGATCCTGAGAAGTGGTAGACAATCACTTCAACATACTCTCACTTAGAAATAAGTTAACATGCCATAAATTCTGATCTGATTTTTCCTTTCAATAAATATCTCTTTTTAAGATTCAAGATTTTGTTCCACGCATTGTTTTACAATTGAAGTGGAATTTAAAATGCAGAAACTGAATAAATTAATATAAACAAAATATTAATAAAGAGAGTACAAGTATAGAATAACATCAAAGTCCATAGCAACCGCTGCAACGTACAGTGGAGTACGGTGAAATGATGATAAAGTACAGGAGTGCATATTATTTTTAATGACACCTTTACTGTATAGAGTTTGTTATCCTTTTGGCCTTGGGGTAAAAGCTCCTTCTCAACCTCTTAATCCTGGTCATGAGACAACAGGTGTTGAAAAAGATTATGACTTGGATGATAGGTGTTCCTGATTATTTAGCTTTCCCTCGACCCACATTTTTTTATGTGGATGTCCTGCAGGCTGAGCAGTGACGCTCTGGTGATCCACACTGTGCTCTGTATCACCCTCTATAAGGCTTTGTGATTCTGGAAGCTACTGTTTATAAACCAGGGAGTGATGCACCCAGAAAGTACAGACCCTACAGTAGAACTGTGAAATGTCTTATTTTGTAGTGCTGGGTATACTTAAGTTTCCTCAGTTGCCTGAGATGACACAGGCACTGCCTTCCTTTCTGACTGTATGTGAATGAGAAGGCTTCTCACCATTCTTTGCCCGCCCTCAGAAGATCCATGTCCTCTCCCTATCTTATACATATTTACAGTAATGTGAGGAGGGAAGAACAGCCGTCTCAGGAAGGAAAGTTAGGTGACTCATCAAGGTTGGTTTGTTGATTAGTTTCCTTCTGTATATGAATTGGTGTGTTGTGTTTTATTTTAATTTTTTTTTAAGTTTTAAACCAACACTGAAACTCGAAAGAAAGATCTTACAGCCCACAACCTTTGGACCATTTCCAGTCTTCATATGCACCTTTGGTTTTCTTTAACTGGCCAAAATGACAACAAAGTATTCTTCCTTTTATTCTTGTTTGTTTGATGTCCCTACTGTCCTTACCCAAGGTCAACTTGCCATGAAAATGACTCATTGAATAACGTTCCTATTCTCTGCCTACTCGAAAGGTCAGAAGGTACATGGGATACTTTCACTAAACAAATGCTAACTTTTAATGTTTGGCAGTAACTCTCAGTAAAGGCTTTGTACGTTGGAGAGTTGTCAGGTAGAAATTCTAATTGTGTCAAAATTGGCATAAAAAAATTTGGATGACAATCTGCCTGTCCCATCAGTTCAGTTAATCATTATTTAAAATGTGCCTAAAAGCAAGTAGGGATTTTCTAGAATTGGCTGGCAATTTATAATGTTCTGGGTGTGGTTTAGATTGGTCACAGGCAGGGTGAATGATCACAATGGCACCTGGAAAGTATATTCATGTTCATCATGGCTCTAAAGGTATAGTGCAAATATCTGACACAAACATAACATTCACCATTTTGATCTCCTTGTATCATCCAATGAGGAACCTAACCCACGGTTTGTTTTTTGCTGTCCATAGGCTCCCAGCTTCCAGTGCTTCTATCATGTCGCCCCTGTGTGGTCCCAGTATAAGAAGAAGGGTCCCGTCTTCCTCACAACAGTTGTCCCAACTTCTTCAGCCCCAATGCTGAAGTACTATGTCCTTCAAAAACCACCACCTCAGTTCATCATACCCCAAGCCACACTGCAGCCCTTGATGTGCACTAAGGGATGAATTGATACTCTGCCCTTTCACCATAGTTTTCATAATGTGAATTTTTAGTTCTTCATCTTTTTTTAATGATGTTTTTATTTTTTTGTACTAAGCCATAAAAAACTGCTGAGCTCTACTTCAAATCAATACCCGTCAGGTACCATTTCAGTAAAGACTTGTAGTAGTCATACATTAAAAAAATGTTTTGTGTGACATTGAATGAAAATGTCATTAATTTAAAAAAAACATTTATTAAACATAATATTATTAAAAAATAATAAATATAAAATACCTTTACTGAAATCCAATCATTTATTTCAATTATTGAATTTTTGGAAGATCTGTGAAAAAACTGTTTTGTGTTTTATGCTTTATTTTCTTCGTCTATATCTATATCATTTGTAAATTGAAGATATAGTGCTTTTCAGCTGATGAAAGACCAAGGTTGGGGCTACTTTTAACTTTTAATTTTCATTGGTCTTTGTGTTTCTTGCTTGTCCATTCAATATCATAATACTTGAATGCTATGCCTTAGCCAGCACTACAACTAATCAAGCATTTAACAGGGCTTAAACTTTACGGTAGCCAGGTATTTTATGACCAACTTTCAACAATAAAATGAGCTTTAATATTTATTATTAATTTTCAAAATAAAATTAGTTATTGCACCATCAAGATCAAGAATTTCAATATTCCATAGCCATCTTGAATATAATGAAAAACTGCAAAATTGAAATAAATCCAGCTTGCTTTGGCCTCACCCCTACCCAGCACCATAGTGGAAACCAACTTGTTTTATCCTACCCAGATGCAGTATGACTCAAGTATTCTGCCATACAGGGTAGTTGTATGCTTTGCTGATTACATGTATGAAATGTTACCTCCATCATAAGGTGTCTGACAGCGCCTTTTGTAAGATGCACTGTGATAGCTCTATGACATGTGCCTCAATACCATTGCTATAGAATTATCATTAACTGATTATTTGATTTACAATTTTTGGGGCCAGTATTTTGCTGATTTGTTTTCACTGACATTATTCTGTCAGAATGGTTATGATTTTGTTTGACGGATTGTTGGCTGTATCTTGGCTATGAGCATTTCCCTATTGGAAATCTTTTGTTGGACTTCCGCTTGTAGCTTTTTCTATGTATCTTATTGCACATATTTATGTATCTGTATGTTGTTATACTTCTCACTTGAAATATGCAAATGGTTAGTGTGCAAATATGACAAACTTGAAGCACAGTAAATTTAGAATGATTCTTTTATATTTCACTGCTCCCTATTTGATAATCTTTTATTATTCTAATTTATTTAATCACCTTTATGAACAAAGAACTCTTTGCTGTATTTTGTTTTGTAATTGTGTAACACACATTTTTTACATATCTAAAATTATTTTCATTTTGTATTGTATGAGATGGTATAGCTTTCTGTGATGCAATCATTTGTGTCATGCCTTTTTTAAAAAAGTTACGGTCTCATCACAATACTGTTTTCTCATAAATGTTTTCACAAGCAGGGAACGAGACATTATAAAATATATTGGAAAATACAGGTAAAACATAGTTTAAGGGTACTTTGTTTCTTGTAATCAGTGGGACACTGGATTCCTAAAAGCAATTTTGTATTTTTGTTATGAATTTTGATAATTGTGTCTTACTTTTATATACACTGCATAACATTGTAACCTTTTCTGATCCTTGGTTACCGAACTTTTATTTTCTTCACTTTACATTTGAAGTCCATGATGCATTTTATGAAATATGTTTGCTAGGTATGTAGACTTGGAAAATGCATCTTTTTGTTCTCATATGACTTGTATGTACCTTTTTTACATTATTAAGAAAGACAATAAAAAATAAGTGACTTAACCTTTGGTCAGGAAACCGATTGAATTAGAATTGGTTGGGAGTTGGGCAAATGTTTTCACAAACACCCTTCCTATGTATAAAGCCACTGTCCTTTCCTGTGTCAGCCTGTCCACTCTGCTGGGGATTAACCTTTATATTCAAATTCACTCACAGCACTTTTAGACAGAACCTTGTTAGGGAGTGTTACGAACACAGAGGCAGGACCCAAGTGCAGGTAAGGCTCTTTAATCACAGGCAAAACCAGGAGAGGCCAAAAGCCAAACAGACTGGAGTTTTGATGCAAAAGGGGTAGTCAAAAACCATAGTCAGGACAGGCAAGGTCAAGGTCAGGACAGACATGGTTTCCAGAAGGCCAAGGAGAATCCAAAAGAGCAATCAGAATAGCAACCAAATCCAAAGATACAACAGGCAAACGGAAAAACCAGACAACAAAGATCATACATGATTAGGCTTCTTAGATTGCCAAATGCTCAGTATGGATTGTTGTAAACTCACAATGAGGCTGGGTATAAGGATGGTTGCTTAAATGAGATACAGCTGATCAGTATTCAGGAGATAATCTGGAGTAGGTTGGGTGAGAGTATGGCTGGCTGGGCTGGGGTGTGACAGGGAAGGTCTTATGTGGTATAAAAGGGGGTAAAGATCTGTCCTTACTTTGTATTTCAGCTGTCTTTCAATACCTGGTGTATGTCTACACTTTATCACAAGTATTATTTTGCTGTAACAATATTAGCGAATGATTCTGCAGGTGAATTCCTTACACTTCTAAATCAGCTGTGTCCTAAAATTTGCAGGACCTCACTGCAAATTAAAATATTATGTAAAAAGCTGACACTTCTGTCGTGTATGTGTGTGTAAAATTCACAATGCATCTGTCATGACTACAGAACAGAAAATTTCGTCACATGCTCCAGGATTATTTCTTGGAGCTTCCACCAGTAGCACCAACTGGGGAAAGTGGAGATAAACCATCAGTCCTTCTTTAAAAGATATCCTTATACAGTGTGTCCATGTGCTCTTTGTTGACATTAACAAAAATTCTTAAAGTAAAACAGCAAAGATATGGTAATTGTCACACCCAGCCAGCCACACCTAACCTGTTCTTGTTCCTCCTCCCCAGAATACTAACCAGCTGATGATGCTCATTGTAATCGCGGTTATGCCCCAAGACTCATCCAGCATCTTGCGAAGTATTGAGCTCATGAACCTTTGTCGAGCGTTTTTCTGATTGGCTCTTGTTGCTCTTGCTTTTGTATCTTCATCATGTTTCTCTCTTTGGATAATGTTTTGGATTTGATTACTTTGTGGATTGCTATCTACAGATTCTGTACTAGTTGACTGTCCCCCTGACTATGTTATCTGGATTATGTTCAGATTTAGAAACCCGTGTATTGGATTTCCCGGTTTAGACCATTTGCCTGTTCCTGACCATCCTTGCTGTTTTCTCCCTTTTATTGAAACCTACTCTCTGCATTTGTATCCTGCCTGTGTCTAATCATTATAGCAATTCTATAATCTTTCTGTGCAGTGCCGTGAAAAAGTATGTGCCCCCTTCCTGAGTTCCTCTATTTTTGTTTAACAATACTTAATTGTTTCTGATCTCCAAACAAATTTAGTACAAGACAAAAGACAACCTGAGAAAACACAATACACAGTTGTCAAGTGAATTTGTGATTTATTTAAGAACAAAAACTCCCCAAAACCTATATCACCCGTGTGAAAAAGGAATTGCCCCCTAAGCTTAATACTTGGTTGGGCCACCTTTAGCAGCAATAATTACAATCAAATGCTTCCAATAACAGGAGATCAGTGTTTTGCATCGCTGTGGAGAAATTTTGGCCCACTCTTCTCTATAAAATTGTTTTAATTCAGTCACATTGGAGGGTTCTCGACTACGAACTGCCCTGTTAGGTTAGGAACACGGGGGATCTATTGCACCAGATTAATAAGTTTTACAATTAGTAGAATTTAAATTCAACTGAAATTGCTTTAATTTCTATATTCCATATTTAACCATATTGTAACCTTGATGTTGCTGGCTCAGGATGACTTTCAGGAGTTAAGGAAAGTGTTCTGAACAGTAACACAATGCCAGTCTCAGCTCTTGCTCTGACTGAGGGAGGTGTTTGGGACAGCAGCATGATGCCAGTCTCAGCTCTTGCTCTGGCTATTCTTTTTGCATCCCTCTACTTCTTCCTTTTTGCATGCTGTGCTCTATCACTGAACTCACCTATGATCTTCTTCTTCCCTGTCACTCTGCCTGTCTTACATTACTCCATCTCTTTTTCAAGATACTTTCTTCTTTCCTGGTTTGAATCACACTATTCTTTATACCTCCACTGACTTTCTGCTGCATTTAATTAGTTGGTGTCATTCTATCAACAGCACTTTATTGGTATATATTTGTAAATGGTATAATATTTAAGTTAAACATGCTATAATTTTATCATTTACGTGTCATGGAAAGAACAACTTCTGTACACCACAAGGCAGTTTTGTCTGGACATGCATTTGTCTCCCTGTAGCATTAAAGTCCACCCTATTATTAAAATAGATAACAGGGTGGGCAACAACAGGCCTTTTTAGCATTTCTAGTCTAAACCACTGTAACTTAGTTAAATGGCTGCCATTTGAACAATTCTTTGGCTTGTTTTACAAATGATTTCTTAAATAATAAAATGTTACAAACATTAGCTGTATTTATATGTTACAGGGTGGACATGTTACACTTCACCATTCGATCCAGAAGAATATCTTTATTGTCATTGTAACGAGTACAATGAAATTAAGTAGAGCACCGAGCCGCTGCAACTGTGTGCGCCGCCATCTTGAACCGGAAGCCCCTTGACATATAATGATAATGAAAATTCTGTAGCATGGGGTCTAGATGGTCACCTGTTTCCTGGCATGTTATCCCAACAAGAAAGCAACAAAACTTCCAGTTGATTTTATACTTTCAGAATAAAAATTTTTATAATGAAGTGCCTGCAACCTCAGTGTAACTGGGTGGACAGCAATTTTGAGTATATACAGACAGATAATACTAAGTATTCTTAGAAAGCACGCATGTCATTTTTTTCATTAAAAAAATATTGCTATGTTGCTCACTTTAGAAAATAATATTCAAAATTCCGAAGTTTCAAAGATCTTTATTATTTTGACTGAACTTAATTGAGCAGCACTTGGGACACTACAAAACCAAATGTCTGAAATAAAAGTTGAAAGAAGGTTTTATAATTTATTTTAGGCCATGACATTTTGTCTTATTATTCAAACATAACCATGTATACGGTATATCTATAAAATTATGTATTTGCATAATTTGCATTAAAATTACAAGTTTTTATTCTGAGGACACAGAAGTGCTCTTTTAAATGTAATGACTCAGTGAACATAAATGGTGAAACTCCCCGTTAAAATAAGAATTGTTTTATAATAAGATCCTGACGTATGTATATTCTTAGATGGAAAACACAAATAACTGTACCTACAAAGATTCAAGCTATGTATTAACCAACAAGGGATGGTTGAGTAATTTGTTTTACGGAATTTCGCATTTGGCTGCTAAATTACCTTATTTGAATGCAGTGACCTTTTTGACCACCAGGTGCCGTCGCATTACTCACTGAAGAAACCAGAGTACTGAAAACGTAACAGTTTGCCTGTGATAATTGTGACCAAAAATATCATTCATATTAAAATGTTAAAATTGACTGTAATAACTATGATGTGGAACCAAGTCGTAACCTGTTGTTGATAAAAACAATACAGTGGAAGGATCATTATATCATATTCCATTTGCACGTTTGCAAGTTTAAAAAAATGAACTTTTGATGTACATTATATATTTTTTCACATACATATATACATGCGTTATATATAAACAGTGTAGAATATGTATGTGTGAAAACCCTTCTTAGGCGTTGTTAACAAAATATGACAATATAGATTCCGCAGAATATAGTTTTTAAAGAGAAAAGAAAACCAGCAAACGATGATAGCAGTATAATGTGTAAAGAATAATAAAAATAATCAACTACCTGATTGATTGACGCCAAAAATGAGGAAAAACAGACTTAAAACACCTCAGTTCAAACCATTAAATGTCATCGATGTAGAAAAAGGTGATAACGCGCAAAGAAAAAACTCTTGCCATTTCATGCAAACATTGCATAGCGGGATTACTCTTAGTGAGTATCCCCACAAAGAGAAGCAAAGAAACTAGGCAGATACATGCTCTCTCTCTCTCAAGCGCAACCCATGCAAATGAGAACAGCGGCACCCCTGTGCCAGATGTGCGCGCTCTTTAAAAAAGGTTAGTTGATATTTTCAAGCACGCCTTCAGATGTTCTTAAAACACATCTATTTCGTGACCTGCGGAGAGGAGGTGTGGTAGGAGTCGCTCATCGTGCTATGCATACACTCAACCGGGGGGAGAGTTCGGTTGGAGGGGAGGGAGGACAAGGAGAGGACGAAGCAGCAGAAGACGACGGTGAAGAAGAAGCGAAAGGGACCAAGGGAGACGGACGCGGACGCGCTATGGAAATGACTGCCCGTAACCTGTACACCGATTCTAAACAGGACAGCAGACATTATGATGGGTTGCTTAATCGTAACGGGGGAGATATGACAGAGATTACAGTGCCGTTGTCTCACCCAGGGAAAAGAATAACACCTATTGAAGGAGATAATCTATACAGACTCCGAGATAGAAAGTTTTTATTGGAGGACAAAAAACGCCTATGTGCATGGGCACTGGGCACTGCGATATTGGGAATTCTACTTATGATCCTGCATGCCGAGCTGTGTCCTGTGATATATCGCCCGGTAAGTAAACATCTTTCATGTTTGCTCAGATTAAGATGGTGTATAATGTATAGTATTAAAATATTTGTCAACAGTTAAAGACTACGACACTCTGTAGAAACTTAAAGTATCATAACACAATCTTGCCGTTTAAACAACTTACGTGGAGAAGACTTTTTTCTATGAAACACTATCATTTCGGAAAACGTTAAAGTTGTCACGGTTATACGTTGCTTGCAAACGCGTTATCTGTTCTTAACCGGTGCCGTCTGTCCACCTGTTGTCGCTTATAAGTTTGCACGACGAGACGGAGGCGAAACGCTGAGTATTTGACTGCTTATATTTTCAAATTTGTGATGTTAAGACGTGAATAACCAGATTAGTATTAACAGTGCATTTTGAAGATCGGGGATTATCAAACATACGCCAACAATCACATATTTTTATGATCAAAAATAAGAAATGGCAAAATGCGGTGTGCTGATATAATGCAGGTTTACGTGTGTATTTACGTGTCCGTAGAGGTATTTTGCGTAACGTAAGCGTAATGATCAGCCTCATTGAAAGTATGGATTTCCTATAGTTTGGAAACTGTATATTAAATATCCTTAACGGGTAGACCCAAATGCTTTTGATGACAAAACTAGAAGAAACTCGTTTCAGAAAGGCATGTGTTGTGGGGTGTGTTTGTGTGCTCTATTACTCATTATATGCTAATAGTATTCATTTTACATTGATCAAATAAAAAAAAACTTTGGCGTGACATTCGTGGTAATGAGCGGATTACGATATCGCCAAACTACGGACGGATTCCACAATATTCATACCCAGTAAGGTCATAGTATAGAATGGGGGCTAGACACCATTTACGACTGATTGTTGCCACAGCTGTTTATAATCTGGAAGGAACGATAACCTATACTTAGAAAACAAACTTAATTTCGTATTAAACCTGCAGTTGTTACTTGAACATACACTACTTTACAGTGCATGTTTTGTCCCTGGTTTAGTAATAGCACTAAATAATGTTCCACGGTCTTCATAGATTAGCATTTTACACCAAACCCACACATGTGCTCTCTTTCCGGTTTAGTAATTCGCCTTTTGGGGAACAATATATCTGGTGCGTCACCAAAAACCATTAAATACCGTTTATTATAGCCGTCGCGTGGTCTTTTGTTTTTCTTTCACATTTTGTATTTTTAACTTTTATGTGTTGTAAGCTCTTATAGGACATTCATACACAGATGTCATCATATCAGTAATCTGGAGGCGGCAATATATGCATATTTATTTATTTATATTTATATCCTATATAGTAATCTAAACTTCTCGTGAAATGTAGATTTATCGCACAGAGAGGGACAGTAAAATCCAAACAAGTACTTTTGTAGTAAAAACATAATAACGCACAAATCACTGTATTAATCATTTAAGTTGAATTACGCAAGCACTTAAGTCACCACATGCTAAAGAACTTTGTCCAGATTGATGGCGTAGATAAGTTAACAGACAATAAATCAGATTTAGTCATTTTTAAAGAAAACATTTTGGAAACCTACTTGAGCATGCAATTTTTAAGTATGCTATCCATGAGATGCATAGTACTATAGCACTTAACTGTACATAAGGCACCTTTTAAATATACATTTCTGCATTTTGCTTGTAGATATTGCAAGCTATTGTATACAAGACATCAGTTTAAGGCTATATATACCTGTTCCTGAAATAAAGTGGACAGAGCCTCTATGTGTAATAGGCCAGGTTGTTCTTATTAAGGTCAATGTAGTTTAAAATTTCCTCATACTGAAATTAAATGCTAAATATCAGCTATAGTTTTACATAGTGATATTTTTGTAATTATTGTTGAACTTCTAAAATGTTATGTGATGACTTTTCATGGCATTCATGTGTAATTATTTTTGAACATTTAAAAGAGTTTTTACATATCATTTTTTGTAATTTACCAGATTTATTTTATGGTAATAGGTGACTGCTCTACCTACACAGCTGTGGCATGCCAGTGTATCTGAGCATAACATTCTCTTGGAAAACCCATTCTTTAAATGGCAGGTCATGACGGAAATGGGCTGTTTATGGCGGTTTTTCCACACTTATTATTCCTCCTAGGTGGAATGCCCAAGGTCATATTGTATCTTTCCACACCATTTGGTGTATAATTACTGTTTGTTTTGAATGAGGCATTTGCATCTTGACCTCTAATGACCGAAATGCACTGTGCCTTGATGGAGTTTTCTTACACATAAAAAAGCTGTGCATGTCAACTTGCATTCAGATCAGCTAAAGCAGTGTCTGCTCATTTTTAATAATATAGGCTAGTTTTGATTTGCGAATAGTACGGCACTGTAGGAGTATGTAAGTCTACTCAAACAAAAACATCAAGATTTAGTTTAAGACTGAATTAGTTCGGTTATGATCTAGCAATTTACACAAGTTTCCTGACCTACAGCATGTTAGAACTGACAGCTTGGCAAGAGGATGTTTCTATAGTACACTAATAACACTTAGGTTTGTTTAGCTATTGAAAAAAAAACACTGTTGGTGTTCATGATTTTCATCTGTTGTTCTGTTATATTGTTGTATTTGTTATCACAGGGTTCCCAGTTTAGTTTAATTATTACAGAATGCATATTAGGATTGTCTGGAGGCGTTTGGGTTAGCCTGGCTAACGTATCAACTAAGTAATGGAAAAAAACCAGTTCACATAGCGTGCCCTTCCATATACCTTCTGACCAAATTTTGACTTCAGCAGAGGTACTGAGAAGTTTTGCAGCAATTGTGATGAAATAAGCATTTTTTCTGTCATGCTTAAACAAGTTTAGCCTATGCAAACAGCCTCAGTGTCACACAGGTGTAACAAATTTAGATCAGTTTCAAACAAGCTGTATTTCTGAATTACACTTCCTCCTGAAGGAAAATATTACAAAACAAAGTCAAAACACAAAAGCATGTAATGTGCTGTGCAGCCTGTGTGATATAACGTAGTTTCAAATAACTTCCACATAAGTGTAATGTTAATTTGCCTCTGGATAAAAATAGTCATGATGCAGATACTAACAGTGAAATTGTGGAAAACAATATATGTTGCCAAGGTACGTGATGTAATTCCACAGTAGTAGAGCTTCACTGTGTAGAAATTTCTGTTAAATGTGTCTGAAGGTTTGTAAGTATTCCTTTAAACTGTCCCCTGTTAAATTTGTCCTGCAGTAACATCAGCAGCACAGATGGATGTCATGGCATTCAGTATGACTCATAATGGTTTTTATCCACATTACATTTTGGGCTGTAATTATTTTTAGAGTCTTTGTAGATCTTTCTTTGTCTATAGGCTGGTAGATGATAATTATGTGCAACATACCCGTGACTGTTACTCTGAATATCAAGCTATGGAAGTTCATTTGAACTTTGACCTCATTTCATTAAAAATGCATTTCCATTTGCATCCTGCCAAGTTAATAATTACAGTATGTTGTTGTTCCATCACTGTAGGCAAAGTACTTATTTGCATAGAATGAAAATACAAAATACAAATGGTGTTACTGTTTGAGAGTCACATCTTCATAGAAACTACAATTGCCATGCTTAGGGAATTATGTAATTGCTCTACTTGAGCGATATACTTTATGCTTTGCGTTGTTTTAACTAGGTATGCAAATGTATATCAGGGTAAAAGCAAGACACGGAAATGTAGAAATTTGTAGATAAAAATATATAAAAATCAAAGTTTGTGTTTACAGTTTACAAATTTATGCAGAATTCTGAATTTCCTCCAAATTTGTATATCAAAAATAAGAATGATAGTGTATTATTTGATATAAAATGTGTAAATGAAAATGTCTTATGTTTAAGTACTATTAAATTTAAATACCTATGAAAATTTTATGTCTTCTGTTATTAATCAGTATAAAATGATTGAGTTCAATGTCAGTGGAATCTTTTTATATACATGCACATAAATGCACATACACTAGAGATCAGAAATAAACATAACTCAGTAAAAACCTGTTAAAATGATTTGAAACTCACTTATTTTTCTCTCCTGACATTCTCTACAGACCTCAATCTATGCCTTTATCATCAATGGCTTAATTAGCTTGTCCACTGGCTGTCTGCTCATTCTCATCGTGGCTTTCCATATTAAGGACATCCGGGTGAGTCACCGTGGTTCCCTTATTTATGGATTTATTTGTAGCTGGTCAAATGTCAGCAGGAACTCCATCTTAAACTGCTTTGCCGTGGCTGCAAAATTCTGTAGTGGAATTTGAAGGATAGGAAGGGTGATTTGCTAGGTCAGTATGTCTTTCCTTTGTGTATTGAGATTGCAGTGAAAGGAGAAACCACACAAAACCACACGAGGACACATACCCTTACCCACATGCTGAGTCATCAGAATCATGTTGAATACTATTACACCCAGCACCCATGATGCATTTTGGTCATACATTAAGGGGTAGCCTCAGCTCAGCAACCAATGCCTAATTTTGGATCTTACTATATAATTATCCAGTGCCTCAGCTGATTCTGAAAATATACAATATTTTAATGCTCACAATTTGTAACTATAAATGATGATCATGCTATATTTAAAAACATGGGATCTTGAAAAAATGGCGACCTGGGGAAAGTGTAACTAGGAGTCACAGTACCAGTCATTGCAATGGGCTGTATCGCTATATGCATTGAAGAGAGGCAAGCTGCGGTTAGGTGCCCTGCAAGTGCTGCAAAGCCAGTACAAGAGAGTGTATACTTGGGCAGTCTGGCTAGCTGGCCTGGTGGGGCTGAACGTGAATAAGTTGCGCAAGTGTGTGAAGAGATAAGTACTAGGGTGCAGTAGACTTGTGTATCATGGCCAAGGCAAAGACTATGGCAAGTGTATTAGGATACAAGAAAAAAATCTTGTTTTATGCGAACACTCCTCATATGCAATTGAACATGCTAGTGATTTATGACTGAAGATGAAAAATGAAGAATAAACTGAAAAGTAACAGTAAAAATTAAGAAAAATGTGCAGTGTGCCCTGTTTCTTAAGATATGTGCTAGAATCACTCCCTCCCTGTCGTGATTGAGGTGGCAGAAATTTACCTCATACCTTTTGAGTTTCAAAACATGTGTTCCTCAGAGCAGAGGCTGTCATTGTGCTATCTGCTGTAACATCGGCCTCCTCTTCACTTGGACACTAGTCTGGATTCCCAGGGTGCTCATAAAGCATGTTTGAACACTGGCCTAGGCTGCTTCATCATGGGCTTAGAGTTATACTTTCAAACAATTTTCAGCAACAGCTACACTTTTGTGATTACTTTTGTCATGAGCAGCACCTTTACATTCTTCAGAGCAAATGGATTGTAAAGAAGCTTTCAAAAATTAACAGCATTTTTTGTTACTTGCTGAGCTGTCTCTGAAAAAAATATTGGACATATATGTACACTTTGCTTTTTTTTTTAAAAAAAATAACAGTTGATCCTGAGGCAATTTTGATCATTTTTGACTGAACAGCTACAGGCCTGTGTGAAAGCTAATGGACGACACTTTGAAAATTTGCTCTAACTGTATGACTTGTTTTGTCAGCGGTGTTACCTGACTTTTCTGTCTGATTTTGATGTTTATCATTGTGAACATCAGTCAGATTTGTTGCTTGTGTTACAAGGTACAGTAGGAACACGTAAAACAGGCGTGGTGGGAAATAAAACACGTTCTTAAGGTGTATTTCTGACAGAAATGATCAAAATTAGCTCAGGATAAACAGTGTAAGAATAAATAGAGAATAAGAATAAAAAGATTTTATTGTTTTTTTGAAGCAGTGTACACATCATATATTGCACGTCTGGCACAATTTTTCTCAAATTGAAATGTAAAAATTTCAGATCTGCTTCCATAGATTACATGACAGTAAAAGGTAAGAAATAATTGTGTTTAATGTGCAAATATTATGATCTAGGGATGTGATACTGATATAAGAGATCCCAGGCATACTAAGACCTCGTGCTGATATTGGGACAAGAAAAACACTGCCAGTTTTCAGAAATTCTGTGTTCTTGCTAAGCAGTGTATGAAACATCTTTGTTGTCCGTTCCATAAACATGAATAATATGGTTTTTATTTTTGTCAAAGGCATTTATAATTAAACCTGCTGTACTCTTTTTCTACTAAATGAACCTGCTAACTCAGCAACTATTTTCGCGCATTATGTGTCCTTTCACCCCAGACCTGGTCTTCTGCTGATAACACTTTTGACTGTAGTATCATGGGATTATTGAGAATATTATCATGCAGACATTTAAAACTTCCCTGATCTTTGTGGAGCATGAAATTAGAAAGTTCTCTAGTTATGGTCACTCTAGTATAATTTAGTTAAGTTTTTAAATAGCGTTTCAAAAGGTCCTTATTAAAGTTATGAACTTGAGTTCATTATAATTTGTATCTCTAGTGGTTTGTGAAAGTCAATGTGTGTCGAGCTTTCTTCACCATTTTACTGAGAGCCGCATAACTGACCCCTGATCTCTGCCTCCCTAACTTCCCTCAGCTTTTCATGATTGACCACAACCAGGTGGACTGGCGAATTGCTATGACAACTCAGCGAGTGCTGGGCATCTCCTTGGAGCTGGTGGTATGTGCTATCCACCCTATTGCCACCTACTGGCTGTCCAGCGTGGATGCCTCCATGCAAGGCAAAGATGAAGATGGAGGAAGTGATCAGGGCACAGGCGGCAACTTCTCCTCTCCTCTTTGCTCTTCAGCGCAACATAGGGAAGCTCTCTTGGACTCAGAGGTGCTGCTATCATCCCTGATGTTTCTACGGCTGTACCTGGTGCACAGAGCCATCCTCCTGCACAGCAAGGTGCTCTTGAGTGCCTCCTACAGGAGCATTGGCTCACTGAACAACATCAATTTCACATTCCGCTTTGTACTCAAGGTTCTGATGAACAAATATCCCGGCCGCACCCTGCTCTTTTTCATCCTTTGTTTCTGGCTGACGGCATCATGGCTGCTCACGCTGTGCGAGAGGTACAGGCAGAAGCCAAATACCATATTATTTACCTAGACCACACCACAGCAGAAGGAGGCACCCACATTTAAAAAATGAATATTTTAGCTTTGTTTGTCAAAGTTTTTTGCATTTCTTGAATTTCTATGTATACACCATTTTCCAGTAGAGTACCCTGGAGTGCAGGTCTACTATACATGCTAAAACAAAATATTCTGTTGTCCTGGTCTGTTTATTTGTGCAGTGTACATGTGTTGTCAACTATGTTTATTACATAAATTCCAGTGCTTTGAAATTTTGGCAGTATTTATAAATCAATAAAATTATATGGATTGATAAATACTTAACAAATAATTGTATTTGATATAGTATGTTTTTACAAACAGGTCAGAAAGCACCCTAAAAGTGATATTCTAGAGTAAAACGATGAACATTTAAGGAAAAATGATTGTGCATTTCTCTTGTGAGGAGTGATGGGGAACATGATAAACCACAATGCAAAATTAATTATAATTGAATATCAGTGAAAGACAGATGGGGATTGTTGAGGGGTGGTCGTGGTTGGATGGTCTTAAGCTGGGAGATGGAATGAGAGTATTAGTCCACTTTTTATGGATTAAGTATAATGAAAAATTCTGTATTAGGGCTTGGAAGATAAACCGTGATAGTCAAGACAAAAAATAACCGTTCACTTTCTGTTAGTTTCATTATACCCAAGCTCTTATCGTATATTAACGTCTTTTTTTAGTCTCACACCTTGAAAAACATCCTGTTCTAAAACCACTGTACTACTATCACCAGTGCCTACAGGTAAAAGCAGTGGTCAGTCAGTGCCTTTATCCTGTCTGTCTCTTCTGCACAGGCAGATCCAGGTGTCTACTGGTCGCATGGACACTGCACTGTGGCTCGTCGCCATTACATTCCTCACCGTGGGATATGGAGACGTGTCCCCGAAAACAAGCTGTGGGAAAATGGTGTGCCTTTTCGCTGGAGTCATGGTAATTCATTGACGACGAGGAGCAGCATAATCATGATGCTTGGGTGGGGAGGCTTGTGCTTCACATTTAAAAATGTCCAAAATAGCCAGAAACAGTCACTTTGGATGTGATGGCATATTCATAAAATGAACTACAATTTTCTAATACATCAAACATTTTTAATAAAATTTGCTGTGTGTTGTTGCTGTGAAGTTGTGACTGTCGAAGCTGTTATTCGGCAAAGTGTACGCCTACCAGTTAGATGTGATACTATGATCAGCATTTATTACAATAGCCCTGCTTAGCTGAGTGTTGATCAAGGCAGCTATTTAAACATCACATGTGAGGTGTTTATGAAAAGGTTTTCAACCAAAAGCAATAGCAGTCTATACCAGGGTGTTATTTGGTATAGCTGCCAGTAACTCTGATAAACGGTTTATCTTAGGGAAGTATCTAATTCCTTCTATTGTAAGAAAAAAATGGAAAAAGAGGCAAAATTATTTTGACCAACTATTTCCAAAAGCAAATAGCATGAGAAAAATTTTAAGTAATTATTCCTGATATATTTCTAAGATAGCATATTTTGTTTTAATAACTCCACTGGCCCTTTGTCAAACCTTTCATAATAAGGACTAAACAAAAGAAGCAGGTCCCACTGGAGCATTGGGTTTTTTGAGCCTGAAAGGTCATCAACACTTTGCACGTTGGGGAGATTAGGCTAGGAGGTTGTGAGTTGTGGAATGGGTGGGAAGGTTTCAAATATGTACTACAGGTTGTAGTTAGAGATAACAGGGACTGTTTTGGGTGGGTGGTGGGTAGGATGGGGACTGGAAGTGGGGGCTTATTTGCACTTCCGGGCTGCCTGCATCCCCGCCGGAATTCTTTCCGTACCCTGCTCTGTCGTTTCTGATGGAGCTGATAACCCATGCGACTCACAGTATCACAAAGGGTGTGAGCCAAGCAAAGATGCCTCCCTACCACAGTGGAAAATATGCCTTCACTCCTCTTTCTCTCCTTCTGTTTTTATAAGCTTTCCCGTTTTTTAAGAGAAACTTTCCACCATTCCCATTTTTAAGTGGCACTTAAACACTTGGCAGTGTTTCAGAAAAAGCACGTGCCAACCTGTGCCCATGAATTATAAAAAATTTCGTATTCCCCATTGAATCAGCTCATAGTCACAGACTTTTGAGTTTTCTAGTTAAAACTGAATCTCGTTTTCTTTCACAGTATCTAATATCACCAATAAATTATGCTCTCAGTTGTGGGGATTCTTATAAGCATTGTCCAGCTTTTCTGAATGATTTAGCCAGTAAAGGAGCTTATTTAGAATAAGCAGGCCAAAAACTGCCAGTTCAATATGGTTTTGTGTCCTTAGAGATATGTGATTAGGAGTCAATGGGTAGTGAAATATTTACTTCCCATTTTGGTGCAAAATGGCTAGCTGAGATGTCAGTTTGAAGAGTGCAGATGTTTTCTTCAGATTTCCTGAAACAGTTGGAGGGTGTTACACAGTATCATGTAAACTGTACATTGAATTTTACTGACATGTGTGGAACTGTGGTAACAAAAAACAAAAAGGAAGCAGCATCTGATAGCCAGGGTGATCAAAACTTGTGAAAATGAACCATACACGTTTGGTTGTTAATCACACCCTATTTTTTCTCTTTTTATCTTTTACTTGTGCACAAAAAAAGGAGTACAAGGTAATATTCTTATTTAGTTCCTCTGCATGTGCCAGTATTGTTACATACTGAAATTCAGGTTGAACCAGACTGTGGTTTCAATACAACAGATTAGACCATTTTCTGACAATGAAGTGAACAGCAATATTTTATTCCTCCAAAATTATCAATTATCAATTATCAAAGTACTGTATGTGGCAATAGCAGCAGGATAACACCTCTGATGACTCTTTTGGAATAAGCAGTCATAAATGATGGATGGATGGATCTACCTTTTTGGTATTATTGTTATGGATTACAATATGTACAAATACATTAGTATAAGCTTTACTTATTTAAAACTATATAACTGTTGGAGGGAGAATCAGTTGACCATCGTAGTTTCAATGAAGCTCCCTGTGTGTATGGATATAGTACATAAGTATATTGGTGTGTTCTGTTTTTGTTACACCGGTAACCAGACCATGGCCACTTAATATCTGCATGGCAAAGTGCTCGTGTGTGCAGCCGTTTCCTTTGATGTGTTTTTAATTTTCTGTTTCTATTCCCCCTGCAAAATCCATCCCCTCATTCCCTGAAAAGTGAACCCTGCCAGTATACTGTATGTCTGTCGCGAAACCTGGGCAGTAAATGTCTGTCACGGTTCTTTTCACAATCATACACAAACTTTCTGCAAAAACAATATGTTATTAAGATCAGTCTACAGTATGTATTAATGGTTTCAGGTTTAAGTATTGTAATGCATTTGCCACAATTACTGAAGTTGTATTTCTTGCTTAGAATCAGAATTTCATCTATTCCTCTGTTTAAGGGAAGGAAACACTACAAATATACAAAGTGAGTTTGCTTGAGCAAAGGGCAAGCAGTCAGTTTCTCATACTTAGTACTCTAAGAACCGAAATCAATGGGCATTTAAACAGCTGTTAGAGTGATACAAGTGCATTGCGAAACATCTGGACAGATCAGTGTACTTTTCTAACAGCTTACTTTATGTCAATGCCATGTGACCGTTCGTTCGTTATTGTCAAACATACAGATGCAAGTCACTTAAATATCTCTAAGTCGTTTTGAACCATGCTGTGAATGAACAGACCACCTATTTGTTTTCCAGCACATCCCTACAATAATAGAATAAATACAGCTAGGTTTTTAACAACTGAAAAATTTATGAAAAAAATACATGCAAAATACATGTTTTTTTCAGTACTTCCTTTGGTGTATTGATATTAGATTTACACATACATTAGAATATTCTTTATATTTTGAGATAATATGAAAAAAAATAAAATGTGTAGTGTATGTTTAATGTGCATAAATTATTTTAGTAAGAAAGTAAAGCATGCTATGAAATATGGCCCAATGAGACATACCAGAGGTGCTACCTTTCAATGAGTGATGAGGTAAAGTTTACACACAAAGAAATGGTGTGCCTCACTTGTTATAACTGTAGGTTTGACAATTTGAAGAAGATTACAATGTTGACATTAAGCGTGTGTTTTAAAATTGGGTTATTTATGTCAGCCTAAGTGCTGTTTCTGTGTATTTGTCTTCAGGGAGTGGCCTGCACTGCCATGCTGGTCGCAGTCATGACCAAGAAGTTGGCATTGAACAAAGGGGAGAAGCATGTGCATTACTTTATGATGGACATCCAGATCTCCAAACGGGTGAGATGTGTTTTTACATAACTACAATGAACCTTCTACTGTAAAGGTTTCTTTGCTGCTAACTTAGGAGAATGCTCAGCAATAACCACAAAACACAATAACCCAAAAATCCAGCTAAGAAATGCTTTAGTTGCCAGAAAATAATGGTCAAATTGAAGTATGTTTGCACACAATGGCCATTTCTTAGTAAATGTAAATGAGAAAGTGAGTAAGCAGCAATATTTTCTGCGTAGTAGACGTGTTATGCTTACGAGTCTTTTTAGAATTAAAAATGGTTTTTTTTTCTTTAAAAATGGCAATATAAAGGGTTGACTAGTGTGGGAAAAAGAAGAGGGGCTTTGGTTGACACAATGTCTAAAAACTGTAGAAAAGCGGAAACAGTAGTGTCTATGTCAGGAAAAAGACTTGTATCAGTTCTGGACCAAGTTGGGTTCAGGAAACTGCAGGCATTGGCAGGTTCATGTTTGTGCGTGTATGTGTGCGTGCGCGTGTGTGTTTGCTGTGTAGTGGTAAGAGACGAGGAGGTGGGGGCACGCTGCATTGCGCTCTCCGACAGGATCCATCTGTTTGCTTATCTCGAGGAAGGAGGAGCAGACTGGAAATTAATGTGCATTGTGAAAGATGCTATCATATTTTCCATCGGTGAAAATAGAAGTGAGCCCCAGGTTACAGACCAAAACCTGAAATGTTATTATTCATTCCATAAGTGCGATTAGACATGCGAAATAAGGATTGTTGCCTGGATAAGGACACATATGGTATACAGGTGATGTCTGATGCAGCAAGGCACCGTAACTGCATTTCTGTGTATTTCAACCCTGCGCCCGTTAGTGTTGACATCAGAATGCGCCTGCACAGACCCTACCCTCCACCTTTTAGCCTGCTGTCAGAATGAGTCCATGAAACTGTTAAACTGTTGACTGACTTCCTGTGTCATGCAGAACTGACTTACTCTGAAGCTGTTTACAAAAAAATTTCCAGAGGTTCATTTTACCATGTAGGACCTTATCATGCATAGCGTTACCATGTTCTAACAAAAATATCCTAATGTTTAATTGCATTATGCTGCACCTTGAGCAGCAGTGTGTTTGTGGGAGATAGTCGCCTGGCTTCTCTTTGATGTCGTTGGGGGAAGAGCAGTAACTGTCATGATGCAGCATTTCCTCTCTGATCGCAGTCACATCCTGCCACTGGGCACATCCTTTTGTACGCATCCCCATTACCGCTGTCTTTGATTTACACTGACGGAAATAAGGGAAGACATCTGGAATAATACTCATATTAATATATCATTCTGAGTAACACTGGGAAGTAGATACATTAATAGAAATGAAACAATAGTGGTAGAGGTATAAAAATATCTACCGCCTGTGTATAACAGAATTCGCACAAAATGAATCCCAGTTGAGTAATTTTATTATTATAGTACACTCTTATACCTTTATGACTGATGTGTTTTTTTCATATGTGATAACTGGCCTGCTTATGGGATCTGAACGCTCCTGCAGAGGAGACAGTTTCTGCGGCGTCATAGTGCAGAGCCAATGACAATACTAATCAATGTCTTTTTGCGGCAGATCCGGCATGCGGCAGCCAATGTGCTGCGAGAGTGCTGGCTGCTGCACCGCGCTGACACTTGCAGGAGGGACAGCGGCGAGCACCGGCGGCAACAGAGGCATCTTCTAGAAGCCATTCGAGTGTAAGTGCTGCAAAGATGGTGTTTTTCTCCTGGAGGAATCTGACTCCTGGAATTCTAGAAGTCATAATCTATCCCTGTTAAAAGATTAACCTTATTACTGCACTGAAAACTGAGGTCAATATTTTGTGCAGTGTATATTCTTGTAATTAGTTATAGTGGATCAACTGGTTTGAACTTGGCTATACTGCCTGACTAAAATGAAACAACATAAAGATTATTAACAAGTTTGATGGTACACTCAGTGACTTTGCAAAATACCATAGCTATTTCCACATCCTAGTTCTTATAATATCGCTACTGTTTTACATCGTTAGTAAATTAGAGTTTGAATTTATCAGTAAATAGAGCCTAATATGAAATACTTCTTGTTTATGTACTACTTTGGGTTTTTGATATATTCAGGTAATGTTAAGACAAAGGTGAACCATTTCACATGTTCTAACTCATTTTGATTACATATCACAGCCATTTTGAGTTAACTTTTGTCATAAACGTATTTCACTGTATTCACATCAAAGTGGTTTACTCTATGATGCCAGTGGTTTAATCCTTGGAGTGCCGTAGTTCCAAAACTTTTCTCCCAGCCCCACTTTTGTAGATAAGATGATCTTCGAACTCGATATCCTGGATAGGCTAACATTACACGTTAACCTGTCATGTGCTTCACAGTTTGGGAACCTCTGGATTAATGTACGATGTTATCTGCAAGCTCTGATCATAGCTGAGTAATTAATGATGTGCTTCTCTAAAAAATAAAGAAGTTTTCAGGCCTAGTTGAAAATGGCTCAAAAATCCAGGCAGGTTAACGGCTTAAATAAAGGTTGATGTTGCCAGCAATGGCTCCCGTTCCTACATCAGTCATGGTAGAGACAAACATAAATCCAAGAAATTCTTGTAATTGCAGTTTATTTCCTCTCGTATGTAGGATGATTTCCAGTTTGTGCTTCACAGCTTGTGCTTCTACCTTTCTGCAGGGGAGGGGGACAAGCA
>JAACJT020000110.1:2419467-2443086 GCA_009936485.2 Gymnarchus niloticus | reverse complement strand
GTTTAAATAAAATAGAGAAGGCAAATTAGGCTACTTCCAGGTTGCCAAAGCTTAGAACACAGAATGCTTAGACAGGTAGTTCACTTGTTGTTAAACTTTATTTATACAACAAAGTGTAAAATAGAAAGTCAAAATAAAGTTCATTGTTTAATTAAAGGGTGATATGTTTTTATTTTCTACTTAAATATAAAAATACCGAAACCGTACCGTTACCGTGGTCCCAATACCGTGACACATACCGAACCGGCGGAAAAACTGTACCGTTATATCCCTAAATGACATCTTCTCCGGAGGACCCTGTTTTCCTGGGATAGGCTTTATGCTTACGGCAAACCTGTATGGAATTTGAAAAATGGTTTGGATTTATGGTTGAAATCAGTGCAAAGTAAGCACAAGTATTTAAGTAGATTGGAGTCAATAGATTGAAACCCTCTGGTACAACTCAGGGTTCACTGTGGTACATGGCATTCTCTCCTTGTGCTTCTTCTCTCTCACTTCCTCTTAGGAACACAGCAATCAATCGGAGAACTGATAATTGCTCCATTCCAGTGGGTGGTGCTAGAACACAAGTAAGAGAAAAGTGGATTTACTAATTTAGTGGGGAAAGGACTCCCCTTTCTGCTACTAGCCTCAGGGAACATGCTTAGCCTATGTAGATTTCATTTCATTTCATTTTCACTTGCGTATGGAATTTTATAGGGGATGGCTGGTCTTTTCTATAGGACCTAGGATTTTTGGATATCTGTATGGAGCCAGGGGAAAGGCATAGAATTTTCTTGTGTTTAGTTTTGTTCATGTTAACCGGTAACCCATCTTTTGCTTCCTTTTCAGCAAAAATCTTCCACCTGAGGAACAGAAGCACATGTGCTTGTGTGTACCAAACACAGTCACAGTTGTCGGGGCGTTGATGGGTTTGGTCTTGGAAAGTTGGCTTTTTTTTTTTTTAAATCTCTGCATGCACATACAGGCAAATGATTGAGAGTATTGGGAGATGAATGTAAAAAAAAAAAAAATTGTAGGTGTTCTTCTGAATAGACAATTACCATTTTAACCTTCAGTGTTTCATCTGAACATATTTTATCAGACATACGCTTGACAACTGGGTGACAGGTATCAATTTCACGAAGCTGCAAGATATTGTAAATTTGGAACGTCACAAAATCTCAGTATACTGTACAAATATCCACACAGGAAGGTAGTCATTTCAAATGAGGAATTCACTAGATTATCACAATAATGAACAGGACTTAAAAAATGTAAAATTTTACTGTAAATGTCAAGGAAGAAAGACCAAAACTTGGCTTAATAGCAACATGCCGGACTCAGCTTTCCAACTTGAGGGGCTGCTTCTTTTCCAAGCTGACAAGAATCAGCTGTCAGGAAAATCTTGAGGAGGTGGACTCTGCATATATATCAACAAAGGTTGGTGTACAAACTGTTCCTTGGTTAGCAGCTATTGCTCTGAGGTGGTAGAACACCTAATAGTAAAATGCAGACCACATTACCTGTTGCAAGAGTTTACAGCTGTGTTTATAGTCGCTGTTTACATCCCCCCGAGTGCTAATGCTAATGACACGCTGAGGGAGCTTCATGACAGCATTAGCTCACTTCAAGACAAGCACCCGGGGGCACTCTACGTGATTGCAGGAGACTTCAACCATGTTAAACTGACAGACACTTTACCAAAGCTTCACCAGCATATCAACTTTGCCACCCAAGGGGTGAACAAGTTTGACAGTGTGTACACAAACAGGAAGGGGACATATAAAGCCACCCCCACCTTGGTCTCTCTGACCACATCTTCATTTTGCTAGTCCTTGCATATTGCCCTGTGCTTCAGTCCAGGAAGCCAATACAAAAGATCATCACTGTGTGACCTACTGACGCTGCTCCTATGCTTCAGGACTGTTTCAAATGCAGTGACTGGCAGATATTCAAAGAGGCGGCAACAACCGAGGGAGATGTGGACATTGAGGAGTTTGTGCTAACAGTCAGAAGTTATATCAGCAAGTGCATTGAGGATGTTACTGTCACCAGAACAATCATCATACACCACAACCAGAAACCCTGGCTGAATGCAGAGGTCCGTTCACTACTGAAAGCTCATAACTCTGCTTTCAGGTCTGGAGAAGCAGCCGCACTCAGGGCAGCAAGAAAGAAACTGGTGGTAGGAATAAAGAGAGCAAAAAACAATTACTCAAAATTCAGGGTCATTTTTCTACCAAAAACCCCAGGAGCATGTGGAAAGGCCTCAAGAGCATCACAGACTATAACAACAAAAAGGCAGAGTGCCCCACTGACTCATCTCTACCTGAAGCTCTAAATACCTTCTACGCCCGTTTTGAGAAATCAAACACCGCTTCCACTGCCATACTGACCCTCCATCAGATAAGCTGCCCCTCACCGTGTCAGCAGCAGATGCAAGGAGGTCCCTGTTGAAGGTTAACCCCTGTAAAGTTGCAGGCCCAGATAAGATCCCAGGCAGGGCCTTGAAGGACTGCGCTCACTAGCTAACAGAGGTGCTGACATATTTTTAACACCTCACTGTCCCAGGCATCTATAACATGCCTTAAGACTTCTATTATCATTCCAGAGCTCCACAGTGTCTTGCTTGAATGACTACTGTCCGGGGGCACTCGTCTATAATCAAAGTGCTTTGAGAGGCTGGTAATGGCAGCGATAAAAATGAGCATCCACGTAACAGTGGACCCCCATCAATATGCATATAGTAAGAACCACTCCGCTGCTGCTGCCATTTCTTCTGTGATTCATCTGGCTCTCACTCACCTGGAAAAGGAGGACTCCTTCGTCAGATTACGCTTCCTGGACTTCAGCTCCGCCTTTAACACCATCATCCCCCAAATACTGGTGAACGAACTGTCACTGCTTGGACTTAGATCAGCAGTTTGCAACTGGATTTTAGACTTTATAACAAACAGGCTCCAGTCTGTCAGAATCCACAGCATTACATCTTCTACCATCATTCTCAACACCGACTTCCCCCATGGATGCGTCCTGAGCCCCCTACTGTATACTCAGTGAGATATGTAGTCATAGATCAGCAATCTAAACAACCACATACTGAAATTCTCAGATGACACAGCAGTGGTAGGACTTGTCACTCATAACAATGAGTCAGCATACAAGATAAAAGTGGCTAAACTGGTGGCTTGGTGTAAAGACAACAACCTCAGCATCAATGTTAAGAAAAGTAAGGAAATGATTGTGGATTTTCAGCAGACTGGCACTCTCCCTCCCCTTCCCCTCTACATCAATGAAAAAGAGGTTGAAATTGTCTCCTACTTCAAACACTTGGGGGTACACATCACAAATTAGCTCTCTTGGAGCTACAACACAGCCTGTCTTGTAAAGCAAGCCCACCAGTGCCTCAACTTCTTGAGGAGGCTGAAGTGGGCTGGTCTGTGCCGCTCTATCCTCACCTCCTTTTACAGATGTGTGGTAGAGAGCATCCTTACCTCCTGCATTACAGTGGTACAGCAGGTGCTCGGCCGCAGAGAGGAGAGCACTGCAGGAAGTGGTTAAGTCTGCTCAGCAGATCATCGGCAGCAGTCAACCCACCATCAAAGACATTTACACCAACAGGTGCAAATGCAAAGCCTCCTCCATTACGAAAGATGCCACGCACCCTGCATAAAGACTGTTTGCCCCCCTCCCGTCAGGCAGGGGATTACACAGCATACAGGCTAGCACCACCAGGCTGAGGAACAGCTTCTTCCTGGATACTACGAACACAACATCACTAAATCTGACTGTGCTGTACACTGTGACTTATACCGCATTTTACACTTGTCTCATGAACTAAAACTATCTGCTGCTACCTCGTTACTTGCTACTAATTACAGGGCATACTGCATTATCTCTTTTAGTTATTTTATGTTATTTCATTTATCTGTGGTACTTTTATGAGGTTATTTATGGGGTACTTTTCTTTTTAAAGAAGTTTAATGGGGTTATTGAGTGCACTGTTTAATCACCAGGACCTGAGTACTGAATTTAATTCCTGCATATGGATGTCAGAATGACAATAAAAGATCCTTGACCTCAAGTGCTGATATACCAAGAAAAAAAAAAAAAAAAGCCCTATAGTACTGCGCAAGTTTCAAAATACACTACACAGCAGACTTACACAATACACTAGAGTAACTTTAGTAATCAATGTAGTAATCAACGCTATACCCTCTCCACTTCCTAACAGCAAAGAAGTTTGAGTCGTTCTACCTGAATTGCTGGTTTCTAATAGCATTTTTATCTAAATCAGTTAAACTGACATGTCATACAAATTCTGATCTTCAAACATTTAAAATGGCTTTATAACAGATATTAGGTTCAAAAATCAACTGAAATGGAACGGTATGTATGACATACCAAACTTGCAAAATAGCCTGTAACAAAGACGTTAAGGAATTAGCTAAACGGAATAGTATGACTAGCTAATTCCTTAACGTCTTTGTTACAGACATGCTTTATTTTACTTCCATCTTAAATGAAAGCAGGCTATTTTGCAAGTTTGGTATGTCATACATACCGTTCCATTTCAACATTATCATACTATGCCCTGTTAATGTATGAGTTACAGCTGTCAACAACAGTCCAGTGCCATTCAGATAAAACAAAAGGAGAGGCAAATTAATTTTATTAATACACAACTCAGTGTTAGGTCTACTTCTAGTAAAGGAAATGACTCGTTTGTGTGACAAAAGAGGTCTGCACTTGAGTTTTGCAGAACAGGCTTCAGATTTTTCCAGGAAAACTTCCATTTGCAACTTGGTCATTCCATTTCTCAACCTGAGAAAGCAGCAAACATAGTTGTCACTGACTAAATATGAACACACTACAAGCACTTCAGCATGATCACGATTGTGGATGCAGTAAATGAAGTACAAGGGCATTGCAAGGTTAAAAAAAAAAAAAAAAAGTGAGCAATAGTGTAATATTGGCCATTAATTACACGTGATTAACCAGATTCAAAAAAGAAAACTTAATACAAGTCTAGTAACATGCACTAACAAAGGGGGGGGGAGACAAAAGTGTATACATACCCAGCCCACGGGACAAAGACTTTTGTAGACCTTCTGGTACCACTCACAGGGGGTCACATCATGGCCTTTAGCAGACAGAGCTCTGTTACATCTATGGTAGTCTAGAAAAACACAGTTGAGGCTCAGCTGGACATAGACTTATGTGAAAAGGTCTTCAACAGACATGACTGATACAGTAAAATATCAACTGATTGTACCAACATAAAAGCACCTCATGACTCAAAAACACTTCTTTACAGCCATCAATATCAATTAACCACCTAGTAACAAGTACTGACAGAGGTGGCAAAACCAAATTAAACTTAGCTACAGGATATGGTTTCAAGTGCCCTTTAACTATTTACATATGCATGCTATAGAGCTGGCATGTAAAAAGCCAAAGTCTGGCCAAGTATATTTTTCCACCACCATGTGAAGTTACCTAGGAAGTTCTGGTAACAGTTGCGAGTCTGGTTAGTGTTAGGGAATCGGGCATCAAAAGGAGCAGTCTTGTAGTGCTGCAACTTCTCTTCCATCATATCCGACATCTTGTAGGTAGTCTAAATGAAAGGCAGCCAAGGAACCAGTAACTCAATAAGACACCACCTTCACGTCATCTATGCACATTTGTGAAAGCATACAGAATTACAGCCCATTCACATGTATAGCGCTCAAAGTTCCTCAGAAATATTTTGGGGTCAAGGAGTCACCATAATAAGGATTCTGTTCTTTTTTCACATCTCCATACTAGCAGTATGAATAAGACTGGAAAACAAGATGGAATTAGGTGCAATGCCAGTGGTTCCCACGTGGTTAAAGAAAGTAACTGACAACAACACACAGTAATCCCCCACCAACCCTCCCACCCTAACCCATAAAACGTTTCCCCCGTCACTGTTATCCGTACTAAGACGACAAGCCAGAAATTGGTACTTTAAGCTTAATTTCTACAATATTACGTACGAAAAACGACGATACAAACGCGAGAGCACAAGCTCATCTACAAATAGCACGCGCTTCTACAGTCAGTAGATCTGCACGATGGACTCTTTCAACTGCGCGTCTGTAACCAATTTATGTAAATGAGAATATGAAAATGGTTACAATTAACATTAAAACATTCACCGAGCTTGCTATGTTATATGCATATCTAGACAGTTCACGAAAAAAATATCCAGTGATAATCGCTAATTATTAAGAAAGTGAATTTTAGCGACCTGCGATTAAAAAAATCTTTTCTGTCGCATCCTGGATTAGGAAATGATATGAGTTCAAGGAATAGATCAAAAGTATTCAATAGAAACAGAGCACACATTCGGAGAGTACCGCCAACTGCTTTGTTAGAGGTCGCGACCGAGGAAAAATAGGTCATTTGTCAGTATCTAAAGCAATAATATGTTAGTAGCTAAACCAAAGTAGTATTAAAGTCGCCGATACACTAGTGAGTCATTATTAAACCGAACAAAAAAAAAAAAAATAGACATAGTTGGCTCGTTACGTCAACCTATATAACTAGCTATCTTTACACGAAAACGACCAAAAAAAGCAATCACCTACTATTTCCACAACTAAATAGCATATACAATACAATACAATACAATTCCTGCTAACATTAAATTATAATAAACCATTCTAATTTCATGACCTACCTTTTCTACCCAGGCCGATCAACCGAACGTCCTTACTACCACGGCTGCTTAAAAAAACAGTGACGAAATGCGCATGGCATGCTGGGATGCATGGTGACATAAGGGGTAGTACGTATACCAGAAAAAAGATATTAGTAGTTGTAGTAATAACGTTTATTCCTTACCTACCGATGCCTCTAAACCCACGTATAATTTCACTAATAAATAAGGAACTGAGAAACTTTTAACAAGATTGTTGGCCCCTAACCGGCGCAGTTGTGATGTCACAACCTTCCCATCATGCAAAGCGGCTCCGCCTTCTGTTTAATACTTCTCCATGGTAAAAGTGGGTAGTTGGAATAGAACGGATAGAAGGCGGAGTTCACGGTATTAGCCATAACTATTTCTGTCAAGCACCCGTTTTTTTAAAATCCCCCCCACATTGAAACCCCACACCTGCAATCTACTTGTTTTTGGTGAGACTTTTTGGCAGTTGTGCGTGTTTTGTATTTTTTGAAAGGATTGCATACCCAAGATTCAATAAACATAAAAATATGCGGCCTCAGTCTGTCTGCATTCTGTGATGGCTGTCAAAACGTTTTATTATGTAATAATTATGAGAGCACTATACATCCAGATTATTTTTAAAAGCCACTTTATTATTTTATATTCATTATTCCAGAAATAATAGGTGTGCAAACAGAATGGTCCTTGAATGTCTAGTAGGCATCACAAAACATCACAATGTTCAACAGCTATGTCATCCTGGGAGCAGACACAAGCTAACTGTAATGAACATCCAGCTTTGATCACAAAAAGCTGAAATAAGATCTTAGTGCAGGAACCAATACCGTCATACAACTAATCCTGAAGGCCAGTTTGCACACAATTCTGGTGAAGCTGGTGAAGTTCTTGATCGGCATGCAACTACTATTCTAACTACCTGCAAAATGTTTCTTTAAACAGGCAAAGCTACTGACGTAAATGGACCATTGTATTCTGAGATCTGAAACTGACAAGTTTGAAGTCTTCAGATATATATAACACTAACAACTGAATTAACTTCAAATAGATTGAACAACGTTAAACAATTAGTCTCATTTAAATTTATTTGTATAGTGTGTGAGTTACACTTTATGCAATCAGTTCATCAAAATATAACAAATAACAAAGAATTCATACCAGGGAGAAAGCTTTTCAACCTTACTTGTAACACAATGCCTTCTCCATTCTTTATGCAACCACATTAGCAACCCCCAACCAAAACATCCACTCCTAGTGGAAAATACCAAATAGTGAAAAACAATGACAGGTTGAAGACACCAAATAGCTTTTATGTGGCCATTCTTTGTGGCGTGAAGAATTAGGTGCCTAAAGACAACTGGCTGGGCTCACACTGTACATCCCTCACTTCCTGTCAAAGTGAATGATTTAGATAGCATGGTTAGCAGGTTTAGATAGCATGTTATTACAAAGAAATCACAATGACGTGACAATGACAATATCTCAGGTTTGCACCAGCTTCCAAAAACATCAAACATTAATGACATGTTCTTCTACTCAGAGCACTGAAAAGGGATATTGACATAACAACAGATTTTAAACAATGAAACGTTTGGTTTTAATTAAGGAAAGATATTAAGGAACCTTATTTTGTATTTTATTTATTCTTCTGTTTTCTTTCATATTGGACTTTGTCACTGTTTTCTTTTTCTATTAATGCAACAAAAGAGGTCTCAAAATCACTTTTTTATTAATCAATTGATTCAATTACAATAATTAAAATCCATCAAAACAGCACACACAATTTGATCATAAAGTCCACTGTGAAAATGAATACAGCAATAAAATAACAAAAACAGACTCTCTCTTATCTGTTATCTTTAAGAAATACAAGATGTCTGCCATAAAAGTAATTAAAATCAGACATACAAAACACATAATCAACTGATATAAATACAAGACAATTTTACTGTTGTCATCAACAATTAAAATTTCAAGATCTCAGAATCACTTAATGCTCCTCAGTCTATGACATTGCTAAACATTGGCAATATAGTGAAGTTTTATGCTGAGTTTTCGAGCCACAACATGAAGCATTATGGTAGATATTAATTAAGCCTACATTAAAGCAAATGTTAAATGGTAGTGCTTGATTAAATTCTCTGCACATATTTTTACACATTCTACATTAGTCATCCACCATAAAGGTCTGGAATTATCCTCCATTTTTTTATTCACTTAACACACAAATACATACTCTCATGCCTGCAACCAATCAAGCACCCCCATCTTACTCTCGTTCCTCCTCACAATTCCCCAAGCTCCCACATGTCAGTGGGAGGTATTGAGTGTTGCTGTCATAGCAAGTGGTGTGTTAATTGAATGTACTGATTTTTGATCCCTATATTGTGTTATCCAATTATTTGTTGCTTCTATATTTGAATTGATGGATTTCAATCATTTCATTGTTATTGTGATGTTACTGCTCTTGAACATGTGCTGTTTTGTCTATTTAAAAGTTTAACTGCTCATGATGTTGTGATGGATTTTAATTGTCGTATTGTCATTATTGTTTCTTTGTTATTGAATATATTTGTCAAAAAAAAAAGAAAAGAGAATTCTCTGGTTGCCTGTAGTATATATGATGGTGGTCTGTCCCTGATGTCTGTTTTTCTGGTTTGGGATTTGTTGTATTTGCCGACGTTTAGCCTTTTTGATTATGGACCCCTTTGCTTGTGTGACTTGCATTACGCCTGGAAGTTCAATGCCTGTTTTTCTGTATTACCCCATGTACTGATCCCAAGCCTATGTTTTGACCATTGTTCTGCATGACCAGTAAAGCACCTCCTCTCTCTGCAATTCATCCTGAGTGACCATTACACAGACACAGAGGAGGCATACAAAATGAAACACAGAATCCGTTCCTATCTTTTCCTATTCCCAACTTCCTGTCAAAGATAATGTCAGAGGGTCACAGGTGTCTTCCTTTGTTGCATTTCCTGTGACAAAGTATGTTCCTTATTTAGATTTTCAAGAAAAAATTATGTATCAAATAAAATGTATCTCAGAGGCATAAAAATGTGTTCAAATTCACTGCTATAAAAATGTTGCTTTATTACTGTTATTGTAAGGCATAGGTTTATCCTTTTTAACCAAGTATCTTAAAAACCTATTGCTTTTTAATGACGAAAAAAAATCTGATAACTCCATCTGATTTCGGCATCTATTTGCCAACCTGCTTCCATCAGTAATGTTCTGAAGAGGGCAGTCAGCAGCACACATTAACACTCTGTCTTCCCTCTTTTTCCACTTTAGTTTTAGCTAAAGACCTGTTGGGGAGAACTGGAAGACAGTAACGCCCCTGCCCTCTGCAGTTATTGCCACCACTATTTTACTGCTGGTGTTTAATCCTAAATTTCTCCACCAGTCCACCTGCGTATAATGTAGTAAACTAGGCATTTCTGAAGTTTGCTTTTCAAAGCCTGTGTGAATGGGAAGCGGGTTCCAGTCAAGTCAGTAGTTTTGCTCCACATCCTCCATACTCCCCTCTCCCTCTCTCAGGATATAGGTGTTGTCCAGTTAGAAGGAAGGAAATTCTGTCACTTAGAACAATGGACCCATTTCTCTATCTATAGATGAAGGGGGAGAGAAAGAGAGAGCAAGGCTAAGCTAGAGACAGAAGACAGAAACACATAGACAAAAAAGCAAGCCAAAAAGAGCAGTAGCACAATTTTAAAAGGCCTGTATGGGCTCACAACAGAAAACATAAGAAAAACAAGAGTGGAAGGCGCCGGACCATCCATTTTGAAAATGGAAAGGAAAGCTAAGGCATCGAAGTAAACTGTCCTAACTGTCCGTGTTCTTTTCAACAAATACGAAAACGACTGTTGAACAAAGGAGCACGTGTTTTTGGAGTTGGCACTGAACATCATATCAAGCTTGTTGCTGACTGAAGGAGAATAAGAGCCCACAAAAGTGTCTATAGGTAAGTTGAAAATTTTAAGCTTTGTTTTTGAATATATCTGTCATATCGCATTGAATTGACAGATGTTAATAGATTGTTAATGTAACTCAAAACTAAGAGGTTTTTTTTTAGGAAATCATTCATTGTGACTCATTTCAGTTGTTACTTATCAGACTGATAGATAATTGAGCAAATTCACATGAATGCAATGAACAGCTGAGTACCTTTTGTAAGTGTGTTTCTTGCCTTCACAACATTTCTGTTGGGATTTGAAGATTGAAAAAAGGTTTGTGTGTGCCCCATATTCCCTTTCTGTCTGGAAAAAAATGAGTATTATACTGATTACCTGACGAGAAAGAGTCTGATAAACTAAAGAATTCTGAGACGCATTTCATGGCATATGAAAGGAACACTGCTTTTCACTTCACAGACAGGGATTTCTGGTAACGTTTGTGCCTCTGGATGTGCTCCACAGCTCTGCGGTACCTGACTGTGTGCTTACTGACTCTCTCAGATGGAGGAGTCAAGCAACCCTCTCTTCAGGAAGCTCCATTTCCCTGTTGGCCTCTGGATTAACTCTCCTCGAAAACACTTTGCAAAGCTGGGCGCCAGGTGGCCCAGTGCCGTCTCAGTCAAGTCAGTGGAATTCCCACTCTCTCTGTCACTGTCACAGGCTCCTGCGACTCTGATTTGTAGTGATATCCTTTATATATTTTATTAGATTTCTCCCAAATCTACTTACAATGATTGGCATTTCCTTTATTAACAGCATGTCACTCTTTGGTTTTTATTTAACTTTGCATTATTTGCTGACATCATGATTCATTCATGTCTGTTCTGATGTATTTTGTTCATTTTACTTTTTCCTAGATCCACTACTAGCTCAGATGCACTTTCGATCCATGAAGCGCCCTCAGCTCCAACCACTTCCTCCCTGTCCATCTCCACGCCATCCCTAGCTCCGCCCTCACCCTCGCCATCTCCAGCCTTCCTCCGCCCTCGCCCTGCCCAACCTCAATCTCGTGCTAAGCGCCTATCCCACCTCTTCCTGAGAGGGCGGTCCAATAGTGACCGGGATCGAGCAGTCGGGGACAGGGAGAGAGAGGTGTGGGCACACTTGGCCACGCCTTCTTCTCACCACTACATCCCCCCTGCCCCCTCGTCAGCACCTGGGCTCATCAAGCTATACGGGGATGCCCTCTCCAGTGGAGCCAACTACAGGAGTCTTCTGGCTAATGTCCACTCCACTGCCCGACAATTAATCGCACAGGTCATCACACGCTATACTGAGCGAGAGAGGGAGGGAGATGGAGAGGATGGAGGTCAGATTTAAACTTCTTTTATAACAGAAATCGTTTATTATTTGGACATGGGATATAAAGTTAGTAGTATTAATATACTGAAACTGACAGATCATTTCTGTTGCTAGTCTTATTATTTCTTAAAAATATATTTTCAATACTCTGTGGTTCTGAAAAGCAATGGTGTTGCTCTTTTGTTACGTTGGTAATCTCACACATCGCCCATCCATTTCCTGTCAGCTCCCCCCAAACACAGCCCTGAGGACTTCCTTCTGTGTGATGTCATCGGGAAGCCCATCCAGCAGCCAGATGGAGCTGTCCATTGGCAGACGGAATGCAGGAGGGGCGTGGCCCCCTGGGAGTGTCCCTTGCTTCTGATTGACATGTGGAGACCGAAGGACGGATTTGAGCGTCGTTTTGAGATTCAGAAGAGGGAAGATTATGAGAGGGAAGAGTTGGAGAAAGTGAGGGAACGAGAAAGAGAAGGGGACAGCTGTGCAGGTAGGGGCCTTCTGAAGGGGAATAGTGATTGGCATCCTGTTGGTACACTTCATCGATATTACCCATTCCTGATTCTCATCAGTGCACCCATGTCCTCCACACAGGGGTGCGATGGAGGCGAAACCGCATGGCATCAGGGGGAGGGACAGAGCAGAGTGAACGTGGCCACCGTGGGAGGAACACAGAGCTGAGGAGGAGCATCAGTGACATGAACCTGAGCCTGCGTCGACGTCATGGCAACCAGGCAAAGGAGTCCCGGCAAACAGACAACATGCCCGGCGGTAGTGGTGGAATTCAAGACAGGAAGAATATTATGAGTATGATAGCAACAGATTCTGGGGAGGTAAGGAGAAAAGAAACAGGAGAGGAAAAGAAGGAAGGCCTGCAAAGCAGCGTCGGGCGTTATCGTTATACTGCTGTTGCCTTTCGTTGTAGGCAGTGGTATCAAATGCTGGAGGTGAAGGGAGCAGGCAACCCCAGGAAACAGAGGAAGAAAAAAATGCCTCGGCCTGTGACCTGGAAGTGATGTCACAGAGCTTGATCCTTCCCCCGACAGACTGCCCTTATTTCCTGTTGCTGCAGGGATATGACCAGAGCAAGGCTAGACTTGCATTAAATATTTGCATTAAAACCTCAAAATAGGCATATTATGTTACACCTGCATAATTCTTATCATTGCATAGCATCATGTTTTTGGCCTAGAGGAAATTTTTTCAACCAAGATAGTTTTGTAGAGATAATCTTGTCCAGAATAGCTCCCCAGCATCACAATGGCTCAATGGATAGTGCATGAAGGGCGAAGGCGTAAAAATGCTTAAGTTTACATCATACCGTGACATACAATGACCTCACACAGACTTTTTGATTTGATATACAACAAAATAATACGGGTAGCATCAATACATTCTCTGTAACTTAAGATTATATCAGACAGTTGTCACAAGCTCTTCTTTCAAATAGCGATGGATTTTTTTTTTCATTTGTTCAGGATTTTGTGTTGTACATCATGTCTGGCCACATGCATATATTTGGACGGAAGCCAACCCCCCGGGAACGAGAGAAGGAGAGAGAAATGGAGAGGAAGGGTTCAAAGCTCCTGAAAGTGGATACCTTCCTGTCCGCTCCTGACCTGCTTCCTCGTCACCTATTGGTCAGGCGAGATTCAGCCCTGCCAGGCCACCCACCAAAGAAAGGTACCTGTGCAAAAGGGACACTTTTTTCCTTGTGGCAGTCATGATGTCTGCTGAGGAGAAAGTGTACAAGTAAATGATGGCCTGTATCCTGTCTTTCAGCTCTCGTTCGCCCCTTTAGAGGTGGGGCTGTCACTCACAATGGGGCCACCCTGTACAGGGAGGCTGAGCTGAAGCCAGGGGACTTGCTCGGATTGGGTGGCCATTTCCTTTTCCTGTACCGTGATCCACGTGTGGTCCCAGCCCCTCCGCTCGCCTTCCCCATGCATTGGCAGTCCGAGGCTCCTTCCTTCTGTTGTCCAGGAGGCCTGGTGGACAGACAGGAAGCCCTACGCCAGTACCTGGGCTCCACTGAGGCCATTCTGAAATTTGACCCCAGGCATGCCGACGCCCTATTACAAGTGAGTGTAGGGTTAAGACATGCCACCTGCACAGAGTGGTAAATTATATTTGCATTTATTTATTTAGTAGATGCTTTTGTCTAAAACAACGTATAGCAAGGAAAATATGAATATAGCTGAAATGGAGTCAACTTAGATATGAGGCTCAGCTAGGATGAATGTCCAATGAGGGAGCAATAATGAATGCAAATTAGCATTGGAGCAACAGCTGTACAAAACCTGACACAACATTGTAAAAATCAAACACCATGAGAGCTATGGTCCTTCTAGACAAGTAGAAAATAGATGAGAGGATATTCAAGGGATAGCTGTTGAGGGAGTAGGTCAGAGATCAAATGAGCTAGTTGAGGTGTTCCCAGAAAAGATGGGTCTTCAGGCATTTTCAGAAGGGTACTTGGTAAACTACAGAACTTTCTCTAATTCCTGTGCCTACTTTCATTATATGGGTTAAATAATAATAGGGCAAACTTTAGGCAGGTCAGTAAATTGCTCTACATACTGACAGCTTTCGAATTGTAAAAGAATTTATCTTTGATCCAAAAGTGATAGGCAGTGGAAATTAAGGAAACAAGATCAAACAAGATCAACAAGAATCTCAAGACATCAGCCAAGCCTTTTGCATGCTATAGTGATGTTTGACATCAGACAAAGCAGAATTACAACAGTGCCCAGAGTGACCTCTGCCCAGTGGGCCACTGTAGACTGATCAAGCTGTAGCATACCAAATGTCCAGCAGCTCGACCAAATGATTAATTAAAAAAAAACACTACAGGAAAAAATACAAAGCATTTTAATTTACTCTCTGTCCTTCAGGCTTTTACAGGCAGTAACGTGTTACATTCTGTCAGGTTTACATTCCTTTAGCAGTTTTTGTGTTTGTAAAAAAATGCTACATCTTCACCTTCTCTCTTTTTTCCCCAGGAAATCATCTCCAAAAATTCCTCACCAGATTCAGGGGGTGGGGCTCTTGCACCTGCGTATCTCCTGTCAGTAATGATTGATTATGCTGCCAAGCACTTGGATCCTGCCCTAATTCCGCAACTTATGTTGAAAGCAGCCAATCAAATCAAAGGAATTGTCTGGGTGGGTTTGTTAAACACAGTTTTAGCATAAATGTACATTATGATATGTAAACATATGAACAACATCCCAATTAAAATATGTGCAAGGTAACTAGAGATAAACTGCAGATTATAATCAAATCTAATAAACTGTATGCAAATTGAGAAATCTGTCAATAATCTGCTCCAGCTTCAGCATTAAGAGAAAATGAATTGTAATGTGCATAAACAGAACAATTTTTTACTTCACTAACTACCAGAGGGGGGCATGGTGGTTCAGTAGTTATCACTGTTGCTTCATACCTTCAGGGCTGGGGCCTCGAATCACACCTCTGGTTCTGTGTGTATGTGGAGCTTGCATGTTTTCCTTATCCTTTGTGGGTTTCCTCTGGGTACTCCAGTTTATATGCGTTGTAGGCTAATTTGTTTGCCAAATTAGGTGTGTGAGTGTATATGTGACTGTGCCCTGTGATGGGTTGGCAGCCCTTCCAGGGTGTCTCCTGCCTTATGCTCTAGGCTGCTTGGGATAGACTTCAGGCCCCCCATGACTCTGAATAGGACTAAGCGGGTAGGAAAATGGATGGATGAATTAGCTACTTGATCAGTCCTCTATTATGGAGAATCAACAAATCTCACTTAATTTCTGATCTTTTTTCAGGATAAAGTTAAAGAATTTGGAGATCAGCACCCATCACAGAAGTATGGTTTTACTTCATTAATTCTCTTTTACTCATTACTTATCTTTATGCTTCTGTTCATATTATGCAACTTATTGAATGTGGATTATTTGGTACAATTGACTGGGTGATGAATATTAAGATATAATTTTTATATTGTTATGGTGACATTTTATTTTCTGTTATGTTCATTTTTTCTCTACAGTAATTGATACGATTTAGGTTAATAACACATGCAAGCTGTAATGTAATGTTTAAAATATTTGCGTTATTTGCAAATATTTACAAATTCATTTTTCTGCAAATTATTATTATGTTTGAACCATAACAAAGTTATGCCGTCTAAATTCTAAAATGTTGAATTTATATCCAGTTCCACAGATCAGGGAGTTGAAGCATCCATAGAAAGCATAGAAAAGGTGTCCTCTGACCTTCGACCTTTGATGTTCTGGATGTCCAATGCCACAGAACTTCTAAACTTTTTCCAGGTCAAAGCTGAGGTAGTGGAGAAAGAATGGGAATTTGAGGGTGAGACGTGAAGAACTTATTATTCTGCTTGTTTCTTTATGCGATTGCTGAGGCACAAATATAAGTATATTCTTGAGACTTTCAAAATGCTCTATACATGTACTTCATAAATACACAGTTGTGTTAAAAAAGGTCTCTCTTTGAAAAATGTTCAACCCATCTGTAAAACACTAAACATAACAGGTACTGCATAGTGCATTCAGATAAAATAAAAACATGGCAGATTACATCTGGCTTATATTCATTTTCTTGTCCTTTAGCTCCTGGTGATCCTGTCATATCAGCTGACATGGACACCTGCTCAGAAGCCCTAGCACTGCTTGATGATGTCATCATGCATACCTTCCAACAGTGTGTGTATCATCTGACAAAAGTGAGCAGTCCTCCACAGTATTGTGAAAATTCAGAAAGGGTGTCTAAGACTGTCTAAGGTCTCATTTACCCAGATTTCTAGTGTCAAATTCATTTGAATTTTCCAGTTCAGGAATGTAAAAAAGTCAGTACTCAACGTCTCATCTCAAATTCTCTTTTTTTAAAGACCCTCTACTCCTTCCTTCCGGCTCTCCTGGACACCAATCCTTTTTCCAGTGAGGAGAAGGACAAAGACAAGAAGGGAAAGAAAGAGCAAAGTGCAAGGGAGAGGAGTGGAGAAGAGCCAGAGGACGATGTAACCACACTTCCTCCCACAGTTGCAGGCCTGGTGGAGGTATACCGACGTTCCCTAATGCTCTCCCGGGACGCCTGCCTCTCCCCTCCACTGACATCCCAAACGTTTGGCTACCTCTTTTTCTTCACAAACACCTCCCTGCTGAACACTCTGCTGGAGAGAGGTGAGAGAAATCACAGAGAGCTGCTCACTGTTATAGAATGGAGCCTTAGGCCATAGAGCTATGCTTTCTTAGGCCAGACTGGTCACATGATATTAGCTTTTAAATGCAACATTATGCTGGAACACAATTTGAAGTGGAAGTCAGAATGTTGTATCCAAACTGCATGCAAAAGGCATTCATACAGACTCAAGTAAAATTATGTATATGTAATGAATACGCAGGGACCCAAATGCAGCTGGTTGGTTTTATTCGCTGTTCCGCTGACAAGCAGCCACAAACAGGAGAGAAGCCAGGCAAAATCCAAAAAGACAATCCAAAGACGAAATTGAAGGTTTTGAAGATTCAAGGGAATAGACAAAACGGGCAAAAACCAGAACTGATAACAGGATAACAGGAATAACATTCAGTATGTGGCACAATCACAATCATAATACCTCACACTGATCCTGTTTGCGTTGGGTGTTTACATAGCCCAGTGATTATCTGCAACAGGTGTTTGCGGAATGTGGCTGATTCGACAATATACAGCTTTTTTGGGTTAATGAAGGTCCTGTTTTAAAATTTAACCATCGATCCAATATATAATCTATATTTCCATATTCTATTGTTGGCCAGCAATAAGGCAGGAGGTGTTTTACTTTCTCTCACTCCTACAGATGGCCTGTTCTCTTGGTCACGGGCAGTTCAGATCCGCACAAACCTGGATCTGGTTTTAGACTGGCTGCAAGGTGTAGGATTAGGAGACATTGCTTCTGAATTCCTAAAGAAGCTTTCAGTCACAGTCAACTTCCTCTGTATTCCAAAGACCCGTCTCATTCAGGTAAGAATATCCTGTGAACAGCTAGAGCAAAGTTCTCATCTAAATATGTTAAATAATCATCCTTAAAAACATGATTACAGGTGTCATTATTGCGATCTATCTCCACTCCTTTTTATCTTTCATATCCAAAGCTTGATGATGTCTTGTATGGCTATTTAATTCTCCATAAAAATTTCCACTTCTTCTTTTTCCCATAGTCTTCCTGGTCCAACTTGCAGGAGGACCATGCATTACTAAGCCCAGCTCAGCTTCATCATCTGCTGACACATTATAAGTTAGGGCCTGCACGAGCTCCGCCTGCTTCCTGGACCCCACCACCTGGAACTGAACTTGGTGGAGGTAATTGCTTTTGTTTGTTTTATTGTTTGTAATATGTGTTAGAAGTTTTTTTATTATATGATCATAATCCATCTTTTTATCCTCAAAAAATCAGATATTTTTGAAAGCTTTTTGGATCACCCTCCATTAATTTTGCCCAACGAGACACCTCGACTGGACCTTACACAGCCAGTTCCAAGTCCCGAACTGCAACAGGAAATAACACGGCTACGCAGTTTCCTGTGGGGACTGGACCAGGATGAACTGCCAGCCAATCAGAGGACAAGGCTTTGAAACAATGAATTTTCAGACAAGATGATATCACCTAAGTAAGTAAGTGTGTAAATGAAAAAGACAAATGAGAGACTCATTTTTGTGGCTGGTACTATTACTAATACAAACATGTACAATCATAAAAACCTGTCCAAGAAATAGCAGCCTGTTGATGGCCAGTAAATTATACAGAAATAGTTTTAACATTTATATATGCAAAAATAGTAATTCTCTGTTACCACATGCTGATTAACTACTTTGAAGTATGAAAACTTACAAGTAATGGAAAACAATTGCTGACACCAAATTTACATGCAGATTGAAACGATACAGTAGTATTGATATAAAAATCTGTATTATCTTCAGTATCACTTTCTTATTTCTTAAAAAAAATAAACTTCCATTATAAATGTAATAACTGTATACAGCCTGTATATAAGACATAGGATATGTTAGCACAGAAAAACATGAAACTATATAAGCGTTTATAGAGACTATCCACTTCAGGCGTATGATACTCAAGTATCATAAAGACCTCCAATATCTCCCACAACAAAAACAAAGTGAAAAGCACTGCGATATCCATATTAGTCCACTAGATGACGCAGACATAACACTTCTGCAAGCCACGATCTGAGGGGTCAAATCCAGAACCTTTTGCTGCCTAAATTGTAATGAAGCAAAAATGAATGCATCCTTTGTTACCACATACTCATCCAAATCTGGTCTACATGTATTTTTCATAAGTTGTGTCTTTTAAACCCTATTATTCTGTTTCATTAAATGTGATGGAATTCTGATTTGCTGTGAAGTAATTAAATTCCACCTTATGATGTACACAATACATTGAAACTAAATAATCACCTTTTCCTGAACTTATACTGTAAGTTGCACTGTTTGTATGTCTATTTAGGACAAGTCTGTGTGGACACAGCATTGCATTTAACACTTCTTAAGAGTTTAATTTGCTACAATGAATTGTCCAGGAGGCTTGTAAAGAACACAGAATGTACACGTGGCCACTTAAATATACACAACAGTTTAGATTTCATAGACTCTGTTTATCAGAGGCTACTGTAATTTCCAGAACTTTGACGTCAAGACAAAGTTTGGCTTTTGTTGTTTTTCCTTCTGGTTTTTTGGCCAAATTCCAGATGCTTTCTTCTCTTCCGGTCAAGCTCATGTTATCTCCTTTACGGTAAAGGCACACAGTCTCGTGAGAATTAATTTCATCATCACTATGTGCTCCTCATACCAGCTCAGATTTCCACCCACTCACAAGCACCACCAAACTCAGAAGAGATGCATGCAATGCAGAAGACCCAATGCCATCTGATCCCCATCCAAAAATTTCTATAATAATTCACAATTGTCATTTCTGATGTTTTTAATATGTTAAACGGAGGCAATATTTAAAAGCAATATTCCAAGTAATGTTTGAAAAAGGCTTGAGTAAGTTATATTAAATATCTTTTGACCTTTCCTGTAATTCGTTATAGGTCACATGATATTCTGCAGCTGTTTCTTTCTTGTACAAAGGGATGACAGTCTAATAATTATAAAACAACGAGGAAGAGAGAAGGGCAGACAGGATAGTAATGGTCCTTAGTAAAAGTCAGCGTAATGTGCAGCATTGAGTCGCTGAGCTAGTTCTCTATGCCCTCCTTTACTACCATCTCCCTCCAGGTGCACATTTCCACACCTGTTGCAGTGCCTCTCTGTAATTTGGATCACACCATTATTATGAGGGGAAGTCCAAAAGCTGGGGTCAGAGAGGGGAAGTTTTGTACAGAAAAAGACAATAGGTGGCAATTGTTCTCTTTTTCCTTCTTTTTCTCCAAGTTTAAAGTAATGAAAGATTCTTTCTCTCTTCAAAGGGAACGAGTTTCCTACGAAAACAGCTGAGTCAGAAGAACGACTTAGCTTGAAGAATTGGTGAGCGAGAGAGAGAGAGAGAGAGAGAGCAAGCACATGAAACGGCAATGCTGAATACTGTATAGCACAGACATGGGCTGGTTATGGTGGTAACTCACACTGGGCACAGCAGACAGGTTTCCAAATGAAGCAGGTCAAAACTCTTTGTGGCTGGCCAGTCTTCGGTCGACATGTGTCACGAGTGACATCACTGAGCCAGGACGTGTCTCACGTCCGTGACGCTGGAAACAACTGTAGGGAGATGTGACCAGCCATACCCTTCCACCTATCAGGTTTATTTGAGGATAATCCCAATTGCACCAGGGTTTAATGCTCGGCTGCATTTCACCATGTGTTGGCCAGCCTGAAGAGAGGTCGAGTCAACAAACAGGGTCCTCCCCTGGGATGTTTCACTTTCTCCCCATCGAAAGGATTACGTAATCAAGACATTATTTATGAAAGGGCCCTGTGATGTCATCTGTGCCAGTCTGAGGGTTGCTACTGTTAGCATAGGCTAGAGCAGCAAGCTTCATAGCCCCCCCCCAGGGGTGGGGGTGGGGGGGTTATTTCCTGTCTACACCCGCTGTCTTTGGAGGGCTCAGTCCTGTGCTGAGTTTGGTGGTCCTTCTAAAATGCCTATGCCTTCTTTTTGCCCGTGTTCAGGGGTAGAGGGGAGGGGCCTTGTTCCGACAGGCCTGGCCTCTGTTGGAAGCTTGTTCCAATTTGCGTCATCGTGTTGACTGAGTGGACCCCACAGTAAAACTGCCATACAGTGCAGCAAGGCTGGACAATACCACTCTTTATTTTTAGCTGTAATCTGATGGCTCTGTTTATTTTATATAGCCTTGCTTTCATGTCATTGAAATGCCTTTGGGTTTTTTGTTTGTCCCACTTTTACTGCAAGATCAAAGGTCTTTGGAGTGGCATTTTACAGAAAAAATAATATTGACAATCCAATTCACAGTAAGCATATTGTTTTCCCATATTAGTTTCTAGAATGCTTGATGTATCATTGGCTGGTTATTTTGCGTACTGTAGATTAGAGCAGGTTAGCCTGGACGCTATCAGACCAGAGATGACAGTTATGACAGTGCACTACACTCCTGAACGTTCCAGGCTCACATCTACTAATGTCATTATGTCTCGTCTTGAAGGACCATTCACAGCCCCATTAAGACACTATAAAACCAGCACGGCTCTTGTAAAGCAAACGGGGGGGATTATCGGCCAAGAAACCGGAGCTATCCGCAACATGCTCCGCTGTTGTGTTTAATGCTTCAGTTGAAACAGCCAGCTGTGTAAATGGAAAAAATGTACACTAGTGGTCTCCTTTTAAAAAAAGTACCACTGAATAAACATAACCACTAAAGCAAAGTCATTAATAATAATCATCGTATTGAAGAAACACTAGTAAGAGTTAAACCTAACCTCACATTCAAGAGATCTTTTGTGGATGAGATTCATATTCATCTATAACCAGAGTTTCATTAATAAACAAATAAGGAAGGTTTGTGCTCCATCCATCCATCTTCTAACAACTTATCCTAGTCAGGGTTTTAGAACTTTAGAACCTATTCCAGGGTGCACTGCTGGAGTACACCCTGGACAGGATGCTACACCATTGCAATGATCAGGTAATTTAGACAGGCCCATAAGCCTAAATCACATACCTTTGGATTGTGTTAGAAAACCTGCAAAGCATGAAGGGAACACACAAACTCCACATCCCCAGAGCAGAAGTGGGATTTAACCCCCAATGGGGAAGACAATAGTGCTAACCACTGAGCCACCATGTTCTCCATCACATATTCCCTAAAATGTAAATCCAAATCACTCTTCAAAATTTTCAAAAATAAAAATTCTCTTCTTTTTCTTTGGAACCAAAAGGTTTGACATTCATAACTCAAAGCATCTGGATAGACTTCTACTTGATTCAGTGGCTGAGTCACAACTGTTTTTATGAATGAAACAACAAAAGACTGCAGTGTTATCTCTGAGAATAAAAAAAAAACACCTGAATACATGGAAATTAAGACAAAATTGTGAAAAGACTTGCACTTTTAGGATAATTGTCTGAGTCAACTGGAAACCAGGAGAATGAGGTAATGATTCCTCTCAGGAAGGACTATGCTCTTGAACCCATGAGAGCATTATACCTAGTTCAACATGTTTTCAACCACCAAAACCCTGCCCACAGAAATCGGTCCGTTTTCAAAACCCACTTATCCTATTAGGGCCGCAGTAAACTGGATCATATCCCAGGAAGCCCAGACTACCCAGAGGAAACCCACGCAAACATGAGGAGGGGATGCAGAGCAAACCTGATACACACGTGCATACACACACACACACACATTGGGGTAATGTGTTTGAACCATGGATTCAGTCTCACAATCCTTACCGAGGCAAAGTGATACCTACTGAACTACAGCCTGAAAAATAACCAAAAATTGGTATGGATGTCAAAGATAATATTCAGCTGGAAAGTATTGTGCCTCTTTCAATTGAGCTTGTAGTGGAGTGGTAAACCATTTGGAAGCCAATTAAGGATGACATGCTATAAAATGTGATGTAACAAGATGAAACAGGGGACTTCCACTGGAGACAGTAACCTGATCTCTGACAAGGTTTCTGACAGTTTAAAAGCTTAATTTCTCAAAAGCTCAACGCGGCAAAGGAATTGTGTTAAAGGTAACAAGAGAACCGTGACTTGTTTGGATAATTTTTCCCACGTATTGCAAATTTCAGATGAAAAATGCTTTCTCATACCTTATTCATACCTCATTCTCTTCACCTTCCTGTCGTCTTGCTCGCTCTCAAGCACTGCCTGCCCAAATTGACTGCCCCCCCACATTGTCTGCCTGTTTTTGTTCTTCTCCAGGGAATTTCCCTCTATCTGTGACTCTTTCATTCCTCGCATTCATTGCATTCCAGCCATGCATAGAATGGGACAGAAACAGTTGAGGGGGTTTTAATAGGGTGCATATGGCACATTATCATTGGATATTGTCACACTATACTGTAAAAGACTGAACATGGTATCACTGAGAGTGTATATACACATACAGACACTGATGTTTAACACAGTATAAACACAGTATCACAGAGTTTAGAAAGTACTGTATGCACAGACAGACACTGAGGCTTAACACAGTATATACACAGTATCAC